>CP139509.1:476049765-476374163 GCA_021014915.2 Artemisia tridentata subsp. tridentata
AGGTAAAAAATTAACTTAATTTTCACTAAATTCAATCATTTTAATTAAAAATCACACTTTTTTTCCTTATACTATAGTAAAAAAAAAAATAAATAAATAAAAAATGTGCACCCCATCACTTTTAGCCCTGCTTCCGTCCATGTGTCCTAATGCTTGATCTTGTAACTTGTTGTTAGTAGCCTCTAGTGTCATTTCTAATGAAAAGAAGTTGTTTTCATGTATGGAAAAAGACCGTACTATTAGTTGTAGCATATGTTGTTTAGAAACGAGTAAAAAAGTTATATAGATCTTGAACTTTAAAAGAATGATACACACATTGCAATCTTAGGACATGTTTGGCACATGAGATTATGGAGAGATTATGCTTATTTTTTCTAAAAATAAGCTACTTAAAAAATAATATTTGTTTGGCAGACAGAACTTATAAGAGATTAAAAAACAAAAAAAAAAAAAAAAAAAAAAAAAAACCCTTCTATAATCTCTGAAAAACAAAAGTTACTTCATGTAGCTTATAAAAATAATCCCTTTTTATAATCTCCATCTCCAACACCATCTTGAGTTCCAGCAACAACAGTTACTTTTGTCAAAGATACCCTTTAAAGTTTAAACTTATAAAAAGTAAAGTTTAAACTTTAAAGTTTGAGATTAGTTTCATGTCATTTCATATCATGAAGCACAGATGAAATATAACATAATTTTGAATGCCAGGTGTTGAGGTAAAACCTTGTAGGGGGGTCCCACTTCTTTATATCGTCCTTCGGAGTGATTCCTTCGGACCTTGTTTGCTCCTACACACACCAAACACACGCGTTAGGCTCGCCTCGGATTTTACCCCAAGACCGACCTCCGGCGTGAGAGTAAGTATCAGATTACTATGGAGTGAACAGTGAAGTGAGAGTAACAGTTGTAGGTGTAAAAAACATAGTGGATCTTACAAATGAGGTGTGGGTATTTATACTACCCACATTTACTGTACCTGTTCACCTCGGGACCTGCGCGTTGACCTATGTCTGACCTAGCAGGAAGGTGTCAGATCACGTGGGGAACACAATCCTGTGAAATCTGGGAATGTGATACTTGACGGGACTGTTTACTGTAGATGGCGGCGGTCCGCTTAATATGTGTATCCGGAGGCCCTAGACGGTCCAGACGATCCGTGATGTTCGGACACCGGAGTATGGTCCGGACGAAGTATGACGTCCGGACACATACACCAACATGTCCCCCCAGTATTGTAGTATCGGTTGAAGACCGATAGTGCAATACTTAAACAATATCTTTACGGCTTTCGTCCTGTGCATCGGATTCATACAACCGGTATTGCATTGTTAGTAAAATAATAATGTGATACTTTAAAGAGTACCTTATGGCTCTTCGGCATGAGTCGCTCGGATTAGTGTTGCGTTTGTCTCCCGGTGCGTGTCCTTCGGACATATACACCGACATGTCCCCCCCCCCCCCAGTATTGTATCATTGGTTGAAGACGGATGATGCAATACTTGAAATAAGTTTTAGCCTTTTGGTGT
This sequence comes from Artemisia tridentata subsp. tridentata, assembly GCA_021014915.2. Taxonomy (NCBI): domain Eukaryota; kingdom Viridiplantae; phylum Streptophyta; class Magnoliopsida; order Asterales; family Asteraceae; genus Artemisia; species Artemisia tridentata. The sequence goes on from CP139509.1 coordinate 476,051,292, forward strand.
TTGTGAATGCTCTTTCGGTTTTCCTAGCTTGTCGGGTTTTATGAGCGCGTTCGGGTTAAGGACGTGGGGCCTGTTAAGTCTTCGTGGGCTGGATGGGTTCTAGGCCCATGGGCCGAATAAAATAATTGTTTATCTATATGTCCGTCAGCTGAGTGACACGTGTGGGATTTACTGTGGGGATCTAACGTCCTAAAAAATGCCACGTCAACGGATGGCAGGCTGATGCGACGTTTTTGCTTCTTCCCAGATCTTCCCTATATATACCGTATAACGCTACTTCATTTTCTTACTTTTTACTGCGTGTATTTATCTTATCTTTGAAAAAATTCGATTTCCTTCTCCGGACGTTCTTGTGAGGTGCGTTTCATTCTTCCTTGTAATCATTTTTACCTTAGAATTCTCGCCGTCCTTTTAGTTGTAGCCCGTGACCTGAACATGTCACAGAACCGTTCGTTGGGTAGTAGGGCTGGTCCGTCCGATAGGATAGTTCCCAAGTGCGATATGCATATACATACCTCGAAGTTGACACAAGGAGCCTTAAATGAGGTGGTTAGGGAGTTTAGAATTCCTGCGGACTTACGACCTATGCTTCCGCCGGATGATATGACTATGGACAATTTACCGGAGGATAAGATAGGTATATACGTCCAGCAGTTAAGAACCGGAGGTGTAAGAATTCCTTTTTCCACATTTCTGTTGGCGGTCATAGGGTATTTCCGAGTGCATATTTCTCAACTTGTGCCCATAGGATTGAACAGAGTAACCATGTTTGAGATCCGGTGTTATAGTCTGAACATACAGCCGAACGTATCGCTATTCCGGGTTTTCTATAGGCTGTGTAAGCAGGGTCATTGGTTCTCTTTTGAGAGCCGGACGGGCAGTAGGGCTAAGAAGTGTTTTAAGGAGGTGCTTAGCAGTTTGAAACATTGGAAGGAGCATTTTTTCCTGATAGATCGAAGGGCAATACCGAACGCTATGCCCTAGAGGCATAGGGATTCGAAGGTTACGGATGACTTTCCGGAGACTAGTTCCAAGCGTGATGCTAGGCGGGTTGCCGCGAAAGTGATTCCTCTTAGGATACCTTCCGAAGGCCTTTTGTATATGACGGGTTTATTTAAGGCTTCTGGGTATGCTGGGCATGAGGTTTTGTTAAAGGATGCCGAGAAGAAGGGTAATACCATATTCTTTGTCTTAAGCGTATGTAATCAATCTGCCGTCTTTCATTCGATGCTTAATTTTCTCCCCCTCTCTTTTTTTTTGCAGTGCTTACGATGGCTGAGTATTTGGAATTACCGATGGAGATTGAGACGGAGATAAGCACAGGGGGACCATTACCCGAAGGGAGTGTGGTACCGGAGCGAACAACCGCGCCGCTAGTGCCGGGGAGTTCGATTCCTCCGAAGAGTTCTGTACAGAAGACCGTAGAGAAACCAGATGCAGGTGTGGCAGCGGCTAGGGAGGAGAAAGAAAGGAAAAGAAAGGCGGTTGAACTAACCGAAGAGGGAAAAAGTGCTGAGGGACCCTCTGTAGTGCCGGAGAGAAGGAAGAAACCCAGGAAACAGCCGGTGATTGATGTGGGGGAGGTGGGGTCGTCTGAGCCTCCTACCGTACAGGCTACTCCTCTCCAAGAGTTTGTAGTACAGGGAACGGTTCATGAGGTCGAAAATCCGGACATGAATGTTGTGAATGAGCAGGAAAACCCTACAAACTTGGAGAGGCCTTCGACCGAAGAGAGTCAACCGGTCCATCCACAAAATCAGCAACCGCCGCAAGGTGGTAAGAAATGTTAATCATTGTATTTTGTGCTTCTTCCTTCCTCTCTTTTTTTTTATATGTTCTCGCCTTATATTGTGCAGAACAGTCATTTCATCCGGAGCGCTCCGCGCACTCCTCAGCTGGTGCCGAAGGGCATAATTCAACTGAGATGGGTATGTGGTTCTTTCCTCGTGGTTCCTTCGTGAATTCTCTTTTTATGCTAAGTTGTTTTAAATCTCGTTGCAGATGAAATGCTTTCCGGCAGAGAGCCGTATATTCCGGCTTGGACTTTGACCGGGGATGTTAGGCTTAACTCCTACAGGGCATGCCGGGAGCTGTTGGAACATATTGCCCCTCCTGCTGAGAAGTCCGCCTTGGAGAGCCTGCGTACTCCCCGATTAATCCGTTCAAGCTATGAGCAATCTGCTAACGCGATTGTGACGCAGGCCGAGGTGTTGCATCGATTTACTCAACTGATCACCAAGCATAGGGAGTTGGAACACTCTCAAAAGGCCGCTGAGCAGGGGCGTAATGCCATGGTTGGGAAATATGATCGACTATTTGAGGAGTTTAAAGTTTTGGAGCAACAGCTGGAGAAGGAGCGTGAGGCTGCCTCCGTCCGAGAGGAAGGGTTAAATGATCAGCTATCGGATATGCAGAAGGACCGAGATGATTGGAGGGTAACAGCTGGAGGTCAGGCCGAGAGGATTAGACAGCTAGAGAAGGAGCTGAGTGAGGCGAATCTGGCGGTTAAGCAGCTGGAGGAGCAGAAGGCAGAGTTGGCGGAGGAGGTTAGCCAGTCAGAAGCCGTTCGTCACAATACTGTGAAAGAGCTGATTCCGGCCGCTTGCCGAAGACTGTTCGAGAGCCATGAGTACAAGAAAAGTATGGGAAAGGTTTATGGTTTGTCCTATTCCGCTGGGTTTTTGGACGGCCTCAAGTATGAGCGGACCAAAGAGGATGTTGAGAAGTTTTTGCCTAGGTTCAAAAAACTTAACGTGAATGCTCCGAAGATATGGAAAGCAGAGTATAACAAGTTGTTTGAGGCCCAGTATCCATACATCCGGAAGCTCGCTGACTCTGCTCGACTTCCCTTAGGCGATCTCATGAACCTCTTTCCTGATCTTCCTCCTCCCGGGCCGAATACCACTGGGGTTTCTCAGCAAGCCGGATCCTCGTCCGGTGTGAAGGAGACTGCTGATCAAGCTCCTTGATCTCCTTTTATTTTACTTTTTGGATGAATGTAATCAGAAAAATAACTTTAACTTAGCTACATGTATCTGGTAATTTGTGATTGTCGTCACGTTTTTGCATCCTCATATGGATGAATATAATTGTACATTCGTTGTTTCTTTTGCCTGAATGTAACTTGATGTTTATGATCTTTCGGTACCGATATAACCTTCCGGACCATAGAAAAGGAGCATCTTCATACCTATATATATATATATATATATATATATATATATATATATATATATATATATATATATATATATATATATATATATATATATATATGTATATATTTTTTTCGTTTAAGTGTATGGACGGAGCGTTTTTCGCGATCCGTTTAATTTATGGACGGAGTGTTTTTCACAATCCGCTCACGAGGGAGGGAGTGTTTTTCATGATCCGTTTAATTTATGGACGGAGTGTTTTCACGATCCGCTCACAAGGGAGGGAGTGTTTTTCACGATCCGTTTAATTTATGGACGGAGTGTTTTTCACAATCCGCTCACGAGGGAGGGAGTGTTTTTCACGATCCGTTTAATTTATGGACGGAGTGTTTTTCACAATCCGCTCACGAGGGAGGGAGTGTTTTTCACGATCCGTTTAATTTATGGACGGAGTGTTTTTCACGATCCGCTCACGAGGGAGGGAGTGTTTTTCACGATCCGTTTAATTTATGGACGGAGTGTTTTTCACAATCCGTTTAATTTATGGACGGAGTGTTTTTCACGATCCGCTCACGAGGGAGGGAGTGTTTTTCACGATCCGTTTAATTTATGGACGGAGTGTTTTTCACAATCCGCTCACGAGGGAGGGAGTGTTTTTCACGATCCGTTTAATTTATGGACGGAGTGTTTTTCACGATCCGTTTAATTTATGTCATGTCACCGAAGCATAACACAATGGTATATAGGAGAGCAACCGTAGAGGTATAAATACTAATAAGGTTCGGCGCACTGTTTTGTTTTTGTTTACTTTACAAGAAACAGTTGCGTAAGTTCATGGCATTCCAAGTGCGAGGTACCTCTCGGTCTTCCATCGTTCGGAGCTTGTACGAGCCGTTACCGTAGGCTTCGACCACTCGGTATGGACCCTCCCAGTTAGGCCCCAATTTTCCTTGGTTTTCGACCCTACTAGCTTCGTTTCTTCGGTAAACAAAATCTCCAACTTTGAAGGACATCGGCCTAACTCTTTGGTTGTAATATTGCTCGATTTTAGTTTTATATTTGGCTTCCCGGATAGCTGCCATTTCTCGTCGTTCTTGTAACAAATCGAGGTTTAACCGTTGTTGTTCCTCGTTGTCCTCTGGGTTATAGAGCATGGTGCGGTGTGTGGGCATTCCTATTTCTGCCGGAATGACCGCTTCACTACCGTACGTCAGACTAAAAGGTGTTTCCCCATTGCTCGTTTTCAGGGAAGTTCGGAAGGCCCAAAGTACGTTCGGTAATTCGTCTACCCATCCGGCTCTTTCTCTCCCTAACCGGGTTTTGATACCATGCATGAGGCTCTTGTTCGCTCTTTCGACCAAACCGTTGGCTTGAGCGTGGGCTACCGCTGTGTTTATCTGTTTGATTTTTAGTTTCTGACACCAACTTTTGAATGGGTCATTGATGAAATTCGTTTCGTTATCTGTGACTATGATACCCGGAAGTCCGAACCTGCAAACTATGTTTTCCCATACGAACTTATTTACTTCCTTGCCGGTGGTTTTAGCGAGAGGTTTCGCCTCTATCCATTTGGTGAAGTAATCTACGGCCACAATAACATATTTTACCTTCCCCGGGGCCTCCTGTAGGGGACCTAATACGTCCATTCCCCATTGGTAGAAGGGCCACGGTGCCATGATCGATGTCATAATTGTTTTTGGTAGCTTCGGAACCGGAGCATGAATTTGACAAGAGTCGCATTTGTCGATCTCTTCTCTAGCATCCCTGTGCATAGTTGGCCAATAATAACCTTGCCTTATTAACTTGGCCACTACCGATCTTGGCCCTGGGTGCATTCCGCATGCCCCTTCATGCACCTCTCGTATGACGTAGTTTGCTTGTAAGGGACCAACGCATCGTAGCATCGGGTTAAGGTATGATTTTTTAAACAAAACATCTCCTTCCATCACATATTGAGGGATCTTCATCCGTAGTACCCTTGCTTCGTTAGGATCCTCCGGCCATATACCTTCTTTTAGGCAGCGGACGATTGGTGTCATCCAGTTATCCTCCTCTTCTTCTACAATCGCTCCAACTTGTTTTTCTTCGGTCGATGGCTTTTCCAATACTTCGACCAGAATTTCCTTAGTCAGATGATTAAAGGCTACCGAAGCTAGCTTGCTCAAAACGTCTGCCTTTTGATTTTGTGTTCTCGGTATATTGCAGATTTGGAACTTTTTGAAACCGCCAATGTATTCCTTCGCCTTCGCCAAGTATTGTATCATACTTTCGTTGGCTGCTACGAAGTCTCCGTTAATCTGACTAGCCACGAGCTTAGAGTCTACTCGGACCTCCAGGGATTCTACCATCATCTTTTTGGCGAGACGTAGACCGGCGAGAAGTGCTTCGTACTCGGCTTCATTGTTGGTACTTTTAAAATTTAAACGGAGGGCATAAGTGTGTTCGGTCTGGCATGGTCCGATCAGTACGAGACCGGCTCCGGAACCCTTGCTGTTTGATGCACCGTCTGTGTACAGTATCCATCCTTCTGGACTGGAGATGTCATGTACTTCCTTTCCCAATTCTTTCGGGTGTGATTCTTTCATGCCAACAGGGATTTCTGATATGAAATCCGCGAGGACTTGCCCTTTGATTGCATTTCTCGGTACGTATGTGATGTCGTAGACTCCTAACTCTACAGAAAATTTGACTAACCTTCCGGATGCTTCCGGTTTGTTCAGAATTTGTTTTATAGGATGATCTGTTATGACTCGGATAGGGTGAGCTTCGAAATACCTTCTTAACCTTCTTGACATGTGTAGCAGTGACAATGCCAACTTTTCGACTGGAGAGTAATTTCTCTCGGCTTCATGTAGGGTTCGGCTCACGTAATGAACCGGTGATTGTTTCCCGTCCCTTTCGGTCAGCAGGACTGCGCTGATTGCTTCTGTTGCTGCCGAGAGGTACACATATAGAACTTCTTTTGGCTTAGGCGTTGATAGAGACGGGAGGTCTAGTATGAGTTTTTTGAGCATTTGAAATGCCTCCTCAGCCTCTCCGGTCCACTTGTATTCATCCTTGTTTTCCTTAGTTATATTTTTCAAGGTTTCAAAGAATGGAAGGGATCTTTCCGCTGACTTTGCCAGAAACCGATTTAGAGCTGCCAACTTGCCGCTCAAGGATTGCATTTCTTTTAAAGTTGACGGGGATTTCATTTGTGCAATCATTTTTGTTTTGCTCGGGTTTGCCCGAATGCCTTCAGACGTTACTACGTAGCCTAAAAATTTTCCTTCCTCAACGCCAAAGGAACATTTCTTCGGATTCAGTTTCATGTTGATCTTTCGCAAGTTGTAGAAGGTTTCGGCAATGTCGGCCAACATTTCTTTTTCCCCTTTGCTCTTGATTACCATGTCGTCAACGTAGGCTTCCAAATTCCTTCCGATTTGGTTCCGGAACGCCGAATCAACCAGACGCTGGTATGTAGCTCCAGCGTTTTTCAGTCCGAATGGCATTTTGACATAACAATACGTCCCCTGCTCTGTGTAGAACGCTGTCTTTTCTTCATCTTCTTCGTCCATCTGGACTTGATGGTAGCCTTTGTATGCATCAAGAAAACATTTATACTTGAATCCCACTACCGATTCAATTTTCAAATCGATCTCCGGAAGTGGATAATAGTCTTTCGGACATGAGGAGTTCAAGTTTTTGAAGTCAATGCACATTCGCCAACTTCCATCGCTCTTTTTTACCAGCACCGGGTTTGAAATCCAGGTGGGATAGCGGACCGGTCTGACAATCCCTGCTTTCAACCATTCGTCTACCTCCTTTAGAATTACCTGATTCTTTTCCGCAGATAAATTACGCTTCTTCTGAGCTACTGGGGTGTCCGACACGTTGACATTTAGACGGTGTTTGATCAGACGACGCGGAATTCCGGTCATGTCCGAAGGTTGCCATGCGAACACGTCCTTATTTTTCCTTAACAGTTCGATCAGGTGCTTTCGGCATTCTCTCGAGAATCCCGTTCCTATCGTGACCAGTTGTTCCGGATACGCGGGGTTTACTAAGACTGTCTCCGTCCCATCCGTGTCCGGAATGGCGATTTCTGTTTCTTCTGGAACATTAGACATCTGCTTTTCCTCTAGTCTTCTACATTCCAGCACCGTGGCCGATCGTGCAATTAACGTCGCTATTCCTCTTGGCGTGGGGAATTTTATCATAGAATGGATCGTCGACGGAATTGCTCTTAGCTCCTTAAGCCCAGTGCGGCCCAATATCATGTTATAGGGCGAAGGAGATGGTACCACACAAAACTTCATATTCATAGTTGTTTTTCGGAACATACCGTGGTCTCCGAAGCATACGTCTAGCTCCATCTTGCCCAATGGCCTACTTGTTTCCCCGGAGAATCCTACTAGGGAGGTGCTCGTCTCTCTGAGTCTCTCTCTTATGTCCGAGGTAAGATTATTGAAGCAGTGTTCGTACATCACGTTCACGGAGGATCCCTCATCGACGTATATCCTTCGGACCAGATATCCCTCTATATCGCCTTCGATTATGAGTGGCTCTTCCGACAGGTCACCTGTCATGACGGGAGGAAAGACTATCGGAACATTCATCCATTCTTCATCATATCCTCCGTACTTTCGCTTTCGATTCTCCTGCTGGCATTTTACCATGCTGACCATCTTCGCTTTTTCGGTGCGTCTGTTATCGGTTCTGTTGCTTCCCTCTTCGGGAAGTGAGGTATGACAAGAAGACCCGACCATATCAATGCTCTGGTAGATTGAATAGCGGGTCCCACGGATGGCGCCAATTTGTTGAGGTAAAACCTTGTAGGGGGGTCCCACTTCTTTATATCGTCCTTCGGAGTGATTCCTTCGGACCTTGTTTGCTCCTACACACACCAAACACACGTGTTAGGCTCGCCTCGGATTTTACCCCAAGACCGACCTCCGGCGTGAGAGTAAGTATCGGATTACTATGGAGTGAACAGTGAAGTGAGAGTAACAGTTGTAGGTGTAAAAAACATAGTGGATCTTACAAATGAGGTGTGGGTATTTATACTACCCACATTTACTGTACCTGTTCACCTCGGGACCTGCGCGTTGACCTATGTCTGACCTAGCAGGAAGGTGTCAGATCACGTGGGGAACACAATCCCGTGAAATCTGGGAATGTGATACTTGACGGGACTGTTTACTGTAGATGGCGGCGGTCCGCTTAATATGTGTATCCGGAGGCCCTAGACGGTCCGGACGATCCGTGACGTTCGGACACCGGAGTATGGTCCGGACGAAGTATGACGTCCGGACACATACACCAACACCAGGTAAAAGATAGTACAAGCACATGCTTGCATCCACTAAAATAGACTGATCGGTTTAAATTGAACCTGATGCTTGCAAGAGATGGAATAATTTATCCAAAGTAGCTTTGGATGAACCCGTAGGTGAGGTACATGCCTCCTCGGCCTTGTTCTTCAAGTAACCAATATTATTCCTCATTTCATTCCCTTTATCTCCGTTCATCAACTCGATCACTAGCTTCTTAACTTCGTCACTTTTTACATCATTGTCAATTTCCATGGCAACACCCCACTTGGTACAACACGCCCAACAATTCAATTGTTGGTCACCAAAAAAGGGCCAACATATCATTGGTACTCCGCTTGAAATGCTTTCAATTGTGGTCACCAACTAGCCAACAAACCTCTGTCGCGTGTTTGTGCCAACAACTCAGGTGGAAGAATAGCAAACTCGCCAATAACAAGGTCAGGACATATTATCCACAAGAATGAATAATTGCTCTTTGGAAGAATAGCAAACTCGCCAAGATGCTACCAAAGTTCACGTAGATAACTGACGACGGTGCTTTAGAATCTAGCCATTTTAAACATTCAAGATCTTCTTTCCAGAGATTTGATTTGATGGATTCTAAGGGTTCGTCCACAATTTTGCTCTCGAGTAAATGCAAAGGGCCAATTCCACAGCAAGGAGGAAACGTTTTAGAGAGCGTTTCCAAAACATCACTATCAAGCTCATCAAAAGTGTTGAAAAAGATAGCAGAAGCTGTTTTAGCTCTCTCGATTTGTAAGCAAAAGTATTTAACCATATATTCGTCCCTCGGGTAGATATATCTAATCCATGGAGGCATATCTTTTAGATGTAAGCCGCTCATGGTAGGTATACCATCTACGATTTTATCCAAGTAAACGTTCATTGAAGAACTTGAATCTATATACCAAAGTGAAATGATGATATTAGCAAGAAATTTGTTACTTCAATATTATGTGAAATTTAAAAGCGCTCAACTAATGCTAGCTAGGCTTCTTATACTCAACACTTATCTTCTGGTTTTTGTTTATAAAACTTTAATCTTCATTTTCTTTGAATTTGAGTTGGGATATGTAAAAGAAGAATTAAAAAAGAGTTTAGTACCTTTGAGGGGCATCAAACCCTTTTCCACAAGATTGGGATACTGATCGAAAAATAAGAACAAACTCGCTCCACTAGTCCATAAGAGAAACTCTAGGATATCCAATTCCTAGCTTGGCTACAGCGAGGGTGAAGCCCATAAGCACGTCGGCCACTATGCAAGTCACGGGTGAATAAGAAGCACTTACTTTTGCAACTAGGGTTTTAAACGGACCCAAACAATTTTCATCAAGGGACCTTACAAGAGATGGGACGTCTTGGGTTGCATCTTTGTTTTCGGGTGGTGGAAGTCCGTCTGGCATGGTTACAAAACGAAAGGAAGGGAGACCATTTAAGGCTTCGGGGCCTTGAGATCTAAGGAGGCGTTGGTGGTTAAACTCGGTGTTGACAAAGGTGATATCGAAGCCTTTGGAATGGAGAATTTTGGCTAGTTTTAGCATTGGGTTAATGTGGCCTGTCGTGGGATTGGTACGCACAAGACATGTGGCTTCATGTCTTGTTTTGAACCCATGTCTCTCGCACACAATTTTGTGAATATGCAAACATCTAGTAATCATTTTATAGGCTTGAGATATACAAAAAGGCCAATTGCCCAATTGGTAAAGTTGATGGTCTAGTAGTTGGTTTTTCTTTCTTGGTACTTGATCTGACACGATAGCACTGAACACAAAGATCACTATCAAGGTTCGTATAATACTTGAAAACTGAATGTGTCACTTATATTTTATTGATCAACACGTAAAAGCTTCACATATAACATGTAAATTTAATTTGATGTAATAAGCTGAAACTACAGCTAATTCATCAACATCTTTATGAAAATATAAACTCTAAGAAAGCTTATAATATAAGCATCACCTCCCAACTCCATCTTATTAGCCGGTATAATAGATTAAATTAGAGTGGCCCAAGCCCGGCTTGTGGGTTTGGGTCTATTAGGGTTTATTGGTAGGTTTGATCTCTCATATGTAGTCTATAAATATTGATGAATAATACGAGATAACCTACGGGATTTTATTGTCTAGCATGGTACCAGAGCGGGTCTGATCCTGAGACCTAGTCAGCCATCATGAGCCGCTGCCAACACCCGTCAAATGTCTCCAATCTTTCTTGTTTAATATTCATCAGAATATACACTTGTTATTCTTGTGCATATATCAATTCTGAAACACTAGAACCTGTGAATAAAACCTGTCAATCGATCATGAAACTTATTCATGTTAATTCGATCATAGAAGCAGAAAGATATCTGCATTATCATTCTACAACTGTTGTAATGCTTATATTTGGCCATTCATTATACTCACTCACAGTTGTATATTTTTGATTAATTGTTTGAATGTATGATACATCTTAGTGATGCTTGTTCTCATAGAAAATTTATACCATATGTTTTGTTATATGTTGATCTGTTTCCCTGTGCAGATATTATGGTGAATTAGTGTGTAAATGGAGGAAAAAAAAGGCCATTATGGCTTTGTCAACCTTCTGAGTTTGAATTTCAGTTATCATGGAACTTTTTGCTTGAATATCAATCGTCAAGTCATATACACCAATGAATGAAATGTGGATATGCTATTAAACCCTCGTGTCAATTTAGAAACTGGGAAATCGGTCGTGGCTGCATTTCTAGTCATGTTTTACTTATGAAAGTCTTTTGTGATTTCTCAGTCTATCAGTAGCCTTGTGTTTGTTATATAATGTATCTGCGGAAGTCTTAGATTTGGTTAATGAATAACACAATTTTTGGTTTGTTGATGTGGAGCAGATTGATGAACTAGGGGGCTCATCTAAGTGCGCAAGAAACAAGCCCAAGTCCGACTATAACTTCCCACCTGTGAGAAGCTACACGACCCATAAGCATCCCAGAGAGATATCTTGATTGTCTGGATGTTATGGCAAATACCTATGGCAGTTTGCTGCAACCAACAGGCCTAAAGTTATATTTAGGGATCTGAATCCAGCATTTCTTTGTTTTTATTGTTGATACAATGATTAAGTGAACTGTGTAGTATCAGTGATCTGTGTCGGTCACATATATTTTTAGGCAATATTTTCCATCATTTAGAGTTGGTTTCAAGTTTTGCATTACTTTTTGAACCTTATAAAAGTAGACTCGCCCTTGAAAAGGCTCTGCATTTAACTCTGCTAATTATTCAGTGATATAAATTAGTTTTTTCTTAAAGTACGTGTTATGCAGTATGTATGTTGGTTCCATTCTACATCACTTGCAGTATCATTTCCTATGAGAAGGGGCAGGTTGTAATGTTCTTGTTCGATCCCACTTGCCAAAAGCTTAAAGTTTGCTTGAGTCATGTGCAGGGGACACTTTGGATTAAACCAAATCAACAGATTGGACCAAAGGAGTTCGATACAACTGTCGCTACTTATCGGAATCAAGTTCCCTCCCTTGATGCCGGTTTTGTCAGCATTTACTAGTGGTTTTGGGTTTACTGAACAATTACTTTTCAAAAGTAACTGCCTGCTATTCCTTAATTCCATCACTACACTCGTTCTCAGTCCCACCCTTCATCCAAACACCACCTTATTCTCACAAATCAGCATTTTGAAGTTTAGACAAGATTTTGGCTTGTGACTTACATTGATCCAAACTATAAGGTTTTACTGATTGTAACATTACATAAGCTCAGTTAAAACAATAAGGCTACTTGCAGTAGTGAATCACAATCGATCCATTGAGTCGATCGACTCAATCTTCCTTACTGCAACAAAAAGTCACGATCGATCGATTGGAAAAAAAAACGAACAAGGTAGCATAAGCGATCGATTGGAATATTTGTTTGTTTCTTTCTTTTTGTCTCACAAGTATACTTTTGCAAAGGGAAAACAAAAAAAAAAAGTTCCCAACCGTTGCTAAACGGTTTGTTTCAAGAAAAAAAAAAAAACCAAAAATCTTTTAAACTTCATAATAAAAACACTATAAATAAACACACTCATTTCACTATTTTTTCACACATTCTCTACTAGTAATTGTTTCAAACGGTTTGTAACGTTTGAATTTTATTGTAATGTTTTAATTTTATTTGAATTATTATGTAACGTTTTAATTATTAATAAAATTTAACTTTTGTGTTAAAAATGTTTAAAAAAAAAAGAAGAATTGGATGAAGGTCGCCTTATTGGGGCACCCAATCGCCTAAAGATCGTTGGAAAGAAAAAGATGACGTGACAGAGAAAATAAGAGAGATTCACCCCTAGTGCAAGTAGCCTAAGCAGGAACAGTTTTACTTTTTAGATCTCTATGTCCCGTATTCGATGAAATAATAAACCCAAAAACTTAATTAAACATGTGCAAAAATTAACAAACCTAAATGCAATCAAACAAACAATTGAACACAAAAGCTAATCTCATTTCATTAAAAGCTTAACTAACTACCGAACACTTGAACTTGAGATCCAACTAAAAAGCCCTAATAATCACTTCTAATACCATAACATAAACACTAAACCAACAACCAATTACAAATCCAATAATCCCTAAGCCCTTTCACCCCTAATCCTCCTAGCCAACTGCATATCTTTCGGCATAATGGTAACACGTTTGGCATGAATGGCACACAAATTAGTATCCTCAAAGAGCCCCACCAAATACGCCTCACTCGCCTCCTGAAGCGCAGCAACAGCCGAACTCTGAAACCTCAAATCCGTCTTAAAATCCTGAGCAATCTCCCTCACAAGCCTCTGGAACGGCAACTTCCTGATCAAAAGCTCGGTGCTCTTCTGGTACTTACGGATCTCTCGTAACGCAACAGTTCCAGGCCTGAATCTGTGAGGCTTCTTAACTCCTCCGGTTGCTGGTGCTGATTTACGAGCAGCTTTTGTTGCGAGCTGTTTCCTTGGTGCCTTTCCTCCTGTCGATTTACGCGCTGTTTGCTTTGTTCGGGCCATTTCTTCTTTCTTTTTTGAAAATGAATTTAAATGTTTTGATTGTTGTTTGTGTTTGAATATTTGGGGATGAAATGAGTGTGTGTATTTTATAGGGGTTTGAAATTTGGGGAAGAGATAGAGGGGGTGAATGTGAGGCGTTGGATTGATGAAAAGAAAATGGACGGTGAAGATTGTTTGATATGTAAGGGTGTGGATAGTGATCCGTGTGCTTTCTCAATAGCGTGTGTGATTGGCTCCTTTGCTATCAAGTAAAAAGTAATCCTTTTAGGACGGGTATATGTAAGATATTGCAAACTACCGGCCACGTTGCGATATAAAGGTCAAAAACCGAAACCCGTCAGGACCAAACTTAGACTCAGTATCATCATGAGGCATGTTGTAAAGGTTACAGCTAACCATATGTGCTCGCTCAAGTAGCTCCATAACATGTTTCTTCTTAGAGCATTAAGTGCAGTGGCATGCCACTTTCACTTTTTTGTGTCACTTTAGCATAGCCACTTTCAACACTCATTCACTTGTTGCATACCACTTTTCCCCATTTATGTCTCACTCACCCACAATTTTATTTTTTTCATTTAAAAAAATAAAAAATAAAATATTTAAAGGTATAAATAAAAATTTTCTAAATGTTTAAGAGTATAAACTAAAACTTTGTAAATGTTTAAGGGTATGAATTGAAACTTGCATATATTTAAAAGGTTTTAAAAAAATAAAAAAATATATCAAAAATAAAAAACTGCAAACCAAAGTCTGATTCGTCTTCTTCATTGTAAACACACACACACTCAAACCCATTTTAAATACACACTCAAACATAAAACACAACACACAAACCCAACTAAAAAACCAAAAAAAATAAAAATAAAAATAAAAAAATGCATTGTTGTACCCGATGCTCTAAGAAAGAAACATCCATGTAGAATCACGAGAAACATAAATCCATACAAAATAGTTAAAAACTCCCAATTCCGTCTGTCATATTGAATTCTCTGTGCAATGAGGAGATAATAGTATGAAGTAAAGTTGTAGAATAAGTTGTGAGCACGATATCATCTACATATATCGATAAGTAAGCAACATCATTACCCCCACTGATATATTAACAAAGATGTATCACAACGACCGGGAGAAAACACTACCCGAAGAGCATGACATACAAAACATTGAAACTAAGCACGATGTGCATGTTTCAAACCATATAATGATCGCTGTAACTGACATATGTGGTGCGGAAATCGAGAGTCCACAAAACTTGGTGGTTGAAACATATATACTATCGCTGTAAGATCACTGTTAAGAAAGGCATTCCACCATATTAGATTTGTAATTTGCATGCCATTTCATTAACCATCCGAAACAATGTATTAACGGAAGATACTAGAATAATGTTAATACGGGATAGGCCTATCCAAACTGATAAAGCCCACATGGTTTGACAAATAATCAACTAATATAGAAAAAAGTTGTGACTCACAATGTTATAGCACAAAAATGAGCATGTGTTTTCGTATTATGTTATAAGACCAGTTGTAATGGTCACCACCACCATCGGTTGTGAGCTATCACTGCGTGTGATCCCTCATTACACCCACCACCACACGGGTGGTGGGTTTTTGGTTGGTGGTCGTTTGCACAAACAAAAATACAAACGGCTAGACCTTTTGAACTTTGGGCATTATATGAAGAAGATAAACGAGTTGGTGTGTGTGTATATGTAAGAGTGCTGGGTACCCTCGTGCCATGGCCAAAAAAGTGTTGTCACGTCAGCAAAAGTCTCTATGGCACCAGAAATCCCATGGCACCATATTCTGGCCGTTACCGTTGGCACCAGAAAATGTGGTGCCATAGAATTTTATGTATTATTTTTTTTTTTTTAACATAAAATAAAACATACAAAATACTAACTAAAACATACACAATATTAACTGAAATAAACTTCATTTACATAAAATAAAACATTACATTAACTAGTTTTAAGAGTTTTTCTAAACTTGGGATGAAAATGTAAATTTTGTAAACCCCATTTGTACTTTATTAAAATAAAACTAAAAGTTTATGATGAAAGTGTAAAATATATAAAACCTTAGGGTGCAAAATGAATGTTACCTATTTTAATCATCTTCCTCATCCAAACACAAACCTGCAAATACAAACCTCAAAAAAAAAAAAAAAACAAAAAAACAAAACAAAACAACATACAAAACACAGACAAAAAAAAAAAAAAAAAAAAAAAAAAAAAAAAAAAAAAAACGGCTTGGGCTGGCCACCACGGCGCGAGCAGCCATGGCGCCACCCACGTAACCGTGCGCCGTCGGTGGTTTTAGGCTAGTGGCCATGGCGCCACCCACCAGCCAACTGTACCTCCCACTCTAATGTGTATGTGTGCGTGTCATTTTGTATTAAATGTTTATCAAAGCTTTATTATTTAAAATGTGTTTTTTTTTACTAATTTTATAAAATGTGATTTTTACTTAATTTTTCATTCAAAATTTTTTTTTTTTATAAAACTTTATTTTTATAGAAGTTTAATGTAAAATAAAAAATAAAAAGTAATTAAATATATATATTTTTTTTGTAAACAACATTTGATTTGGGTGGTGGGCTACATCTTTTTGTTGATGGGTATATATGATTGTGTCATGAATGGTGATATAACACTGACATGAAAGTTGTGAGTTTGGTAACCGTTACACATGGTCTATGATACATGCTATAAGTGCAAAGGTTTATATAGCATCATTACCAATAAGAGGTGTCTTAGGAGTAAAGCTGGTGAAACAACCACTTTAGCCTTTAGATTTTTGAAAGCTTTTGATTTTTATAGCTTTTGACTTTTGTGTATATTCAGGCCTTTGGTTTTATAAAGCTTTGCATTTTTGGAACTCGTATATATAATTATTAGGTTTTGTGGCTTTGTGTGCATAATGTTTGTTCTCAAGCCTTGCATGCTATGAGATAAACGCTCAATATTTGTTTTAAAATAAACCAGACTCGTTTTTAAGCAAAAAGGCCTCACTTATGATCTTCGGGTTAGGCCCTTGGGGAGGCTTGAGACGCTACTACCCATAGTATTCCTCGTGTTATAACCATACTTAAAGGGTACACAGTTACATATGGCAAAAAGCCCGTACGTGGTAGACGGGGACTCGATCTCCAAACATATTTGTTTGAGAAATTCCCTAGTTGACCGGGGAGGGGATGGCGATGGAAACAAGAACGAGAACGGGGAATCCCTAGGTTAGGAAATAGAAGATGTGGTTGGATTGGGATAGCATAAATTCGTGAACCCGTCTCCGGGCCTGATCTTTTCAATGTGTACGTTTTCTTCAAATACATTTATACAATGCACATTGCTTTCATATTATACTTGATGTTTTAATATTTATGATGTGCTATAGTTGAATTGACATTGGAACAATGTATGTTTGTTGAGACGCTTTATGGATCAAAGTATTTATATTTTCGACGAGTTTATGTAGTTTTTGTGTTTACTTCATACGATCGGGAGATCCGGAATCTTCGGGAGGATCTTCGTTCTCCGTTAGGGATGTGGATGTGGTTTAAAACAATTCCTTGACAGAGATGGAAGCGAAGACAAAATTGGAGACTGGAAAATGGGGATGGGACGAGAAATACGATATCTGACATTTCCCGCACTATCACCATCCATGTACACATGGAGTTGAATACGTTCAATGATAGGTAGTCAAAGTTCGTGGGCGCTAGCTTTTTGTCACCATATGAATATGTGATAGTTATTGTTTGAAATAACATTGTGTTCTCTTTTCTTTCTACTGGAAAGAAATTTATTTTCGTCCGTGTGTTTATAAAGAGCTTCACCAAAGATACTTGACGCCAAAAGCATTCTTGTTACGATAAATTTAAAATTTTCCCACAGAAAATAACGACTTTAATTTTTAATAACCAACACGAGTTTGAAACTATGAATACCTGTTTATTGTTTAGAAATGTTTAAGAGTATGACCATGATCATGAAAATATAGGTGGTGCATAATTAAGCTACATCCTAAACGATATTAGCAACGATCATTATATCAGGTTAATAATTCTTATTTAGACGTGTAATCAGTTTTTAATATATGTAATTTATATTGGTCTTGCTCCTGAACTAAAGTACAAACTAACCAGCTAGTAAGATCCAACTATAATATTCTTATAAATCACGAAACTCTGTTAACTACATCTTGATGACTTCTAGAGTTCCAGAAGCACAAAATGTTGCAAGTTTTATATTTATTGATACGAACACCAACTATCGCAGTGTTTGTGTATGTGTTGTATGTTCGAATTTAATAAACATGACAAGTTCATATATTAAACACATAATCATCATACCCATGCGGAAGCGTAGGATCTATTTAAAACATAAATAATTAACCAAATAATAAAGTAAACGTACCTTTGATTCTAGCAAAACAAGAATCAACTTCAAAACTTCTTCAGTCAAGATCAAGAATTGGATTAACGAATTACCCCTTACCGTTTTGTAATTCAATCCAAGATATTAACTATGTAAAGACTAAAAATTTACCTTTATCACACAACTAATACTATTAATACGTGACACTCAAAGATAAGAACTAGATAAGAAAGAGTGGTATGGATTGTATGAAATAATACCGTGAGTTTATTAGCTTCAAAGAAAGAAAACAAACATAACTTAAACACACACACACACACACACACACTCACCTATACTAGACAATAAGGCACCCCTAAAATGAGCTGAGAGTGTGGTATTTATAGTGAAGGTGTGACGCCCTACTTGCTATGATGGGCTTTCGTGTGGGCTTTTGGCTCATGGGCTTTACATTGATCATTTATACAATACAAGTGTTCTTATCTATTTTTGTCCAAAAGCCCAACACGTTAAACTATCCTAATGACTTGTACTCGATACACACAAAGTCTTAATATTACAAATGACCATCACTTCACTAATAAATTAAATGCTAACAATCTCCCCCTAAGGGATGGTCATTTCAATGATGCTCCCGGTGATGGGTCTTTTGTCTTCAACGTCTTGAACTTTGTGTGTCGATGTAGAATAGTCTTCATTCTTCGTTCCTTCATGTAATGTGATCTTCAAAGTAATCGCCTTTTGGTGGTTCTTGCCTTGATCAATATCTTCGTGTGATTATGCGTCGTGTCCTCCAACATACTCATACATCTTGGACTTTATACTTATGTTAACAATCTCCCCTTATTCTTTCATCATTTGATGTATGAACTTGTTCTTGACATCTTGATTAGCTTTTTGACTTTGTCTTTAACTTGATCATTTTTTCTTGAACTTTTACACTTGAGCTTTGTTGAGGATGATCTTCATAAGTATGAGTATGTGGAGGTGAAGATGTTTGATGTATCTGATGATGGTTGATGGATGTTTGTAGGTAGCTGCATAAAACCGTTAGTGATAAATCATCCAGCGCTTACAGGTTTAGACTTCGAGATTGTCAACAGCATATTGTGAAGACTTTCTCTAATCTTAACCCAGGCCGTTCTGAACCGGATACCCCCGAGAGGGCTTACACGGACACACCGAAGTGCACCCACGATTCAGTGAGTCGCTAGAGATCACCCCACGACTGTAGACCGTTTGAAGCATAGTAACCATCATGATATAAATGGCAAGATCCGAAGATCTCATTAAGACTCTTACAACTTGTGTCCTTTTTGGCGAACACAAGTGTATTACAAGGAAAGTGTTCCTAAGAGATCTTTGATGAATCTCATGGCTCTAGACTCGATAATGTGTGTTTTGGTTTTAGTGGTCGGAGGCATGGAGCAGAGTGCCACCTTTTCAATATCAACACATCTCGAAGTGAGAGGCCGATAGATTATGCAGTGTTTTCTATGAGAAATGAAACAAATATCTTTTAAGAGATATCTGAGTGGCTAGGAGGGGTGGTGCAGTGCGTCACTGGGTCCATGACGTCTTGTCTTCAATATCAGCATCAACTTGTGAATACCGATAGCAGATGTATTGACCCGGTTTCTGCCCTAAGTTTTCATGGAGGGCTATTTCTTTTCACCCTTTCATTAAACTTTTCTTTTTAATTCTTCAACCCCTTCTATCCCTTTCTCGTATACTCTTTTTTTCAATCTTTCCTAAGGACTTCTAATTCTAATCTATTGGAATTGTCCTTGGGTAGATCCCTCCGGCTCTGGCAGATCATTGGACATAAACCTAACCATAATCACCTTATTACTCCATGATTATCCTAGATTCATTGATCACTTGCCATAAAACCTTTTTGTGAAAATTTCTCAAAGTGTTTATGAGTAAAACACATTTAGTTAACACTTCGAGAGTTTTGCATTTTCTAAAATACTCCCCCTTCACATGTGCTCATGCATTTTTGATATAAATTTGCACATGTTGGGTAGAGTTCGCACATTTGAATTGATTGATTTTCAATGAACATGACCTTTGTGAGACACGTTTACATCACTGGATAACCAACTTGAAATTATTACCCGTTCCGGACAAGTCTTTTCGATTACGGACATTTAATTTTCGTCAATTCGAGTGTAACACCCCAACCCGACAAGGGTAGAAGTGCCACATTATGGTGACATATCAAAGCAAACACAAGCATACATCTTTAGTAATACAAAGGAATCTCAAAGGTTACAAAGGAAATACAAAGTTACAAAAGAGAACAAAGAGATAAATACTAAGTCTGAAAATGCAAATCCTTCTAGTCATCTCTATTTCAAAATAGCTATCAAAGTGTAGTCCTCTAAGTCCAATGGTACTCTCCACTCATAACCCAGCTTCTTACAAAAACCTGCCGCAGGAAAAGAAATGCGGCTGAGCTTAAAAGCCCAGTGAACAGATATAGAGGTAACAAGCAGTAATAATGGAATAGTAAAGTAAGGGAAACAATGCAAGGTATAATAAGAGTTAGGGAAAAAGTAAAAGATTATAAGGTAAAGAAAACAGTAATCCACCACGAGCCCAAGTCAAGTCAAGTATCAAGCCAAGTATCAAGTCAAGTATCAAGTAACCAAGTAGCCATGTATCCGGAGGGGTGACCTCGGGATACCAAGTATAATGTGAGGGGGTGCCTCAAAGGTTGGAGTAGCTAACTCCCAAGCTGTGAAAGACGTGTATCGCACACACCATCAGTCACCAAGTATATAACAAGTAATATCATGATAAATCCATCGAAACAAGTAACAAATCTAGGATGCATCCATACGCCCCAGTAGGCCAAGTACTTCCTCTACGTAACAAGTCAAGTCAGGGACGGGATAGGTCATCACTCTCATACCCTAGAGTCATGCCATCGGTGCATCAATGACAAGGACATGAAACCCTCATGCCTAGTATACAAGTGGTGGCTCGTAGTCTCAAACTGTGGATCAAGGGTCAAATCAAGTATCAAGTGTCCAAGTTCAAGTTTCATATCAAGTGGTTCAAGTCAAGTTTCCATTTCAAGTATATTGATGCGTGCGATGTGTCGTTGCGGTTTAGCAGTTTTAATGCCTACTCAAGTTTTAAATTTATATTTAGCCGACTTATCAATAACACACACACTTAACGAGCAGTGTACCCGGTCAGTATGAATATAATGGTAAGTAGAGTGTCGATCACTAAGAGTGGAACGTATTATCTCGTTATTCTAATCAGTATTTTAATATCCTAACGCAAGGGGGTTTCAGCCTGAGAGACTGGCACGATTTGTTTGCAATTAAATAATAAAATAAACCAATAGGCACGAATCAGCAAGTAGCACACACGTACACAGATAAATACTCGAGACAATAAGAGGGCTGTCCTTATGATTAAGTAGATTGTCACTTGTTTTATTGATAGCTTTATATGAAGTGTATGTAGTTAACCCTTTCTCGTTGGTCCTAATCTTATCGGCGAGTAAACCCTTAATGATTACTTATGTCTAAAAGTTATTCCTAAGTGATCAATTTAGTAATAACCGTGGGAGCCACATTATGTCCCGCAGTCAAATGCCCGCAAGCCACTAATAAACACAGAGGTTATCAATGCACTAATAAGTAGTAACCAAAGACATCAACATATAAACTTTAATTGATGGGAAAGCAAGTATTAAAGGGAGTGCAATCTTTCGTTGTCACATTACACAAGCCACCAATCCTGATGAATTAAAGTTTGCTAACACAATAAAACAAAACTACTTAATGAATTAAACACATGCAGCACCTTCTTACAGCTCTTGTATCTTTGATTTGGGTGTGTCTTGTGCTGCCTCCTTGACTGAATTCGTCCTTGGTTTCTCCTGTTCGGTCTTCGGTTTTAGGTTAAAACTTTTGGAACTTTTAATTCGTCTGGTCTACGGGGTATTTATAGTTTCTGTCTGAGGGAAGATGCGGCGCATCTAAGGAGTAGATGCGGCGCATGTACTTAACTTCGCGTGGGGTCCAAGATTATAATATTCAGGAATATTCGTACACCGCCAGAAGATGCGGCGTATCTTTATCTTTGGATGCGGCGCATGTCCTCTTGTATCTTGGATCGTATCTGGTGATATCTTGATAGAGATGCGGCGCATGTCATGAGTGAGATGCGACGCATCTGGAGCAGATTAGTCTTGATCTTCTTCATTTCGGTAGACTCTTAACTTCTTGCATGTTTTGCTCCATAATCAGTCCAAAATTGCTAAGTTTCACCAAATGCTTGTTTTTACCTGAGAATTACAAAAGTAAACGATTAAGTATCAATCCTCATACATAATATAGTAAAACAAGTCAAATTAATAGGATAAATGATAGTAATAAAATGTACTTATTTGAGTTCATCAAATATCCCCCCACTTGAACTTTACTTGTCCCCAAGTAAACCTTAGAATTTCTCTTATGAAAATGTATCCTAAAAGATGTTAGGATTTATTTTTATATTTAAGCATGTATTCGTTTATTTCATAATCACACAACTAAACACTTAACGAATTAGAAGTAAAATAAAATAAGTCGATAAAAGCAAATCTAATCGTTTAACTGTCCAGTCGCGACGAATATTCTATCATAAGCTTGGCAAGTATACACATCTCCTCCACTAAAGCTAAGGAATAACAAGTCTAAAGCGGTAAAAAGGGTTTTTAGGCTTAAGGGTTAATTATTCTCTTTCACTATCGATCTCAAATTCCAGAAAAGGCGACAAAATCACAAATACATGATCGAATCCACGAACACGATACTTGCAATTGCTCAAATCCTTAACTCGAATAGGCTAAAGATAGGTCCAAACTTCACCAATAATAATATATCAAAAAGGGCGACAAAATCATAAATACATAGCCGAATCCACGACTACGATACTTAAGATTGCTCAAATCCCTAATCTCAATAAATCAAAGGTTTGGTTGGATAAAGAATAATAAAGGGTATGGATAACATTTGGGATATAAATTGGTGTAAAAATAAAAAATAAACAAAACAAATAAATTAAAATCCTAAGTGTGGTTAATCACTATCCCAACCATCCCATGAATAAGACTCATATCATCGAATAACTCACGCTTTAACACTTGAAACACACGCTTTAGGTAGACACGAATTATACTCAACAAGATCTTAATCAAAGAATAAACCTTAATTGGCGTTCCCATAACTGCCAATTCCCATTCAATCCATAGATATAGTACAACAAATAGTGGTGATATCGACCACTTACATAACTTTGTAAAATTTCACCACATCACTATAACTTTCTTTCCGGATAATTTTTTTCATACTTTTCATACTTCAGAAATAACGGTAATAGTGAAAGTAGTAAACACACGAAAAATAAACTCAAAGATATACAATATTTACTTTCACTCCAATTGCATTGTGCAATTTCCCGACCTAACCATAGATAATGAATTACGCACGCGAACACAGGTAATGTAAGGAAACACACTTTGCCTATAGCAATTAACCAACCACGGATTTTAATCTACAGGGTAGGCTAAGGTGTAAGGGTGTAACGAAACATTTTAAACATAGGTGTAAGAAACGAAAGGAATGGCTCTGAGTGTTTTTCTAGGGGTATCTTACTCTAAAAATGAGAGTAACAAAAGGGTTTATACGGGGGTTAACTAACCAGTGTAGTTAGTTAATAACACATAACATATAAAGGCTATTTGGGTGTAATCCTAGAATTTTACCAATTTAGACAAGTCATTCCAATTATATAAATAATACTCATTATGGTGGTCTCGAATAGTATACAAGCCAAGTTCTAAAGTTTACAAGTCACCGGCACATTCATAGATTTGTGAATTTTGAAAAATCACAATTTTTGAAAATAACGTCATGTGTGCAGCTATGCAACTTAGATCTTAAACAAAAACATGCTAATTTTTTTTTTAAGTTTGATATATTAAGCACATTTTAAGCGTAATTTTTGAAAAAGTTTAGGACAAGTAATTGTTAAGTGTTCTAATTCTCCAATCCCCCCACTTAAGTTAAACAACGTCCTCGTTGTTTGTATAAAAGGTTAAAAACTGGAAAATAAAAGAATTAGAACAGAAAAACTCCCTTGAGATTTGCTCGGTATGATCCTCCATTAGTATAAGAGCAAAAATCAACTTCTTGTGGATTAGAGCGTTAAAGCTTCATACTTGATGTATCCACAGGAAATCCAGGAAACTATAATACCACCAACACTTTAAAACACACCTAAGATAAGAAAGGTTCAAACTTGCATAATACATTAGTAGTTAGGAAAAATAAAACTTAAAAATTAAAACTGAAAATCATCAGGTCAGTCGATGCGCCGTATCTTATGGAAGAAGATACGCCGTATCGAGCCTGGAATAAATACGGATCAGAATAAAGATGCGCCGCATCCTTAACCAGGGATGCGCCGCATTAAAAATAAACTGATAAAGAGTTTTAAAGTCGAAAATAAAAATGCAGAAAAATAAAATAAGATATGACCATTGCAGGAGATGCGTCGCATCTCAGAATTGAGATGCGCCGTATCCTCATGCGGGCCTGACTGACTCGACACAGAAAACAGAATAGTAAAAATTCTCCGGGTTGTCTCCCGGCCAGCACTTGTCTTTATTCCAGAGTCTTCAAGTTAGACTCACGTTCAGCTCTTTAATATCGATCATTGATTCCTACATTGCCACGTAGGATCCATTTAGCAACTAATTCGTCACGTATATATTCAGGTCCCAAGTTCAAAACTCCTTTATAGAATCCTTCCATTATCTGATACGGGTATTCAATCCCTCTCTTCATGTCATCATTACTAATAAAAAGGAACGGAGAGAATTTGTAGCAGACCCTATTAGTAGCATGTTTAAATCCAGGGTGAGTTCGGGGCATCATATAAGTGATAATGTCGCTTCCACATTGAAAGGTGATCTTTCCTTCAAATCGTTTTGCATTAATAGTGATTTCCCTACAAAATGGTTTTCCAACAATCACGTCGCCCATACTGCTGTCACGATAGGCATTCATGTCTTCAACAACGGCGAACTCAGTAACAATAGTAAAGCGTCCAACGAAGATCGGGACATTAATGAAGGCTCCAACTACATTCTTTCCCCTACACTCCACTTTATTTCTCATAATAGAATTGTAAAAGCTTCTTGACATAACATTGATCGGCAAAATAGGAAAGAAATTGGCGTCAATACATTTGTATCCGATCATACATGGGAATTGCAAATTGTAAGCACAATTGGCGTGGATTCTTCTACCATAATCCCAAGAACCATCATATCCCTCAAATTCATCGTAATTCCTAGTATTAATAACGTTGACTTTTGGACTATCCACAATTTCTCCTTCTTCTAACTCAGATTCAGCATCATCCATGACCAGGTCATTGGATTCCAACGGTCCATTAAGGTCATTAAGTTCAATGTAGTCCCCATCGTAACGTTCGAGTGATTTATCATGCACTAATACTTCATTCATAAAATTGGCTTCGAAGTCGAAGTCAATCAGTTCTCCGTATCCTTCCATTTTTCTTCTGAAATAATCACGAAAGCATCAGTAGGATTTGCTCGCAAGAAGAAAAATTAACGAATTTAGTAACGGATATAAGAATACTGATAGCTGATATCTGCAGACGATGCGCCGTATCCAAAGAGTTGGATACGCCGTATCTTAATACGTTAAAATTTAATCAGACTTTATTCAGAAAATAGATACGCCGCTTAGAATTTTGAATGCGCCGTATCGAATTAATTAATCAAAAATCATTATCTAATTAAAATTAAATGCGTCGTATTAACGAAAGTTAATGCGCCGTATTTTCGTTACGTTTAAAAATAAAAGATTTTTGATTCAGAAAGATGCGCCGTATCGATATAGATCGATGCGTCGTATCTGTTTAATAATTCGCAAACTGTTTTTAATTAAAATAATAGATACGCCGTATCTACGAAAGCAGATGCGTCGTATGGCGTTAACGTTTAATTTTTTTTTTTTTTTTTTTTTATCAAAAACAGATACGCCGTATCTGCTAAAGCAGATGCGTCGTATTACTTTATCGCTTTTTTTTAAAAAAATTTCGTATTAAAAACAGATACGCCGTATCTTGGGGAAAAGATGCGTCGTATCGAATTAATTAAACGCGTTGTATTTTTAAAAATTAAACGCAATACGCCGTATCTGAGAAATCAGATGCGCCGTATCGTTTGATTTAGCACAGTACAACGATAGCAGAACAGAAAAATACGAAAAATAAAAACAAAAAATAAAAACACAAACAAAAATAAACACACAAAAATAAAAGAAAACAATTAACACACAATACAACAAATATGCAAAATAATACAATGATGCAATTAATCTAATAAAAAGAAAAACCTAATTAAAATACTAATCAAATTAACAGATAATAACAATTCACTCCCCGGCAACGGCGCCAAAAACTTGATGCGTGCGATGTGTCGTTGCGGTTTAGCAGTTTTAATGCCTACTCAAGTTTTAAATTTATATTTAGCCGACTTATCAATAACACACACACTTAACGAGCAGTGTACCCGGTCAGTATGAATATAATGGTAAGTAGAGTGTCGATCACTAAGAGTGGAACGTATTATCTCGTTATTCTAATCAGTATTTTAATATCCTAACGCAAGGGGGTTTCAGCCTGAGAGACTGGCACGATTTGTTTGCAATTAAATAATAAAATAAACCAATAGGCACGAATCAGCAAGTAGCACACACGTACACAGATAAATACTCGAGACAATAAGAGGGCTGTCCTTATGATTAAGTAGATTGTCACTTGTTTTATTGATAGCTTTATATGAAGTGTATGTAGTTAACCCTTTCTCGTTGGTCCTAATCTTATCGGCGAGTAAACCCTTAATGATTACTTATGTCTAAAAGTTATTCCTAAGTGATCAATTTAGTAATAACCGTGGGAGCCACATTATGTCCCGCAGTCAAATGCCCGCAAGCCACTAATAAACACAGAGGTTATCAATGCACTAATAAGTAGTAACCAAAGACATCAACATATAAACTTTAATTGATGGGAAAGCAAGTATTAAAGGGAGTGCAATCTTTCGTTGTCACATTACACAAGCCACCAATCCTGATGAATTAAAGTTTGCTAACACAATAAAACAAAACTACTTAATGAATTAAACACATGCAGCACCTTCTTACAGCTCTTGTATCTTTGATTTGGGTGTGTCTTGTGCTGCCTCCTTGACTGAATTCGTCCTTGGTTTCTCCTGTTCGGTCTTCGGTTTTAGGTTAAAACTTTTGGAACTTTTAATTCGTCTGGTCTACGGGGTATTTATAGTTTCTGTCTGAGGGAAGATGCGGCGCATCTAAGGAGTAGATGCGGCGCATGTACTTAACTTCGCGTGGGGTCCAAGATTATAATATTCAGGAATATTCGTACACCGCCAGAAGATGCGGCGTATCTTTATCTTTGGATGCGGCGCATGTCCTCTTGTATCTTGGATCGTATCTGGTGATATCTTGATAGAGATGCGGCGCATGTCATGAGTGAGATGCGGCGCATCTGGAGCAGATTAGTCTTGATCTTCTTCATTTCGGTAGACTCTTAACTTCTTGCATGTTTTGCTCCATAATCAGTCCAAAAT
This sequence comes from Artemisia tridentata subsp. tridentata, assembly GCA_021014915.2. NCBI lineage: Eukaryota > Viridiplantae > Streptophyta > Magnoliopsida > Asterales > Asteraceae > Artemisia > Artemisia tridentata. The sequence goes on from CP139509.1 coordinate 476,078,847, forward strand.
TGCTAAGTTTCACCAAATGCTTGTTTTTACCTGAGAATTACAAAAGTAAACGATTAAGTATCAATCCTCATACATAATATAGTAAAACAAGTCAAATTAATAGGATAAATGATAGTAATAAAATGTACTTATTTGAGTTCATCATATATCATATCAAGGTTTATATCAAGGTTCAAGTCAAGGTTCAAATCAAGAATCATAGCATAGGGTTTATAGCAAAGGTTCAAATCAAAGTTCAAATGGATCATATCAAAGGTTCATAATCAAATGATTCGTAGGTTCATAGTAAAGATTTAATTCAAAGGTTTCATATCAAACGCGTATTTAGAAGTAATCTTTCAATAAGTGACTTTCATAAAATGATATTTAGTAAAGTCTTTCATAAAGATAGTCTTTAAAAGTAGTTTTCATAAAACTTTTAGTAAAATTTCATTTGAAAGTGGTATCGCATCGTGCTCAACAACATCGTTTTAAAATAGCTTTTCTCAAAACATTTTCATATATAATTAAGAAAGGTTTTCGCATCCAGTTATAATATCAAATGAACCTTCAAGGTATCCAAGGATTTGAATATTCATGTCACAGGGTGACGAACAAATTATATCAAGTATCAAGGGAACATAGCAAGGTTCAATTTATCAAGGGGAGCATAGCAAGGTTCACAAATCAAGGGGAGCATAGCAAGGTTCAAGGGAGTAAGATAGACAAGAAAGGAGAGGAAGCAATTACAATATCGACCCACCAATTTCCAGCCGAGAACTCTTGGCTAGAGCTCTCTTTCGTACAGCCTCTACACCCACGAACAACACCACTTTGAGCCAGGAATGACACCACGACAAGACCACAAAATCGAGCACACAATCACCTCTTTGTTGCCTTGCTTCAGATCATAAAGGAGGAGGGAGAACAAGGACAGCAGCCGAGAGTTTTGATGTAGGTATTTTAGGGTTTTTGGCAAAGTGAGGGAAAAATATTATTCGGTATAAGGATGAGGGATAGGACCGAGTTTTTGGTTAGGGTAAATGAGGGAAGGAGCTAATTTTGAGGGATTGTATCAATCACAAGTTAAATGCATGATCACCTCCCTTATTTAACCCTTAGGTCGAAATTTTGGAGTCTTGGTCACATGAAAAAGTCGACTAGCATAGGACTTATTTGGAACATTTGTTTTTTTTTTTTGGTGACTTTTAAATTTAATGTAAGTTTTATTATTAGCTTAATTCACTAGATAACTAGGACATAAATCATTTTAGATTAAGTACAATTAATGTTACTTATATGACTTCATAAATTCTTATAAATTTTAAATTTGAGGGCATTTTTGTCATTTCAGATTGTTTTAATTTTTGGGGTTTTACAATTCTTCCCCTCTAAAAGAAAATTTTCGTCCTCGAAATTTGAAGTCGCAAAGTTAGACGAAGTCGTAGCAAATCGCAAAAGATCGTCACAAACATTCTCACGCCCGGGGAGGTTCTTCCAAAAAGGATCTTCAAACCAAATAGTTTCTCATGACTCAATCAAAACAAGGTGGGTTCAAATTCCTCAGAAGGAGACAAATTAGGTTGATTCTGATCAAAAGGCCCATGCAACATAAAATGGATGATAGGTGAATCTTATGGAAAACTCATATGGAATACGAACAAAATTTCAAATCAAATTAACTGTATCAACAGTAGAGAGCTCTACAAAGAGTTTAAGATTTATAACTGAGGTCAACAGAATGCAAAACGAGAGTCCAAACTCATCCAGATATTTAATGAACAAAGGCAGAGTATACGCATAGGTAGAATGAACCTAAAGTCTCACTAATCACGGATAATCCAACGGAGATCAAATTCTAAACTTCTTAGGTACTCCCCAAGATGTCCTATGGCCACAATGAGTGCACGTTATATGGTGTAAGTATTATCACGTTGATCAGACGTCATAATACTAGCACCACATAAATATGCCTTCATGATGATCATACTTTATCTCTAGTCGTGAGCAAAACAACCTATCTTAATCCACCTAGTACTTCTACAGTCTCAGAGGTCAACAAAATCAAATGTCATAGTCAAGAGGGAAAACAAAACTACTCGCAAGAGTATCGGAATCCCAGATTGCCTAGCAGAAGTAAGGTACGCTGTCCACAAGCATCAGATCTTCCACAATTCGCCAAAATTCCCCAAAACAAAGCCATCATCGAACATACGAAAAATAAACACGGAACTGAAATGCTTCTAGGGAACTTAAATCATTAGAGGATCTTATTACTATATAACGAAGCTTAAGTGAGTCAACGGAAGTGGAAATTAGTCGTCAATAACTTCGGCCTTCACAGAATTAATTCTTCCAAACATAAAAGGTCTGTTTCAAAAATCCGTTCATTCAAAACATCCAATCTCTTCAAGTCCGGTTAATCTGTCTTCGTTTGTCCATCAATCTGGAAGTGAAACAAAATCGTGAACTTGTGTCTGGTTCATCAAGCCTCCTGCAGTTCTTCTTGGAATGTGATGGAGTAATGTGAATTTTTGGCACGATCTTTAAATCCCTTCATCATCCAGTCTGCTTCCGTTCTAAATTCATCTTAGTACAACCAAGATGAATAGGGAAGTGAGACTGCATGTCTTCATCAGCTCCAGGTTCGCCATCTTGACTAGATTTTTTTTTTCTTCTGCATCGCCAACACTTCTGCCTTGTAAGGAATGTCTTCACTCTTCAGGGTAGCCACCGCTGTTGTCAACTCCAGGTTAGGTAGTGAAGTAATTCTTCTGATATGTTTCTAGTTGTCTTGATGCATGCGCAAAACCTTCTGTGTTGCAAGGGAGTATAACCGAGTCTCTTTCTGAAATGTCCCAAAATTTGTTCCGCCTGAAGGTATGGAAGCTAATTTCTATTTCAGCTTTTCCAAAACTCCATTCTCACTCAAACTAAACTGTTTCTCTCTGTTCACGAAATTTATCAATGGTAACGCAAGTTGTAAACATCTTCCAGAATTCTTCTGCAAAGTTCAAAAGATTTCAGTTCTCCACTCTGTTATCGGTCTTGACCACTTGGTGATAGTTTCAAAACTTGTGGGATTTAAAGAGATATCCTCAATTAAGAACACCGTTGTCTCAACAAATATCAACCTCCCAGAATGCACAAATGATCGTCAAATTTCTAACAAAGTGCAAAAATGATTTTCATGCTCTTCCTCGTCTCTGAATGTACTATTAAGTCATTCAATGACCATTTGCCCAAGTACTCACGAGAAAACATCATTTATCAAATTCACAAAACAGTCAGAGCTTTAGCTAATACTATTAGCGTCACTAACCGTCATAGCAGTCGTTACGAATACGGAAGGCGATTCCAAGAATAACCTCAATTCATACTTCCATCTGAAGGAAACTTCGCGCTCTGAAATTGAACAGATACATAGTCTTTTCAGGGTGGAGAATTAATGGTTCCTAACAGCAATACGGTTCAGCTTCCAGTAATCAATACATATCTCCTGTCACCATCCTTCTTTATCGCGAACGAAACTGAAACACGCCCAGAAGATACACTTAAGCAAACTCACTTCCTGGTCTTCGGTTGCTGCTCTTCCCGGTTGCTCAAATCAACTGGTATGATCCCGGACACATCTGAAAGACATCTTCGCTTGGTGACTAGACAATCTCTCGGTATCATGTCAAATCCTACTTCACACTCCGGTGGAAAACTTGGTGGTTCAACCAGGAATCATATTCAGAAAACTCAGGGTGCCAAATAATTCTCAATATAAAGTTCATTCATTGGTGTACGAAATGGGTTCTAGGAAAACTTCATAACCGCGAAAGTAACACACGAGTCTCCAGAGTAATAGTGATAGCCAAAAGTTTAACAATCGGTAATCATGGTAGGGAGTTCAAAATTGTTTCAAGCGCCAAAGGTGAGACATAGGAGGATAGTTGTCAATATTTTGAATGCTCAATCAACCAATCCCTTATAAGAATAAAATCGAAGTTAACTATCCAAAGAAAGACAGATCAACATAGCAAATCTTATCGTTCAAAAGTGAGAGGGAAACATTCTTATACTCGTGGTTAAACTCCACAAGACTTCTCATAGGGACAGAGATGGGTAAGACGAAATCAAATAGCGTCGGAAGATTCATAGATGCTTATCAAAAGCAAGAGACAAATCACAGAATGTATCAAGTACGTCATCGCCATGGAGATTCTCAGAATGCCCGAAGAGGCATCAAAATGATTAACAAAAGGATCAGAGGTCAGAGTCGGAATCTGAAGATAAGGATCAAATAGTGTCAGGCAATTACTATGCAATTCTCAATGCCTTCAAGATTTATTTAGGTTTCAAATCTTAGGTGGTGCAAAGCATAAGCTTTCAATCTCCAAAAGTGATCTCAACAGGCTTTAACCAAAAGCAAGGCATGAATCAGAGTGATGCGGAAGCAATGATACTTAAACAAATGCCTTATAGTCTACCCATTCCTCACTGGTCAAAACTTAAGTTCATATTAAGAAATCCTAAAGCAAGTTCTCAAGGTGTTCTCCTATGTTCTTACAGTGGAAGCCTAGTGGTCCAAAACTCACAGGTCCAGGTTTTTGTATTACAAGTCGTCAGCCTGGGCTCTGATACCATAAGTTGTAACACCCCAATCCGACAAGGGTAGAAGTGCCACATTATGGTGACATATCAAAGCAAACGCAAGCATACATCTTTAGTAATACAAAGGAATCTCAAAGGTTACAAAGGAAATACAAAGTTACAAAAGAGAACAAAGAGATAAATACTAAGTCTGAAAATGCAAATCCTTCTAGTCATCTCTATTTCAAAATAGCTATCAAAGTGTAGTCCTCTAAGTCCAACGGTACTCTCCACTCATAACCCAGCTTCTTACAAAAACCTGCCGCAGGAAAAGAAATGCGGCTGAGCTTAAAAGCCCAGTGAACAGATATAGAGGTAACAAGCAGTAATAATGGAATAGTAAAGTAAGGGAAACAATGCAAGGTATAATAAGAGTTAGGGAAAAAGTAAAAGATTATAAGGTAAAGAAAACAGTAATCCACCACGAGCCCAAGTCAAGTCAAGTATCAAGCCAAGTATCAAGTCAAGTATCAAGTAACCAAGTAGCCATGTATCCGGAGGGGTGACCTCGGGATACCAAGTATAATGTGAGGGGGTGCCTCAAAGGTTGGAGTAGCTAACTCCCAAGCTGTGAAAGACGTGTATCGCACACACCATCAGTCACCAAGTATATAACAAGTAATATCATGATAAATCCATCGAAACAAGTAACAAATCTAGGATGCATCCATACGCCCCAGTAGGCCAAGTACTTCCTCTACGTAACAAGTCAAGTCAGGGACGGGATAGGTCATCACTCTCCTACCCTAGAGTCATGCCATCGGTGCATCAATGACAAGGACATGAAACCCTCATGCCTAGTATACAAGTGGTGGCTCGTAGTCTCAAACTGTGGATCAAGGGTCAAATCAAGTATCAAGTGTCCAAGTTCAAGTTTCATATCAAGTGGTTCAAGTCAAGTTTCCATTTCAAGTATATCATATCAAGGTTTATATCAAGGTTCAAGTCAAGGTTCAAATCAAGAATCATAGCATAGGGTTTATAGCAAAGGTTCAAATCAAAGTTCAAATAGATCATATCAAAGGTTCATAATCAAATGATTCGTAGGTTCATAGTAAAGATTTAATTCAAAGGTTTCATATCAAATGCGTATTTAGAAGTAATCTTTCAATAAGTGACTTTCATAAAATGATATTTAGTAAAGTCTTTCATAAAGATAGTCTTTAAAAGTAGTTTTCATAAAACTTTTAGTAAAATTTCATTTAAAAGTGGTATCGCATCGTGCTCAACAACATCGTTTTAAAATAGCTTTTCTCAAAACATTTTCATATATAATTAAGAAAGATTTTCGCATCCAGTTATAATATCAAATGAACCTTCAAGGTATCCAAGGATTTGAATATTCATCAAGGGAACATAGCAAGGTTCAATTTATCAAGGGGAGCATAGCCAGGTTCACAAATCAAGGGGAGCATAGCAAGGTTCACAAATCAAGGGGAGCATAGCAAGGTTCAAGGGAGTAAGATAGATAAGAGAGAGAGAGAGAGTTCATGAGAAACCTGTGAGAAGGTCAGAATATTTGTACCTTATTCGGAACGCAAACAAACACAAGATAGCAAACACTGAAAAGAATCAGATCACTCCTTCTTCACACCTAAAGGAGTAGAAGACAGAATTACAAGTGGTTCCTATAACTCAGATTACTAATTTTAGTTTATCTTTCCATTTTAGGTAACTTTCCAAATTTAGCAACTTTCCATATTTAGTAAGTTTCCAAAAATAGTAACTTTCTATTATTAGCAGGTTTCCCGAATTAGTAAGTTTCCAGAATTAGTAGGTTTCCATAATTAAGAAACATTCAAGGTTAAGTATTCAAATGTGACAAGTTAATAGTTCAAGGTTCATAATGTCGATTATATAAGTTTAGGGTTCATAGTGTCATTATGATAAGATTAGGGTGTAAAATGTAAATATTATCAAGTTACATGTTTTCACAAGTTAAGTCCCTTAGTTTTAGAAAAATGACAATTTAGACCCTTTAGTTTGGAAAATAAACACATAATACTTTTTAATCCCTTTTACACTTTTAACAGATTTTATATGTGAACTGGTCCTGTTTAGTCGAATTTATTAACCATAAAAGAACTCCGAAATAAAATTCCTAAAAATTACCACCGATTCTTTAATGTCTTAAGAACACCCATGAATTTTTCCAGAATTTATTGACTAGCATAACTATGGTCTAAAATCGCTTAAGCCAACTCGTCCAGATTTCTGATCAGTTTTAACATACGAAAAGTTTGCATTTAGTAACCCCATCAAATTAATTCATAAAAATCTACAAAAATTCCAGTAATTACCCAACATATTAAATATTAATCCTACCAATTTTTATCTGCTAACTCAACACGGTTTGGAAAATAAAAATAAAAAACCCGGACTGATTTTGCAGACATACTAATTCAGTTTGACACTTAATTTTCTAAAAATCAAAAAGTCGCCTTCCCGACCTCTAAAAATTACAAGGTTAATTTTACCAGTAAGCCCTTTTCCTGAAATTAGTTTTAGACCCCAGAAACACCCAAAAACACTTTGTTATCATCAAGATCCAATCGATTAAAGTCGGACCAATTTCCTGGACAGTAGCAGTTCTCATTATTTCATGTAATCTTTTAGGGTTTTGTTATTCCAAAGATTAATTCTTGATACAAAACAATTAAGATTTACATCAACACAGCCCTAGATCGATTCATATGTGTTCTTAACATAATCATAACAATTCGAATCACAACAATCTCAATGTGTCGATTCATATTTAGGGTTTAATATTCGTTATTTTATGTAAACATGTTATCATTTTATGTGGCTTTATTCTACGATCATATGGTATTAAACTCGACAATAACATCACACAAAACGTACAAGAATCAAAAGCATAAGATCGAATTGAACAAGGATGATACATGTACCCTTGTAGCGTGATCAAAGGAGATGAAGCAATTACAATATCGACCCACCAATTTCCAGCCGAGAACTCTTGGCTAGAGCTCTCTTTCGTACAACCTCTACACCCACGAACAACACCACTTTGAGCCAGGAATGACACCACGACAGGACCACAAAATCGAGCACACAATCACCTCTTTGTTGCCTTGCTTCAGATCGAAAAGGAGGAGGGAGAACAAGGACAGCAACCGAGAGTTTTTATGTAGGTATTTTAGGGTTTTTGGCAAAGTGAGGGAAAAATATTATTCGGTATAAGGATGAGGGATAGGACCGAGTTTTTGGTTAGGGTAAATGAGGGAAGGAGCTAATTTTAAGGGATTGTATCAATCACAAGTTAAATGCATGATCACCTCCCTTATTTAACCCTTAGGCCGAAATTTTGGAGTCTTGGTCACATGAAAAAGTCGACTAGCATAGGACTTATTTGGAACATTTGTTTTTTGTATTTTTTTTGGTGACTTTTAAATTTAATGTAAGTTTTATTTGTAGCTTAATTCACTATATAACTAGGACATAAATCATTTTAGATTAAGTACAATTAATGTTACTTATATGACTTCATAAATTCTAATAAATTTTAAATTTGAGGGCATTTTTGTCATTTCAGATTGTTTTAATTTTTGGGGTTTTACATCGAGGGTTCATGCTGAGTCTTTTTGTAGAGCTCTTTTGAGATTCAATCCGCGATCTTTAAACTTTTGATCACATTTTAATCACGTCTTCTCCCCCTCAAAAATAGCATGCAGTGATATTTTTTATATCAACTGATTAAAATGAAAGCTTTTTTGAGAGGTAGACGGATCATGTTAGCATGATTTGGAACATTATGTTTTTCTTTTTATACTCCCCCTTAAATAAAGCATATTTTTAAACATATGAGTTTAAAATCAATTTAAGGGTATAAAGGGAGTTATTATTATTATTATTATTTTTTTTTTATTTTTTTTTGAAGAATCTTGAGAGCACAGAATTTGGAGAAAGATTTTGAAAAATCTTGATCATGTGCTCAAGGATTCTTTGTTTTCTTTTGCCATTAACAATGCGAGTCCTGATCTGAGATAATCAGAAGTCATCATTGTAGCACGGGTTTTGTATTGAAATATACAAAAGCCATCATTTAAGTGCGGGTTTCGTACTTAAGTATACGAAAGCCATAGTGAAGAAAATTTGAGGAACGACATGTTTTAGAAAATTTTAAATGAACTCTTGCTAAAGCATCTATACATGTCCGTATCATTGTTGAATAACATTTCTAGATACGTACAGAATATCGATTATACGAGAGACATGTCGTGAGAAGAATATTTTTGTCTTTTTGATTTTATATTGTTTTTGTATTTTTGAAAATTTTCTATTTTTGTATTTTGATTTTGTGGGTTTTTCAAAATTTGTATTTTCTTTTTGATTGTTTTTCAAATTTTGTATTTTGTTTTTTCAAAAATATTTACAGCGAAGCTTTTGAGATAAAATTTCAAGAAGTTTCGAGAAGACTTTCTAACTCTTCGGGAGTTAGGCTTCGCATGCCAATTCATCGAACTAAGTTATCAAACCTCTCTTTTGGAAGGGCTTTAGTAAATAGATCGGCGAGTTGGTATTCAGTCTTCACGAAAAATAATTCGACAGTACCCTCTTCTACATGTTCCTTTATGAAGTGATAGCGGACTCTAATATGCTTGGTCTTCGAGTGTTGCACTGGATTGCACGAGATGGCTATGGCACTTTTCGAGTCACAATAGATAGGTATGCGGTCGAAAGAGAAACCATAATCTGTGAGCTGTGTCCGCATCCATAGAACTTGGGCACAACACGCAGATAGAGACACATACTCGGCTTCTGCGGTTGAAAGAGCCGTACAATCTTGTTTCCTTGATGACCAGCCTACTAGTTTTTCTCCCAAGAATTGTGCTCCTTCGGATGTACTTTTTGCTGTAACTTGGCAACCGGCATGGTCGACATCTGAAAAGGCTGTTAGTGTAAACTCCGAATCCTTCGGATACCAAAGTCCCATATTAATGGTTCTTCGTAGGTACTGAAAGATCCGTTTAACCTCTTGGAGGTGAAGTTCGGTAGGCCTTGCCTGAAACTGTGCTAATAAACAGACAACAAAATGTATATCGGGTCGACTAGCTGTTAAGTACATGAGAGAACCAATCATGCTCCGATATTTCTTCGGATCCATGGGTTTCCCATATAAATCAGCACCTATTTTGGGTGAAGTGACCATTGGTGCACCAACAGAGTCACAATTTTCCATTCCATGTTTCTTTAAAATCTCTAAAGTATATTTAGCTTGATTTATAAAAATACCACGTGGGGTTTGATGAATTTGTAAACCAAGAAAGAATTTTAATTCCCCCATCATGGACATTTCAAATTTACTTTTCATGAGATTTTCAAAATGTTTTGAATGTTTCGGATTAGTGGACCCAAAAATTATGTCGTCCACGTAAATCTGAACAATCAAAATGTCATCTTTGAATTTTCTTGTAAACAAGGTCGGGTCAATTGTTCCTTTGGTGAAATTATTTTGAAGTTGGAAAGATGATAATTCGTCATACCATGCCCTTGGGGCTTGTTTCAAACCATAGATAGCTTTCTTTAGTTTGTAGACGTAGTCGGGATGATCTTTGTCAACAAATCCATCTGGCTGACTCACGTACACCTCTTCTTTCAGAGTTCCATTCAAGAATGTTGTCTTGATATCCATCTGATAGACCGTGATGTTTTTATGAGCTGCATATGCTAAGAAAATACTGACCGCCTCAAGCCTTGCTACTGGCGCGAATGACTCATGAAAATCTATCCCTTCTTCCTATCTAAATCCCTTGGCCACGAGACGAGCTTTGTTGCAAATTACAGTCATCTCTTCATCCTTTTTGTTCTTCCATAACCACTTAAGATCAATGACGAGTTTGTCGATTGGTCTCAGCACTAAATCCCAAGTGTCATGTAATTGATATTGGAGAAGTTCTTCCTGCATTGCTTCAATCCAAGCATTATCTGCCATCGCTTCCCGAATGTTCTTTGGCTCTTTTAGACTGACTGAGCAGACATAGATGCACATATCGGAATCTGTGGCGAGTTGTTTTCTCGTCTGAACTGGCCGTGAGGGTTCACCAATGACTTGTTCTATTGGATGGTCTTTTTTCCACTGTAACGTAGAAGGGTACCTTGGATTTGACGAATGCGTGTTAGTTGGTTCATGTAACCTAGAAGAAGATTCAGCAGATTCCGTTGCAAATGGGTTTTCAAATGGTTCTTCTTCTAACACAACATCGTTTTGTTGTTCTTCTTGAATTGGTGTTGTTCGGTTTTGCTCATCAACTCTTGGTAGATCAATCTCAATTACTGGAGTTGATGGAGTAGATGTTGATGATGTTGAGGGAGTTGGTGCGTCAGCTTCGAATGTTGTGGATGCATCTTGTGGTGGTGGTTGATGTTGTTGAGCGGGTGCAGCGGAACGTTGTTGAGATGCATTTGTCGAAGCTCCACCATAGTATTCATCATACAAATACTTGAAGAAAGTGTCCAGTTCTTGAGTTGTTGGTTTGTCAGTGTTAGTTGACTGAGCTCCTTGTCAGTGTTAGTTGACTGAGCTCCTTGGGTACGAGTCCTGAACTGATATGTCCAGAAGTTTAACTGTTTGGTGCGGGTCCTAATCCGGTATGATTAGAAGCCATCGGGTTAAGCACGGGTTCTAGAGCAAGTCTCTCAGAAGCCATTTGTGAAATCTCGTCAAATTTCACATTCATCGTCTCCATAATCCTTTTCGTTCTCCTGTTATACACCCTGAATGCCCTCGAGTTATCTGAATAACCAATGAAGATTCCAATATCACCCTTAGCTTTCAGTTTCCCCAGATCCTCTCTGTCATTCGTAGGATAGCACAGAGCGCCAAATACATGAAGGTAAGAGATGTCGGGTTTTCTGTTGTTCACTAATTCGTATGGGGTTTTATTGAATCTTGGATGGATAAGGGATCGGTTCTGAGTAAAACATGCGGTGGCAACAACATCAGCCCATAAGAATAACAGTGCACTAGAATAAATCAGCATGGTGCGAGCATCTTCCACAAGGGTGCGATTTCTTCTTTCAACTACCCCATTCTGCTGTGGAGTTCTAACAGCTGATGTCTGGTGAGTGATTCCAGTTTCTTCAAAGTATGTTCTTAACTCCTGATTTGTGAATTCCGTGCCATTATATGTTCTTACGATCCTTACTGGAGCTTGAAGTAGAACTTGAATTCGCTTCAGAGAGGTGATGATGATGCCTGGTGCTTCGTCTTTAGACCTCAAAAACTTTACCCATGTATATCTTGAATAGTCATCGACAATAACAAGAATATACTTCTTTCCATTAATGCTTTCAACTCTCATTGGGCCACATAAGTCCATATGCAACAAATGTAACTTGTCGACCGAAATGGGTATGGTTTTTGGTTTATAAGTTGCCATTTTGCTTTTGCCTTGCTCACAAGATGGACATAAGTGATTTTTGGTCTATTTTAACTTTGGGAGACCGGTGACGATGTCGTCTTTGGCAAGTTTTGTTAAGGTGTCGAAGTTGAGATGGGATAAACGTCTGTGCCACAACCAGGACTTAGTTTCGTCAGCTCTTGTCATGAGACAAATTGGTGAGGAAGAGGCCATTTGGTTAATATCTATACCATAAAGATTGGTTCCACAATTTCCGGTTAAGAGATCATCTCCAATCAAGTTCCTAACAAAGCAAGTGTTTCTCCGAAATGCAACCTCTAAATCTGCATTGCAAAACTGACCGACTGAAAATAGATTGTGTCCCAACCCTTAGACATAGTAAACCCGAGTGATTAAAAAATTCCCAAACTGAAGATCTCCATAACCCAGAATAGCTGCTACATGATCATTTCCAAACCGAACAGATCCCATGAACTTCCATACAAAGTTGATCAGCAGCTTCAGATTCCCGGTCATGTGCTTGGAGCAACCCGAGTCGACGATCCAAAGACATATTTCGATAACCTGCCAATAACAGATGATTTTGTATTTGGAAACCGTTTATCATTTGGTTCCATTGGGTTAGGGGTAACAAATGATTCACACTCATAGAAGGCTTCTGTTTGCTCTTTTGGAGCCATATGTAATTTACCATTCACTAGTGTAAACTTTCTACCCGTTGGTTTCCAAACGCATAACTTAAGATAGTTCCAAGGCAATATGCGACTAGTGGTCTTCCTAGATTTTGCAATTAGTCTTTGAATATATCTAGTTTTAGCACTAGTTCCTGTAGGAACATCTTTTTGTTTAGGCATGACGTTCACATTCACATCATTAGAAACAATATCATCACACACATTTTCAGATAACAATTTCTTGTACATTAAACAAACAGAGTCATTACATGTACTTGAAACAATACTCTTAACATTACATCTAGATGACATATGTTTCTTATTCGAAAGCGATAAATTCCTAGGGTGTTCTTCTACATCTTCCGTTTTATTCTTGCTTTCACTCTTAGAGGCAGGCGAGACTCTATTGTTCCTTGTATTGCTCCTAGGCTTTAGTCCGCTACTCCTAGAGGTACTTTCTACTCCTGTAGAAGGTAAGGCACACACATTAGAATTTATCTCGTTGTCCTTTGAATTTGTATTAGCATTCCCAGTCTCTTTTGGATTATCTTTCACACTTTTGTCAATCGCCCTATATGTTTTAGATGTAGAGGTAGACGCAGTAGTGGTACTAATCCTATAAAGTCCAGGTGCTATCACATTTGGTGTTTCGATAACTGCTTTCCCTTTATCAACACTTGTTGATTTTTCACTTTGTTTAGGCAAGGGTGTAGGAACACTTTGAGAAATTGACATTTTTGGTTTTGCAATATTAGTTTCCTTACCCTTCATATTTTGACTTTCAAGTTGAGACCTCAAATGATCATTTTCCTCTTTCATGTTTTTGTATGCACGCTCATACGATAATTTGTCATACTTACATTCTTCTTTTTTCCGATCAAGTTGTTTAAAATATGTGACATTTTCTTTTTCAAGCTTAGCAAGCGCATTTTCATATTTTAAAACAATTTTAGAAGTCTCAGCTCTCAGTCTTTCATCATCTTCCACAAAATATGTTTGGTAAATAATTGACATAATTTTGGTCGATAGAACTGCCTCGAAGAGAGTATCATTGTGGGTTTCCAAAACTTTGATGCGTTCAATGTTTTAATTTGCTTCCTTTACCAGGGATTGATGGTCCTTGACAAAGTCAGCTATTTCTTTTAAAATTGCATTTTCCACATGAATTACTCTCGCACTGATGTTATATAGTGGAGTAGTAATTTCTGTTTCAAACACCTTTTTCATTTCATTATGAAAACTTGAATGCCAGTTGCTGATGCTAACATTTGTTTTTGAGTCAACAATACTTTGAAGTGTTTTTACTTTGTCTTTTAAATCATCCAAATATCGTCTAGCTTCACTTGTGTTAAAAGGGTTGCTAGAGGACATCTGTACCAGATTTGAAAGATGTTGGGAAACAACTTTTGGTTTTGTTGAAACAATTGGTCTTTTGAAAACCTTTGTTGGTTGTTGTTGTTTAACAAAATTTACCCCAGAAAGTATGTTAAGCTTATTATAATCAATTGGTTTGATTTCTGGGTTCATTTGTCTCATTTTGATTCTACTCTCCTCGGCAAGCTCAATCGTTTCATCTGAATCCCGAACTTCAGGAGGATCATGTTTATCAAATAGCACATTACCATTATATAACACATTCTGTTCTTTCTGAGCTTTCTTGAGTGTATAAGGGTTTTCGTAACCGATAGCCATTTTCTTCATAGTGTGCAAAATCGGGTTTGTATCTTTAATAATCATATTAATTGTTTGTGCAGAATGACCCGTTTTGACTTTTGACAAGCAAATCTTCCAATTTCTTAATTGTTTCTTGTTTCTCAATGATTTCATCAAGAAGTTCATTTTCGCGTTTTGAAAACTTTGCTTTCAACTCTTTCTTTTCTTTTTCAAGATCAGAACAAGTTGATTTTTGTTTAGAAAGTTGGTTTTGTAAATCAGAAACTTCCGTGTTTAAGGATCTTATTTGCTTGTTTAAGTAAACATCAAGAGTGTCATACTTAATTTGCAATTGTTTTTCTCTTGAAATGGAGTTTTTCTAACCATCTTCTAATTCTGACTGTCGGGTTTGATTAATTTCAAAAACTTTTTCATTCACCTTATATCTCTCAAGCTCAGCGGTCAATTTTTCATTCGCGGCCTTAACATCGCGATTGACCTTTTTGACCTTTTCAATTTCAACACTACAATTGTTCAATAATGATTCAAATAATGCACATATTTCCTCATCATTCTCAGTATGCTGTGACTCGAAGCCTCCATTAGGATCCATATCTGGAGTAGCCAAATTAGTATTGCTACAACTTGGGGAGTCCATATATGTATCGTAAGTGGGTGCAGGAGTCGCAGGATGCTGTTCATTCTGAGGTGACATATCAAATATTTCATTATTGTGACATGTAGCATATGTTTGTACCTCAAAGACTCCATTGATATCATAAGCAGGAGGTGCTTCAGAATCCGTGTCATATTTAACCTCCTGAAGATTTGCCATGAAAATGCAGTTGGCATTTATGTCTTCAAGGTCTTCCATGTCATCCATAAAAGCCATGAAGTCATTCTCTTCTGCACTCAACTGTAACCCAGCCGTTTCTTTCTGTGCCAACAACAATGCTTTCTGCAGATAAGCTGGATCTTTCTTTTTCGGCTTGGTGGGACAGTTCCTTGCCATATGACCAATTCCTTGACAGTTGAAACACTTTAGCAAGTTACCCATCTGATTACCCTAATTCACATTTCCAATATTCCCAGCAACTGGAGCAGCAACATTCCCATACTGATTCCCAACATTCTGACCCCTCTGGTTTCCAACAAATTGACCCATCTGATTTCCAACATACTGCCCTGCATTCTGATTACCCATATGGTATCGAGGAGCATATCCTTGCTGATTCCCATCACCTCCAACCATTTGTCCTTGTTGACCCATGTTAAAACTCGGCTGTGCAATTTGCCTGTAGCGATTGTTCGATGAGATTCTTTGGTTGTTGTTGGTGGGTGTAAAGAAACGTCTTTGGAATGCCTTTGTTAGATAAGCAAATGCTTGAGTCAAAACAGCAGTAGACTCATCATTTTCATTGAACTCTGGTTCTGGATATTGTGGGTAATGTTGTTGTGGAATGACTTGTTGTTGTTGTGGGTAGAATGGTTGTTGTGGTATGACAGCAGTTTGTGGAACATTGTTGTTGCATGTAGTTCTGAGTGGGTGATGATGATGATGGTTGTGTATTCACTGTAACAGGTGTTGGTGTCTGAGCAACGAGTGCAAGAGGATCATGTTGCTTAGCTAATTTCTCTTTCCTTACTTCATCTGCCTCTTTCTGGTTCTGCTTTAGAAAGTCATAGAGCTGATCATAGTTCACCTCATGAAGGTTCTTTGTTTGGTTAACAATCGTGACATATCGCCCCCATTCTTCTGGCAAGTTGTTGATGAACTTGATTGTAGGTCCACGTATTGTATGGATCTCTAAGTAGCCTTTGATTACTTAGTGGATGACTTGAATAAATCCAAATCAATCCAAGTAAGAAACTCTTACACAATTGTTAGTGTTAACGCGGAAAATTAACAAGAACAATGAAGAACACAGAGTTATCACTAACTTCGTATATTTCACTAACTCACACAATTCGTACGTATATAATAATGATCTTTAGGGTTCCTTTTATACTTGAAGGAAACCCTAATTAGAAAACCGTGTGAAAAGATATTACGTATCTTCTATAAAGATATCTAACTCATACATATCTTTTCCTAACTTAATACTAACAAACTTTCCTAACTTTACTGACCCGACTTAACTATTAAGTCAACAAGACTTAACATAACTACCAGACTTAACTATTACAAAACCAGACTTAACAAACAACCAGACTTAACATCATAGCTACCAGACTTAACTTAAGTCTGTTCTTCATTAAGTCTTCTTCGTACCTTGTGATAATTCCCAACAATCCTCCCTTAACTTGATCTTCATGTTCCATGAACTTCAAGTTCCTTCTGTGTAAGCTTTTGAGGATTAAACTTTGAACACTTGGAATTATCTTGATCTTCAAATCACTTTAAATCTACAAATTTGATTTTTGATGCAGCAACTTGATCTATTCACCATCTGATATGCCATCCACTTTATCTTTCCAGCAACCATGACATTTTGTACATCAATTCCTGTTAAGTTTCATATCTATTCTCATCACTTCCAGGTGTGTAAACTCCTGTGAGAGGTGAATCATTGAAAATTAATGGATTTGATGTCTCTTTACCAATAGCCATCACTACTGGAGTAGCCAAATGTTTTGGTGTGTAAGACCATGGTACATTGATAACCATATGATTTTTAGTAAATCATCAACTATCAACAGATTTGTGATGTCTTTACCAAAAGCTGTACCCTTTTGGACTAGCCAATTCTTTGATGGAATGCACCTCATCATGGTGAATTGATTACCATTTATGGTTTTCCACAGCCTTTACCACAAGCCATAATCTTGTGGGCTAGTCAACTCTTCACAAATTCAGATATGGTGAGTTGAATACCATACAATTTTTGGTAAATTGTCAGCCATAAACGGATTTGAGCTATCTTTACTTGTAGCTGTTTGCTCAGGATTAGTCAGTCCTTGTGTGGATGAGACAAGGTGGACTGGTAACCTTTTGTTGTGTTAGTGCTATGCACCTCCACCAAGTGAGAAGTTCCAATAGTCTCACTTAACAACTTAATCCAGCACTGTAACTAAATTTTTTTTATTTTTTTATTTTTTATTTTTTATTTTTTATGCTTAACAGAATTAAAAAGAACTACCAGAATTAAAAATAAAACTACAAGACTTAAAAATAACCTAAGTGCTGGTTAGTATACAAACTTTACATTTTGACCTCCCCTTAAGTCCAACTAGGGGTTCATCATACCAATGTTGACTACCAAATAATTAAACCTAGGGCCATCAAAAGCTTTAGTCAACAGGTCTGCAACATTAAAGTCTGTATGTATTTTCTCCACTCTAATCAATTTCTTTTCAAAGCAATCTCTAATAAAGTGATGCCTGATTTCTATATGTTTAGTCTTAGAGTGGTATACTATGTTCTTAACAATACAGATAGTGCTTTCATTATCTATGTGGATAACAGTATTCATAAAATTCAAACCATAGTCCAGCAGCTGATTCTGAATCCACAAGACTTGTCCACAGCAATTAGCAGCTGCCACATACTCAGCTTCAGTAGTTGAGTTAGCCACAATTGTTTGCTTCTTGCATTGCCAAGAGATTAATCTGTTTCCAAGGAATTGACAACCTCCTGTTGTGGATTTCCTATCAAGGCTTGCACCAGCATAGTCACTATCTGAATAGGCTATCAGGTCAAAAGATGACTCTTTAGGATACCAAAGGCCCAAATTTGGTTTGCCCTTTAGGTACCTAAAGATTCTCTTCACAGCATGAAAATGTGAAGTCTTTGGGTGTACCTGAAAACGTGAACAAACACAGACTGCATACATAATGTCAGGTCTAGAAGTAGTAAGATACATTAGAGAACCTATCATGGATCTGTAATGATGCACATCCACATCAGCAGCATCTTCATCCTTTGTCAAAGGCACCTTATTCTCCATGGGAGTCACTGCAGTCTTCACATTAGCAAACTCAAACTTCTTCAAAATCTCTGCAACATACTTGTCTTGAGAAATAAAAAGACCATCTTCCTTTTGCTGTAATCTGCCCCTTGCTTCCTCCAAAGGTAACAGAACCTCCTTTGAATTCTTGGAAATCCTTCAGATAGTCCTTGTTACCAGACATGTGCCCAGAGCACCCACTGTCAAAAATTCCTCTATCTCCCATATAACTGAGTGGATGATCCTGCACAAAAAGAAGAGAAATTAGTTTCTCTTAGGAACCCATGCATGAGTAGGCTTGGGTCCGCCTTGTGGATCAACATATTTAAAAGTCTTATATGAAACTGATCCACTGTTGCTTTGGGATTTATAGGTATATTCAATCTTGAATGGATCCCAAGACCAACATGCTGAGGTCTTAACAGCAGAACCCCCATTACCTTTTACAGCATTAGAATTTGAAGGTTGTGCTGTATTCTTAGCAATTGGTCTCCTCACAGGTGAATAAGATTTATGAAAATGGTTTCTTTGATTATATGTATTCACCTGTGGTTTGTGGAAAGGCTGTTTGGGTCTCATTTGGTTAGCATAACCAGAACTTACTTTAGGCCTCACAGAATTTAAATTTTGCCTACCCGAATTAAAGTTCCTCAAACCAGACTTAATATTTGGTCTACCAGAATTAATGTTAAAGTTTGGTCGGGTAGAGTTAACATGTTGGGCTGGTCTGGGGACAAATTGGTTGGCATGATTGATTCTGTTAACCTTATTCCACACTGGTTTACTATTGACATTACCAGTATTCACATTCATTCTTTTAAGCTCAGCCTCTCTTTTCATTATCTTCTCATGAAAGTCACAATCTCTAATCAAGTGACTTAACTTCCACAAACAAAGCATCTCTTAGGAGTGTAAGTGTAACTACTCCTAACTTCTTTGTGAACTCTATCATTTTTGGGTGACTCATTCATTTCAACAGATTCCCTAGGAGATTTTATGTGGTTGACACAACTAGGTTTAACTATTTGGGGTTTTGGTTCAGTTACAATAGGTTCACTTTCCTTAACAATCTTAGGTTCAGGACTCTCTTTTACTTCACTTGTAAGTCCACGTATTGTATGGATCTCTAAGTAGCCTTTGATTACTTAGTGGATGACTTGAATAAATCCAAATCAATCCAAGTAAGAAACTCTTACACAATTGTTAGTGTTAACGCGGAAAATTAACAAGAACAATGAAGAACACAGAGTTATCACTAACTTCGTATATTTCACTAACTCACACAATTCGTACGTATATAATAATGATCTTTAGGGTTCCTTTTATACTTGAAGGAAACCCTAATTAGAAAACCGTGTGAAAAGATATTACGTATCTTCTATAAAGATATCTAACTCATACATATCTTTTCCTAACTTAATACTAACAAACTTTCCTAACTTTACTGACCCGACTTAACTATTAAGTCAACAAGACTTAACATAACTACCAGATTTAACTATTACAAACCCAGACTGAACAAACAACCAGACTTAACATCATAGCTACCAGACTTAGCTTAAGTCTGTTCTTCATTAAGTCTTCTTCGTACCTTGTGATAATTCCCAACATTGATGTTTTGGAACCAATAAGAATTAAACACATCAACATAAGCCCTTGAAAACCCTAAAACATTTTCCCTATATAAATATCGAACCCTATACCTTCATTTTCCATCTCCATATTTCGAATACAACTATAACAACCATACACCCAACCCCTACTGATTAAACAGTCCCCTAAGGAGTTAAATAAGGCACTTAGAAAGCCTAGGAGCAAGAGGAAACCTTGGTGACCATTTCCAAATCCATTTGCCTTCTAAAACCCTAATCAAATAAGAAAATCAAGTAAGCTATCCTACTTTTTTTTCATTGCTTTTATTTACATTACATACTCTTAAAAACATCTCTAAATAATCTCTAATAGATAACATAATCAAAAACTAGATGTTTTCTTTCTTTTCTTTTTCTTCTGTTCGACCAGAAACCAAAACGCACCCTATATATTTAATCTTGTCAAAACAAATTGAGAAATGATGAGACATGTTAGAAATAAGATCAACATACTTAATATTATCATATCATGTATTAAAAATCAGTTGGAACCTTTAGAAATCAAAATCAAATTCGTTTTCTCCTTTCTGATAACTATCGAGAAAACAGCTTCAGTGGCCTAACTTTGAGCCTAGTAATCGACCACTAAACAACCTTAATAAAATCTGAAATTTGGCCGAAATATAAACCACCTAACTAACTAAATTTAGGAACAAGAATCTCGTAAAAACATCAAGACATTGTAAAGTTATCGAGTCCCAAAACTATGCCCCTATCGCTAAGCCTAGTTCTAATTTATTCTTTTCAGTTTTTAAGGTCCAGCGATCCAACTTTGGATTTAGTTTTAGACCCCTAAATGATTTCTAAAAATTCTGATTTTTGGTCGAGATAAAGATCACATAGCTGTCTAAATTTAGGAAGAAAAACCTCGTAAAAATATCAAGTCATTAAAAAGTTATCAAGCCCCAAAGATTGCCTTATCACTAAACTGAAAAACCTTAAGTCGTATTTTTTTAAGTCTGGTCGAGTAACAGTCCAGTGACCCAACTTTGAACATAATTTTCGACCATTAACCAATCTTTATAAAATCTGAATTTTTGTCTAGATAGAGATCACCTAGCTAACTAGTTTTAGGAAGAAAAATTTCGTGAAAAGATCAAGTTATCAAAAAGTTATTCCGTTTCAAAAACTGCCCACTCGCTAGAACTAATAACCCAATCTTTTTAATTTTTCATTTTTGTCAAAATAGTGCTTACTCGATCAACTTTTGAGATTTATTTCGACCCTTAAATGATCTTCAAAAATTATAAAACTTAGCCAGTAAATAGACCACCTGGCTAACTTTATGTAGGAAAAAGAAAAACGTAAAACCAAGCCCTCGCCTCAGTTTTATTGGTGTTCAAAAATGGTTGTTCACAACATATTTAATATGTATCATTTTATTTTTCAAGACTAATAAGTTAGAGTTTTTATGGGCCAAATTTGTCAATTTCCCAAAGTTATTTAAATCAAGGACCATTTCTGTCAATGATTAATAATAAGGGTAGAAAATATTATTTTTAAAACTATAGGGGTATAAACTGTCATTTAAACAAAGTTCAGGGGAAAAGTTGTAATTTTATAAAAGTTCAAGAGTATCAACTGTCAATATACGAAACTCTAGGGGCAAAAACATAACATTTTATAAATTTTAATATTATTATTATTATTATTTCCGATTTAATAGAAATTAGTAAACGTAATACGTTTATATCAATAACCAACGAACGAGAAATATATTTAACAAACCAACGAACAAACGGAAACATAAAAACGAATAATAAGATAGAATCTTATCCAACTTTTGAAGAGACTTCATGTTGTCTCAAATTAAACATTTAACCGATAACCAGAACGAAACAAAACGAATAATAAAACTTATATATATTCATAAACGTTTACTGAAAATTGACATAACGAACCAGGTTGCGTGCCGGAGACGTTTATCAACTCTGTTTAACGTTGTTTTCCATCCTGACTGTCAAGGTGAGTTCGTAGTCCCACTTTTTATCACGTTTTCCAAATATGTGGGGAGATACATGCTACCAAATCGAACACAAGTATTTTCTGATTGTTATTGCACTAAGTTAACGTTTTGCCTATTTGAATTTATATTCATATTTATTTTAAAAGTCCCTCGTATCATGCACCATTAGTCCCCTGCTGGGGGAGCGCGAATATAATGAATAGATCTATTGGCCTGACGACCCATTTGTACTAGTCGGATGGATATCCTTGTGATAGCCGGCTAGGCAGATGTATTATATTTGATATCTATGAGGAGTTTTGGCAAGCTCTCACTTAGGGGAAAACCACTAACCTCTTTAATATGTTAGTGAGACTGGAAACTGTCAACGCTTTGCGTGTCATGAGGTTTAGTGCAATATCCCGAACTGTGATATAACTGATTATCTTTTTATTTAGCTTGTGCTCAACCAATTATAACTTTAAACGCTATGGATTCACTTAACCTTTGTGTTGACGTTTTAGCATGTTTATCTCAGGTATTTAAAGGACTGAACTTGGCACGGAGTGGCGGTGGACTTTCTTATAAAAGAGTGTCCGTTTTGTTATCATTCAAACGAATAATGTATCATTTATAACGTATTTCGAAACCTCCCGCTGGGACCTCTATATGTAAACTCTGATTTAAATAAATGAATGATAACAATTTATTTAAAACGTCTCTTTTCGAGTCGTTTTCTATTATCATGACTGTGAACCTTGAAGTAGCACCTCAAACTTATATTTCCGCTGCGTATATCGAAAACGGGGGTGTTACAGGAGCTTTTCCAGTCCATAATTCATATGGAGTCTTATCAACCTTCTTAGTTGGAACCATATTCAATATGCGAACAACACTTTTAAGGGTCTTGAATCTGACGAGGCTTGAATGGTCCATTCTTGATGGAATGAAGTAGGAGTTTGCCATTTTCTTTGGTTTTGATATAGCGAAGCATACAACTTGTCCATGGAAGGTATCCACCTTTTTCAAGCACCGGAGGACGGTTTTCAGCACCGGATGCATGGATGTCTTGTTGAGTCGTCATTGATGATGTTGTATGATAAAGTTAATTCAGGATCGTTGCAATGAAATAGGAGTTGTGGTTGATGAATGTTAAACTTAGTTGTTGTTGTGAAGTCTTGGTTCTTTGTTGATGATCGATTGAAGTTACTTGCAATTTAGATAAACTATGACAATTTAGACAAACGTAGAAAATTAAATAAAGTTACTAAATTTGACTAAACTATAATTTAGACAAGATCAAAAGTTCACAAATTCGACAAAGTTATGTAAATTACAATTTAGATAAAAAGATAATTTCTATAGAAATTTCAATTTAGACCAAAATTTATACAAATTATGGCAAAATTTCAATTTATATAGAATTATGCAATTTATATAAATTGGCAATTTATATAAACGATCTAACTAATTTATACAAACTAGTAGATATTCCTTTGTCGAAGTATTCGTCACACTTATACAAGCGAGAGAATACCGAGTCCGCGATCTTTGATGTTGTAGAAATTAAAAGTTCAAATCGAATTTATAAAAATTATTTAATTTGAAATACGTTTAAACAATTGCGATAGAGGACTGGATTTGCCAATTAGCGAAAGTACTTCAAGTAGCAACAATTGCGATAAGGGACCAGTTTTGCCAATTCGTGAAAGATCTTCAAGACATTTGCGATAAGGGACTGTTTTTGTCAATTAGCGAAAGTTCTTCAGACAATTGCGATAAATGACTGTTTTTGACAATTTGCGAAAGATCTCCAAAGACACAATTGCGATAACACTTTAGCTTGAACAATTTCGATAGAAAGTGTTGACCAAGGTTTGCGATAAGGTTGACCAGAGTACAATTGCGATAAAACGCTTCTTTTCAGATTTGCGATAGGAAGTACAATTCCTATAGAAATTTACAATTTCTATAAAAATCACAATTCCTATAAACCCTTTTCTATCTAAATTCTTATACAAGAACATAGATTTTTCTATGTCGATGTAGATCCTTTTTATCACAATTCTTATACAAGAAATGGATAAAAATGCAAACCAATGAAGATTCAAGTCGCAAGTTGTGTAGTCTCCTTTTCACGATCAAAACCAACTTCCAATACGTGTAAACCTTGTAACTTTCACACCTTTTTTCGCCAAATTTTTTGTAGAACCAGTTTTTTTTTGACACAAAAGCAACTTTTTAACACCAAAACTCACGTAAAAATGAAAAAAGCTTGAACCTTTATCGAAAAAACTCACTAAATACCGCTAACCAACTAAAAAGCTACAACCTTTTTCTATTAAACACACGTTAAAACAAAAAAGCTACAACCTTTTGATCAAAACACGACACAACTTAACCTATTTCATTGTATGGCGTATTGATACCACTTATAAAGACTAGAAATCTACCTTTATCACACAACTAATACTATTAATACATGACACTCAAAGATAAGAACTAGATAAGAAAGAGTGGTATGGATCGTATGAAATAATACCGTGAATTTATTAGCTTCAAAGAAAGAAAACAAACATAACTTAAACATACACACACACTCTCACCTATACTAGACAATGAGGCACCCCTAAAATGAGGTGAGAGTGTGGTATTTATAGTAAAGGTGTGACACCCTACTTGCTATGATGGGCTTTCGTGTGGGCTTTTGGCTCATGGGCTTTACATTGATCATTTATACAATACAAGTATTCTTATCTATTTTTGTCCAAAAGCCCAACACATTAAACTATCCTAATGACTTGTACTCGATACACACAAAGTCTTGATATTACAAATGACCATCACTTCACTAATAAATTAAATGCTAACAAACTATAATGAGTTAATACCATTTTCTTGTACACACGTACTATAACTGAATTAATGTGATCGCTAGATCAAGAAAACACAAAGTTTGTTTTATAGAAAAACAAACCGATCGACCCTTATTAGGGTGTTTGTTCGATCGGCCAAACCAAGACAAAGAGAAGAAAAGGTTTTAGGGTTATAGCTAGTTCACAAGAGGTATTGAATCAATAACCCTAAGCCTTGTATATATAATTATATAGCATGACTATGTTGGAGAACACGTTGGAGTGGGATTGGGTTTCAACCTAACCCAACCGATCGGCCTAAGGATCCCAAGGGATTCCGGAAGCTTCTTGTTCCTCTAATTTAATCTATAGTCCTTCTATTAATCTCTAACGGTCGTTTGTCAATTGTCGTTAACTACTTAACATCCGTTAGTCGTTATTTTGTGTTTTAAACTTTTAATAATTAAATATATAACGTTTTATATATTAATTATTATCCATTAATTCTTCATACGTAAAGTGTGCAATCCTGTGGTCTCGAGCTCGATTCTAGACATACACACATTAATATTTTTCCACAAAACTTACAACTCCCACTTGGACATCTATTAATAGTGTAATGACATTGGTCAGCGTCTAGCAACACGCCAATGCCCCTAGTACAACTCGAGGGTGGTCTCCTGGAAAAACCTTTCGATGATTCATCATCATACTTATCCTTTTGTTACTAATACCACGTTAATAAAGATATGGATCTTAGTCATTCTTTAATTAACTATTCTGTTTCTCGTTGTTTCTGATTGAACAAGATTACCAAATCGTCTGAATGTATTCCAAATAGATCTTGGGCGTGGTTACGCAAACATCTTGTCAACCCTACGAGGGGCCCAACAGTATTAATTGTCAAAAAAATTGAAGGAACAAATTCTCTTTTGACTACAAGCATAACCCATGAACTTTGCAGCACTTCTGAAAACAATCCTTATGGCTACCAGTAACGTATAGCGGTAAATTGCTTTACAGAAATGCACTACATCCATGACAGTTATCTAGCATCTTAAGTCTGAGGATAACTATATTCATGATTTACTTGATGACAAGATCCATAAAGTAAAATCATGTAGTTGGGATAAGTCCTATATTCAATTCATTGAATATCATGTGAAATTGGCATGTCAATGCGTCAATATAATTTCAAGTATATTCTACCAATACTTAGATTTGTCTAATTTAATGATATTCCCATATCATTAATTGACAACGAACAATTTAGAATAATCAAATTATTCATGGATTAAACATGCAAATACAGGATATATTATTATGAAAATGATAATCAAACATAACAAATATTTTATTTCATTAAAATAATAATTGTTCATAACATCCTTTTATCCAAACACTAATCACATATGGGCATGAAACTACTAGCTAAACGAAGTCCTATGCCTTCAGCATGTTGATAAAGCTTTCCACCAGGTAAAGCCTTCTTTAAGGGATCTGCTAGATTATTATTTGTGTGAACTTCTCGATTTCACCTATCTTGACTTGTTCTCGAACATAGTGATATTTAACCAGGAAATGTATGGTGCCTTTCATGATTCTAGGTTCATTGGCAAATGTAATTGCAGTTGAATTGTCACAATACATCTTTATAGGGTTTCCAATCGAGGGCATAACTCCAAGCCCTGAAACAAACTTCCTAATCCAGACGACTTCCATTGCAGCTTCTGAAGTAGCTATCTACTCACTTTTTGTTGTAGACATCGCTATGGTACTCTACTTCTTGCTCTTCCAATCCACAACTCCTCCATTAATGACAAAGACATAACCCGTCTAAGACTTCGTATCATCTTTATCACATTTCCAGGAAGCAATGCAGTAACCTGTAACACCAAGTTCTGCTTCTGGATTTCCCCTATATACTAAAAACATATCTCTTGTAGCCCTTAAATACTTGAGAATATGTTTAACAGCAGTCTAGTGGAGTTCACTTGGATTATGTTGATATCGACTGGTTATATTTTGAGCAAACACCATATCAGGCCTTGTGCATCTCACCGCATACATAATAGATCCCACAATTAAAGCATAAGGGACTCTCTTCATGCGTGTCAACTCTGCAGGTGTTGAAGCACATGCTCTGCTACTTAAGCCATGATTCTATTGCATTGGCAAATATCCCTTCTTGGAATTTTTCATATTGAATCTCTTCAATATTTTATCAATGTAAGCACTTTGTCTTAATCCAATTAACCGCTTTGATCTATCTCTATAAATCTTGATTCCCAGAATGTATGCTGCTTCTCCTAAATCCTTCATTGAAAAACATTTCCCAAGATAGGCTTTAACCTCTTTCAATCTTGGAATATTTTTACCCATGATTAATACGTCATCAACATATAGGACAAGGAAAACAACATCACTCCCACTAGCTTTGTGATATATACATGGCTCATCAAGATTCTGGGTAAACCCAAACTTTTTGATTTCTTCATCAAATCTCTTATTCCATTGCCGTGATGCTTGCTTCAATCCATAAATGGATCTTTGAAGTTTGCATACACGGTTTGGAAATTCTGGATTCACAAACCCCTCAGGCTGCGCCATATAGATGTCTTCATCTAGGCGACCATTTAAGAAGGCGGTTTTGATATCCATTTGCCAAATCTCATAGTCATAGTATGCAGCTATAGCTATGAGAATCCTAATGGCCCTTATATCAGCTACAGGAGAAAAGGTCTCCTCGTAGTCAACACCATAAGTTTGAGTAAAGCCTTTAGCTATCATACGAGCCTTATAGGTGTGTACATTGCCATCCATGTCAGTATTCTTCTTGAAGAGCCACTTACTTCCAACTAAATTGGCATTGGGAGGAAGGTCTACTTCAATCCGGACTTCATTATCTCTGATAGATTGCATTTCCCCATTCATAGCAACTTGCCATTTTTCCTTTTCAGGATCATTCATGGCAGCTCTATAATTAGTAGGTTCTCCAAGATCCCCTAATATAATTTCCTCAACTTCTACGTTAAGACATAGACGTTCAGGTGCTTTTACAGTCCTTATAGATCTGCGAATGGGAACAACTTTTGGTGGAGGACCCAGACTTTCAGGTTCCGTAGGAAGTTCGCTAGTGTTTTCAAAAGGTAATGTATCTTCTTGATCATCTTCTAGGTCATAAATCCTCCCACTGAATTCTTGAGATATGAGATCCTTTTCAAGTAAATCTCCATACCTAGCAACAATTACCTTGTTTTCAGGTGGGTAGTAAAAGTAGTAACCCATCGTTTCCTTTGGGTATCCTACAAAGATACACTTTACAGATCTCTGTTGGAGTTTATCTGTTGAGTCACGTTTAACAAACGCCTCACAACACCAGACCTTTAAATAAGACAAGTTAGGAGTTTTTCCATTCCATAACTCATAAGGTGTCTTATCAACCTTCTTGGTCGGAACCATATTCAAAATACGAATAGTAGATTCTAAGCCATAATCCCAAAATGATAATTATCAACATTCTTGGTTGGTCCATGTAACTCTTCATTTCCAACACATGATCACTAACAGGTTTACCTTTACCCTGCTTGCAGCAATATAATTTATTGATCAAATCAACAATTACTTCAGGGCAAGTCAATTTTTCCCGTTCTAAATGGTTTTTGAACGCAGAACTTAGTACAACATTATTGGGTTGAGCAATTTCTACAGAAAAAGTTCAAATATTAGTATTCTGATAATACAACTTTTCAAGAAAATAAAATACCCAAGGAAATATTCATATAACCATTGAATTTTCTTGAAAACTAGGATCCAAATTTTCATAATTTCACTACATCAGTTGATCTGCTAGTAATGAAAATATAAAATATGGTAATCTGTCGAACAATAATTGACAAACAATTTGCAATTCCTATATCATTATGGGATTTACATTTTCCAAATTCAATTTGCAAAGTAAGCATGTTTCATCCCATCTCGTGCCTTAAGTTTCTAGGTCTCACTAACAACTTAATTAAGTTGTGTAATTTAGAAACTGCAAATTCTCCATTAATTCTCTCACGCATTAACGAAAATTTACCTTGTCATTAAAATCTAGGTAAGGTCTCACTTAGGCTAAATAATAACTTCAAGTGTTTCTTATAATTAGAAGGCATGAACTTAAATTTTAGGGTACTAATTTTGATGTGTCAATCAAAATATGTATGAAGAAGCATGCACACATCTTCGTATCATAAGTTTTTCAAAACCTTTTTATTACCAATATTAAGCTAAGATTAAATCAACAAAGTTTTAATTGAGGTATTGGATTCACCAATCAAAGAATTACCTACAATTATCGGCCACTATATCCTACTACTGCATGAGTCAAAAGACCCAAGTTATACGGATAATTACCATAAAGTGGCACGTGGAATTGAGGTCAATTCACCCTTAAGATGATTTTGTACATAAAATAGTCGTACTTGGTAGCTCCAATTTGACGCATAAAGGAGCGTAGAAGCAGTGGTTAGCGCGAAGCTTATTTAAAAACCGTTCCTACTTATACCCCTCTTATAGTTTGTCAAAACTGGGTGAGCCGTTCTTACTATTGGTACAAAACTCATCACTCAATTAAAAGTTTATGACTTTAAGTCTTAAAAACATGTTATAAATTATAACCTTGCTAGTCTCTCCTGGGAGCAAATTGCCGTGCGAAGCGAACCACTATCGGCACATAAGACTTTGCAAGATTCATAATTTATTACATCAAGTTTCACCATTATTTAGTCAATTTATTTTCTATTAAAAAATTACCTATTTTTTGCTTACAACGTGTCATACAATTAAACAAAAAACAAGTAATAATAAAAATAAACAACTAAATAACGCACATAACTTAACAATTAATTTACGTAAATAATTAGCCACATGCAAACTTTGTTTGATAAAACCTATTAATTGTAATACCTAAAAATCCAAAATATGCAAAATGACCAAAATGCCCCTACAATTTTAAAAATCTATTTAAAAGCTTAAAAATCACCAAATAAATTCCAAACATTCGGGAATGAACTAGATATGAATCCAAATAATTTTTGTGACTACATTTTAATATTTAGAAAAGTATAAAATACACAAAATAATTAATTGGCCGATTATATATATATTTCGTGTATTAATATTATTAAAAATACAAAATAAATTAAATAAAATACAAGTTAAATACTAATAAATTTAGGAAAATATTATAATTAGTATTTGACCTTAATTAGGATTGCTTGGGCCGAAAATATTGATAACTTATCAAGTATACACGTTTTTATAATTTATGCATATATATATATATAAAATCCGAAACCCTTAGAAACCCTTTACAAAAATCGTACAGCTCCATTCGATCACCTAAAATTCGTGTGTTATTTTTCTGGGATCCTACATAACCTAAAGAAGCTAGGAAAATTAATTGGAGGTCGTGGGTTTAGTTGGTTCGATCGTTGCAAAATTGTTTTGTCGAAAAAGCCTAGCGAGAGGTATAATTCTATTTAATCCCTTTGGAACGTTCGATCTTGTATATTATAATTTTCTTATGTTATTATGATTATATAAGACTCAAATAAATTAAGTGTAACGAATCATGCAAGCTATATACGTCGTACGAATTTTTGAGAGCTAAAACGTAAATAAAATACTATACGCGTAATACTAATTTTTCAGGACGTGTAATTATTTATTTTAGATACTATACGATGTATATAGGCTGGGAAAAATACTTGTTCAATTTATAGAAGCTCATATGGATCGTGGTTAATTTTTGTGTAAATCGTATATATGTATCGAAAAGAATAAAACAAGAAGAAAACCCTAGGGCACATTAGGGTTGGGGTGTTACAATTTATGGTATCAGAGACCAAGGTTTTGTGACCTGCAGTACATAAGCCATGGCCTGTGAGTCATATGGACCCTAGGATTTGACCCTTAGGACTTAAGATTTGACTGGTGAGGATTTGGGTAGACGTTAGGATTCTGTTTCGTCTTTCCATTCGTGCTTAATCTCCCTATCTTTGCTAATCATTTTCGTGATCATTCAGATGGTGAATACGCGTTTTACCCAGTACACTGATGGACAGGATGCCCCTGATTTCGACGCCATGATAGCCGCTGCTTTAGCTGATGCTCTTCCTCAGTTGAGGACCCAAATCACCAATGACATCAGAAATGGTGCGGGTTCATCAGGAGGAGATGGTGCTGGTCTATCAAGTGGTGGTGGTGTCAGTGCTCCACCTGCTGGTATTCATGTTTGGATCGAAAGGTTCAATAAGCTCAAACCTCTTTCTTTCCGGTCTGCTGCCACTCCCACAGAGGCAGAGGACTGGATCACTTATGTTGAGAAGCTGTTCAGAGTCTTGGGTTGTGCTGACGAATTCAAGACACGCTTGGCCACATTTAAGTTTGAGGGTGATGCGCTGAGTTGGTGGACAGCGTATGTTCAGTCACAGGAAGAGGATTTCGCGGATACTTGCTCATGGGAAGATTTTTGTGGCATATTTTATAAGTAGTACATTCCGGTGTCTGAGCAGCAGAGGTACGAACGAGAGTATGGAACTATTAGTCAGTTGGATCAAGAGTTGTCTGGGGAGTTCATGCGGAGGTTCATGAGGTTGGCTAGTTTTGTTGGGCCAGATGTTACGGGGGATGCTCAGCGTCAGGCTAAGCACTTTAAGTGGGCATTGAAGAAGTAGGTATTGGATCGTATTGTGAACACTGAGTATGAGGATGTTGCTGCAGTTATGAATGATGCCCGTAACATTGAGTTGTTGCATGCTGCTGAAGGAGTTTCGAATAAGAGAGATAGGGATGGAAATCGTGTGGACTTCAAGGGATAGGGTCGTCAGGACCAGAGGCAGGATCATAGAGGTCGTCAGGACCGAGGATATGATTGGAGGCGTCAGGATTTCAGGAGTCAGGATCAGCGAACTTTTGGTAGAAATGGAAATGACCGGCAGGGTCAAGGTAGTAGCAACCCGCGTCAGCTCAGAGATCAGTCGACTCGGGGTTCGCAGCCAAATTTTCATTCGGGATCTTCTGGTCAGAAGAAGTCTTTTGAGGCGTTGCCTCCTCCTCCATCTTGTGCTACTTGTGGGAAGCCTCATCCGGGGGTTTGCTACAAGGCTACTGGTGCTTGTTTCAATTGCGGCTCTACCACTCACAAAGTAAGGGATTGTCCACAGGAGAAGCGGATCGTACCAGTGAATTCGTCTAAGTCAGCTCCCACTTCAGGTCGTGTGTTTGCCACTACTCGTGATCAGGCGGCGAACTCTTCAGGTACCATTACCGGTTTTCTTTACATTGGTGATCATATTGTTTTCGTATTATTTGATACCGGTGCCACGCATTCCATCATATCTAGTTCGCTTGCCAATAAACTAAATATAACCCCAACTCCATTAATTAATCAAATATCCATTTCCAACCCAATGAAAACCCATGTAATCATTGATAGAGAATATGTGAATTGTCCCCTACATTTTGATGACGGTGTTCGTCCCGCTAATTTGCTCCCGATCGATATGATCGATTTTGACGTTATTTTGGGCATGGATTGGTTGGCTGCTCATAAGGCTACTCTTGATTGCAGTGCCAGAGATGTGATCTTTGGTAATGTTCATCAACCCGACTTTGTTTATCACGGTTCTCAACCTCTTAGGTCTGTTAAGACCATCTCGGCTATGAAAGCCAGAACTTTGATTTCCCATGGTTGCCTTGGTTTTCTGGCATCCATTAAAGATACCTCTTTGGAAGTTCCGAGCATCGAGAGTCTTCCTATCGTTCGTGATTTTGCCGACGTGTTTCCCGAAGAACTTCCTGGTCTTCCTCCGGCTAGAGAAGTTGAGTTTAGCATTGATCTCGTTCCAGGTGCAGAACCTATCTCCAAAGCTCCGTATCGTATGTCACCCATTGAGCTAAAAGAGTTGAAGGAACAATTGCAGGAACTCTTGGAGAACGGATTCATTCGACCAAGTGTCTCTCCTTGGGGTGCTCCTGTTTTGTTTGTGAAGAAGAAGGATGGAAGCATGCGTCTTTGTATTGACTACCGCGAGCTTAACCGTATTACGATCCGAAATCGTTACCCTCTTCCGCGCATTGACGACTTATTTGATCAGCTGCAAGGGGCGAAGCATTTTTCTAAGATTGATTTGAGGTCCAGTTATCACCAGCTTCGGGTGAAGGAGCAAGATATTCCCAAAACTGCGTTTCGAACTCGTTACGGTCATTATGAATTTCTGGTTATGCCTTTTGGTTTGACCAACGCGCCTGCTGTTTTTATGGATCTTATGAATCGAGTATTCCACGAGTACCTCGACAAGTTCGTCATCGTCTTCATTGATGACATCCTTGTGTATTCGAAATCTAAGGAGGAACACGAGCAGCATCTCCGAATTTTTTTGGAAATTCTTAGGCAGCAGAAGTTGTATGCAAAATTTTCTAAGTGCGAGTTTTGGTTGAGTCAAGTTGCTTTCCTTGGTCACATTGTATCGGCAGATGGTATCACCATGGATCCATCAAAGGTTGAGGCTATCACCAAGTGGCCGAGACCTACCAATGTGACAGAAGTTAGGAGTTTTCTGGGGCTTGCTGGTTATTATAGAAGGTTTGTTGAAGGTTTCTCGCGTTTGGCTTTGCCATTAACGCAATTGATGAGAAAAGGAGAGAAGTTTGTTTGGACTGAAGAGCGGGAAAATAGTTTTGAAGAGCTGAAGAAGAGATTGGTGTCCGCTCCTATTTTGACTCTTCCATCAGGTTCCGAAGGTTTTCAGATATATAGTGATGCGTCAAAGAAAGGTTTGGGTTGTGTTCTTATGCAGCACGGGAAGGTTATTGCTTATGCTTCGAGGCAATTGAAACCTTATAAGGAAAATTACCCGACGCATGATTTAGAGTTAGCTGCTGTGGTTTTCGCGTTGAAGATCTGGCGGCATTATCTGTATGGCGAGTCATGTGATATCTTCACTGACCACAAGAGTCTCAAGTACATCTTCACTCAGAAGGAACTTAACATGAGACAGAGACGGTGGTTAGAACTTCTGAAGGATTACGACACGAACATTCAGTATCATCCAGGTAAGGCTAATGTTGTTGCCGATGCTCTTAGTAGGAAATCTGGAATGATTGCCAGTTTGGAGGTAGAACCTCATATTCTTAAGGACTTGGAACGTTTAGACGTAGAGTTGTGTATTCGTCGCGATGTTGGATATTGGGCTAGTCTTAAGGTTGAGTCTAATCTCATCTTACGTATTAAGGAAGCCCAGAAGGATGATGGTGAGCTGTGGTCTGTGGTTCAGAATGTTGAAGAAGGTAAGCAGACGGAGTTCAGTGTAGATGATTCTGGCGTAGTGTGGTATGAAGATCGTCTTTGTGTTCCAAATGATCCAGAGCTTCGTGAGGCTATTCTAGCTGAGGCTCATAGTTCTCCATTTACTATTCATCCTGGTTCCACCAAGATGTATAGAGATCTGAAGCAGCATTTTTGGTGGAGTGGTATGAAGCATGATGTAGCTTCTTTCGTGTCTAAGTGTTTAACTTGTCAGCAAGTCAAGATTGAGCATCAGAGGGCGAGTGGTTTGTTGCAGCCGTTAGAGATTCCGACATGGAAATGGGAAGAGATTTCTATGGATTTTGTATCAGGGTTGCCTCTTACCAAAAGAAAGCATGATGCGATTTGGGTAGTTGTTGATCGACTAACCAAGTCTGCTCATTTCTTGCCGATTCGTATGGATTACCGTGTCAGTAAGTTGGCGGAGATTTTTCGACAGGAGATCGTTAGACTTCATGGTATGCCGACGGCTATTATTTCAGACAGAGATCCGCGGTTTACTTCTCATTTCTGGAAAGGATTGCAGAATGCTTGGGGTGCACGACTTAAGTTTAGTACGACTTTTCATCCGCAAACAGATGGTCAGTCAGAGAGGACCATTCAGACCTTAGAAGACATGTTGAGAGCGTGTGCTTTAGAGTGGACGGGAAGTTGGGATGAGTATTTGTGCTTAGTTGAGTTTGTCTACAACAATAGTTGGCATGCAAGTATTCGAATGGCTCCTTATGAGATGTTGTATGGGCGAAAGTGTAGAGCGCCAGTTTGCTGGAATGAAGTAGGTGAATGTCTTATTGAAGGTCCGGAGATTATTGAGATCACTAACGAAAAGGTGAATGTTGCTAGAGAGAAATTGAAAAAGGCTCGTGCTCGTCAGAAGAGCTATGCAGATAAGCATCGTCGTGACTTAGAGTTTCGCTTTGGAGATCGCGTATTTCTTAAGGTATCGTCGTTTCGTGGAGTTAGACGTTTTGGAATCAAGGGCAAGCTTAGTCCTCGATTTATAGGACCATTTGAGATTCTTGAGCGTATCAGAGAAGTTTCTTATCGTTTGGCTCTACCGCCTCAGTTATCACATGTTCATAACGTCTTCCATGTATCTCTTCTGAGGGGATACAATTATCATCCTTTGCATGTGGTATCCTATCTATTTGATCAAATTCGGCCTGATATGTCTCTTCCGGAAGAGCCGGAAGCTATTTTGGATCATCAAGAGCGAGTCATGAGAAATAAAGTTATTCCGTTCTTGAAGATTCTTTGGAGGAATCACCCAGAGCGTGAAGCTACCTGGGAAACCGAGGAATCGATACGAGCTAGTTATCCGCATTTCGAATTCTGATCCGGTATGTCTTCGTTCGTTTCCGTTCTATTTCATTTCCGTTTCTTTGCAAATTTCGAGGACGAAATTTTTCTTTTTAGAGGGGAAGAAGTTGTAATACCTAAAAATCCAAAATGTGCAAAATGACCAAAATGCCCCTACAATTTTAAAAATCTATTTAAAAGCTTAAAAATCACCAAATAAATTCCAAACCTTCGGGAATGAACTAGATATGAATCCAAATAATTTTTGTGACTACATTTTAATATTTAGAAAAGTATAAAATACACAAAATAATTAATTGGCCGATTATATATATATTTCGTGTATTAATATTATTAAAAATACAAAATAAATTAAATAAAATACAAGTTAAATACTAATAAATTTAGGAAAATATTATAATCAGTATTTGACCTTAATTAGGATTGCTTGGGCCGAAAATATTGATAACTTATCAAGTATACACGTTTTTATAATTTATGAATATATATATATATATATATATATATATATATATATATATATATATATATATATATATATATATATATAGTGTATCTTTATTTTCAGAACCCTGTTAAGTGCGGGAACTGCGAGAACTCTAATTTTGCATTAGAAAACATGCATGTTCATATAAAACATGTATGTTTTCTTACATGTTCAAATAAAAACCTGTTAAGTGCAACAAATCAATGCAAAATGGTTTTATTTTTAGAACCCTGTTAAGTGCGGGAACTGCGAGAACTCCAATTATGCATTAGAAAACATGCATGTTCATATAAAACATGTATGTTTTCTTACATACACCTTAATACGCATGCATGCGTATTAAGGTGTATGTAAGAAAACATACATGTTTTATATGAACATGCATGTTTTCTAATGCAAAATTGGAGTTCTCGCAGTTCCCGCACTTAACAGGGTTCTGAAAATAAAGC
Source organism: Artemisia tridentata subsp. tridentata (assembly GCA_021014915.2). NCBI lineage: Eukaryota > Viridiplantae > Streptophyta > Magnoliopsida > Asterales > Asteraceae > Artemisia > Artemisia tridentata. Next base: position 476,115,183 of record CP139509.1, read on the forward strand.
CCCCCTATATATATATATATATATATATATATATATATATATATATATATAAAATCCGAAACCCTTAGAAACCCTTTACAAAAATCGTACAGCTCCATTCGATCACCTAAAATTCGTGTGTTATTTTTCTGGGATCCTACATAACCTAAAGAAGCTAGGAAAATTAATTGGAGGTCGTGGGTTTAGTTGGTTCGATCGTTACAAAATTGTTTTGTCGAAAAAGCCTAGCGAGAGGTATAATTCTATTTAATCCCTTTGGAACGTTCGATCTTGTATATTATAATTTTCTTATGTTATTATGATTATATAAGACTCAAATAAATTAAGTGTAACGAATCATGCAAGCTATATACGTCATACGAATTTTTGAGAGCTAAAACGTAAATAAAATACTATACGTGTAATACTAATTTTTCAGGACGTGTAATTATTTATTTTAGATACTATACGATGTATATAGGCTGGGAAAAATACTTGTTCGATTTATAGAAGCTCATATGGATCGTGGTTAATTTTTGTGTAAATCGTATATATGTATCGAAAAGAATAAAACAAGAAGAAAACCCTAGGGCACATTAGGGTTGGAGTGTTACATTAATAATCATTCTATGTTTAATTATGCATATATTTAACTAAGACTATCACTTACAATGGTAAGTGAGCCACATGCATCGACGTATCGATTGCGTTAGTCATAGCAAATATATACCAAATTGCACATAATAGATTCATTAATATAATTAATTGAGGTATTCCCCAATTTTAGATCTATCATAATTACATGTGTAAAACAACTTAACAATTAATCAAACATAATCCATGACAAACATGCATATTTCATCATGGATTAACACAAGTCACAAGATACGCAACTTTAAACACATAAACATGTTACAATTAGGGTTTCAAAACGGCTCGTGATGCCACTGTTTTTTATGTGTATCGGTAATTAATTACATTTTAAAATGGCTCGTGATGCCACTGTTGGAATTTAATAAATATGACAAGTTCATATATTAAACACATAATCATCATACACATGCGGAAGTGTAGGATCTATTTAACACATAAATAATTAACCGAATAATAAAGTAAACGTACCTTTGATTCTAGCAAAACAAGAATCAACTTCAAAATTTCTTCAATCAAGATCAAGAATTGGATTAACGAATTACCCCTTACCGAGTTACCGTTTTGTAATTCAATCCAATATATTAACTATAATGAGTTAATACCACTTTCTTGTACACACGTACTATAACTGAATTAATGTGATTGCTAGATCAAGAAAACACAAAGTTTGTTTTATAGAAAAACAAACCGATCGACCCTTATTAGGGTGTTTGTTCGATCGGCCAAACCAAGACAAAGAGAAGAAAAGGTTTTAGGGTTATAGCTAGTGCACAAGAGGTATTGAATCAATAACCCTAAGTCTTGTATATATAGCATGACTATCTTGGAGAACAAGTTGGAGTGGGATTGGTTTCAACCCAACCCAACCCAACCGATCGGCCTAAGGATCCCAAGGGATTCCGGAAGCTTCTTGTTCCTCTAATTTAATCTATAGTCCTTATATTATTCTTTAACGGTCGTTAGTCAATCGTCGTTAACTACTTAATGTCCGTTAGTCATTATTTTGCGTTTTAATAATTAAATATATAACATTTTATATATTAATTATTATCCATTAATTCTTCATACGTAAAGTGTGCAATCCCGTGGTCTCGAGTTCGATTCTAGACATACACACATTAATATTTGTCTACAAAACTTACATTGTAAAACAGTTATTAAGTAGGGTGATTAGTTGTACGTTTGGTATCTCATGAATTAGGTAAGGACCTGTTGATAAGATAGTGAATCTTGTAAATGAGGTAACACTCATCGAGAACCTACATATTCAATATGTACTTTTAGCCGCCGTGAACTAGATAGGCCATAAACTTTCCAAAATTTTTAATTATAGGTTACGGATTTTTTAAAATATCATTATCACCATCCAAACTTTTTTGTATTGAAAAATATTACCTATATGTGAACCGAGATAAAAAGTATATTAACCATATGAGAACCGAGATAAAAGTACATTATTCATATGAGAACCGAGATAAAAAGTTGATGAGGCGAAAAGTGTACCGCTTTTAGGGGGTCATTTAAGCCCTAAATCGTATTTATTTGATCAAATATTGCCCTAAATCGTTCCTTTTGTCATTTTAGGTACTTTGGAGAAGAAATCTGGAAAAGGAAGCATTTTGGACGTTTTTGGAGCATAAAAGTGAAGAATTCGACAAAATGCCAAAGCTGCTGGAAAAGTACACGTGACGGCGTCAAGGATTGCTCCTGACGGCGTCACGGCTTGGCAAAAGAGGTGGATATGACAAATACACGTGACGCGCCAGAAAGTTTTACAAAGGAAGTCTGACGGCGTCACCCTTTAAGGTGATCAAGACCGTCTCGTGCTAAGACAAAGAGAGATGGCCATCAGGATTAAAGAGTGACGGCGTCACCCTTAACCTTGACGGCGTCAGCTTCTGATAGGCCAGAACGGATTTTGGAGGATTAAAGAGGGACGGCGTCAAGAAGGCCATCAAGAAACCCTAACCGCGGCGAGGTGACGGCGTCACGCTCTATAACGTGACGCCGTCAGATCTGTTTTCCTATATATATTTTCATAATTTTTAGTCATGAGTGTGCAACTTTGTGAGGAGAAACCCTAAGACGATTTTTCTGCCATTTTTAAGGGTTTCATACCCTTGGATCTCCCATGTTCAATTGAAGATAAGTAATCAATTAATCATTCAATATGTCTATGTGTTGTTTGATTATATCTTGTTCTTGTCTTTTATTTAACATGCTAGGCTAGATTTATCTTGTGTTTGCTTAGATCTAATGAAACCTAACTATTGATTATTGGTTGTTGGTGTGTTATTAATTGTATTGGATGATTGTTTATCGATGTTAGGCTTAAGAAAACTGGCTAACCTCCTATACGGTAACTTGCTTGAACGTCTTAAGAAACATGAACCAATGCGTACTAAGGTTATTATGGTTGTATTTAATGCATGAGCGAATTCTAGTGATCCCATGTTAGGAGCTTCTTAGCCGGCTCGACATAGGAGTGAAGTAGGAGCTTATAGAGTTGGGGAAGTACGTACGCCACCCCACGATTGGTATTAAGGAATACACCCGTCATCCACGCAATTAATACACACTAATCAACTAGTAAAAGATAGTTAGGGAGTAAGGAAATCTTCGTAAACACATTTCTCTCCATATAAGTTCCACAATCTTTTTATTTTCAGTTATTTTATTTTAATTACAATTGTAGTTATTTGGGTTAGTTGACTAGCAACTAATTCCGCCCACTCCTTCAAACCCGAGATTTTACTTGCTTTTATAAAAAATATAAAAATACAAAAAGAATCTTCCCTCACCCTTAGACCTATTAGAGTAGTTTTTCAATCCTAACGACACTATTCCCCTAGAGAACGATCAATCCCCCGGTACTTGCCACTACACTATACTACATCGGTCAGGTACACTGCCTGGTGGGGATTGCAAGCCTCTTGAGATCCCTCGAGAGGTAAAACCTGTTGTAAGGTCGCAAAACCACGCATCAAGTTTTTGGCGCCGTTGCCGGGGAATAGTTATTGTTTAGGTTGAAATTTTATTTTTATTAGGTCTACTCATTAGATTCCTATCTAGTGAGATTTTTATTTTCTTTTTATTAGCTTTCTCGTAGTCTATCTTTTCTTTGTGCTTTTGTTCGTAAAGTTTTTCCATTGACTCTTCCGTTCGCCATTATGGAGAACGTGAATCTACCAAATCCGAGACTAGAGTTTTACATGAAGAAATATAATTTTACTAATTTGGATAAATTAAGATGGTGGAATGAAGTAATGAGAACAGGATCTTACATAGATTTTAGTGAGTACCTTGAGAAAAGAGACCAAGTGCATAAAACTTTTGAGGAAATCACCTTAGGAGCCCCATCAAACCCTCAAAATACCTCATTAAGTGAAACCTATACACCATATGAGCCTTCACCTAGGATAGTTTCTTATGAACCCGACCAAGATTGTGAGATGGTTAATGTTGAACTACCTAGGTGCATGCTTGGATTAGATTTCACCAAGACATATGATGAGTATGAGGAATCCTTTAGGCAAATGGAACATAGTGATCAAGTTATTGAGAATGATTCTTATGAATCGGACCAAGAATTTGAGATGAATAGAAAAGGATTTGAGATACCTAGGTGCATGTTGGGGATAGACTTCAACAAATCACATAATAAACACATAGGTAATCAAGATAAGATGGAGGATAAAGTAGAAAATCCAAGTCCACCAAGTACTCCACAAAACCCACCATCATTTGAGGCACCCACACCGCCCGTGACTTACCCGGAAGAAGTAGAAGAGACTTTAGGAATCCCGATGGAGGTAGAACCCTTGGACCAAGCACAACTAGAGGATATAGGTTTGAACACTTTTAGTGATGACCTTACTCTTAGTTCTAGGGAATTTCCTAGTGTTGATGAGCCGGAACCTCAACCTTTACACAACTTTTCATCCTTAGATTTACATCTAGGAGACAAAAGAGGAACCGACCCACCCATAAACCAATATTATCCGGGTAGTTTTAGGATGAAGGAAGCCATTCACTCACCCCCTTCACCTCACGTGGCATATTTCCACCCTAAGGGTGTGTATCGCTACTTCCACCCGCACTTAATCCTAAGTGTAGGGAAAACCTCCCCTATTTCCGTTAAATAAGGGTAGAGTCAGGCTCGTGACTCGAACAAAAAAAAGTGCTTCTTGGGAGGCAACCCAAGCTTTATTTGTTTGTTTGTTTGTTTGTTTGTTTGATTTTATTTGTTTCCGTATGCAAGTTTAATTGTTATTGTTTGTGCTCATGTTTCAAAGAAAATTGTGAAAATGCTTTATTTTGTTTTTAACTTCTTCTTAACTACATATAAAGGTATTTTGCAAAAGATAAGTGTAAGGGAATCCAAATTTGTTTACAAGAACAAGATTGAACATGAATCACAACAATATTAAATGAGCATGCATACTAGTAATTGTTAGAGTCAAATGCTTGTATCGAGTCATAATGAATATTTTGCAGGATTTCCAGGAAGTGAGGCATAAGTTTTTCCAGAAATTTTCCGGAAACTAACCATAAAATTTCTGCAGGTCACTTCTGACGGCGTCAAGGTTAACACCTGACGGCGTCAAGTGTAAAATTCTGGAAATTTTGCAAGTTTTGTTTTTCTACCAGAGTCATAACGTTTTTGTTAAATCTTTAGTTTTATAAACTCCAGGAAATCTGTAAATATTCATTCTACAAGCATTATATCTTTAATCGTTTTGTTTTTATTTCTAAGTCTGGAATTACATCTAGTTGTGAGTTTTCTTTGTTCAGGTTGATGCTTTGGGTTTTTTTTTTTGTGTTTGTTTTCTCAGGTTTAACAGGTTATATTGGACAAGAAGATGATTTATATTTCGGAAGGGAAGCTTTCAACGTTCATTTTCTTGGAGGAGGATTTAACCATGTTACCGGATTATCCACATCGAACGAATCAGGGGAGTATTTGTTTTCATTCTTTTACCTTATTTACTTTTACATCCTTTGAATGAACATTGGGGACAATGTTCAGCTTAAGTGTAAGGGGAGGGTAAATGATGATACCTTAGAGAATACAATTGCACTTGATTTTTGTTTGTTTGATGGTAGATGTGTAATAAAACTGAGAGAAATACCTGTTAAGGCAATTTTAGTGCCAAATTTAAAATTTTTTACAACATTTAGGAGTGAAACTTTGGTCTTATTGAGCGTCTCACGGATAGGAGTTATATGACTAGCACAAAACCGTACCACTAAAAAAATTTTCCACCCCCAAATATGTGAGGTTCGCCCCTAGAATTGGTAGGAAAAGCATTTACGCTATGATGTGTGTACCGGTAGCACTTAGATTCTAGAACTTGCGTTAGGACCATTCCGAGGCCACAAGTGAGACTACATTCGTGTAGTTAGATTTACTACATGATAAGAGGCATTAGGATTAACCCATTGTTTTACACCTGTGTTTTTGTTATAATTACGTTGGCTACATTGGTCAAGTAATTCTCCCACACCCTTTGCGTTGTACTCATTTTTAGTACACGATACCCCTAGTACACCCCTCAGAGCCTATCTTTTCGTTTCTAACTTTAAGCATTTTACTTAAAGGAAGAATTTGTTTACACCCCACTTAAATGTACACCCAAATCGCCTTAGCCTACCTTGTATGCACTCATTTTTAGTGCATTATTGTGACAACATTTGTTTAAACCCCTAGTTAATTATCTAATTGATTACATGGTTGCTAAGTCGAGTCATATCCTTGTACATATTGTTTTGGGACGATTGGGACTCATGGGTAAAGTACTAGTGTAATGGAGTAATGGGGAAGAACAACATTATTACCCCCATATGTGCTAAATATTTTAAAAGTACTCCAAGTGTTTCGATTATCTTAATTCGAGTCATTAGAATAGTTAATTGTAAAGTTATGTAAAAGTTCAAGTGTAAGGGGAATGCAACGCCCCTATGATGTATTATTTTGGATGGTAGGGCAAGAGTGTATGAAAAAAAAAAAAAAAAAATCGAAAAAATCAAGAAAAAAAAAAAATGAGAAAAAGAAAAGTAGAAAAAACATACGGACTACCATCCCGTTTCATTTTATGTTTATTTTATCTTTTTGTTATTATTATTATTTTTTTTTATTTTTTATTTTTTTTCATTAGCTTAAGTCGAGTCTAGTCTTGGCTTAGCAACGCCATATTGTACATGTAATTAATCAAGATCTTTAACTCGCCACCAGTAAAATATCCTTTATCCAACAAAACCGTGTTTATCATATCCCTACACCTAACGTTATAACCCGTTTAAAAGCCCTCTTTGATAGTTTATCTTAGGTGCTTACGCCTAGTGGAGGAGGTTTTTGATCCTTTCCCAAGCCTATGGTAATCTATTTGCTATGACAGGTAGTGAGAGATATTATTCATTTTCATTTATGAGATATACTTTTATGACACCTGAGAGATGTGAGTATCTAAACACTACTTGTGAGGTGCTAGTCTGTAATCTCCGTGCTTATTATGATTAAAGTGGAACGACTATTTGTTGTAATTACTTTTACATTAGCGTTAAATGACCCCTAACTTGTATTTTGATTAGAATAAAAGCGCATTTGCTTGAGGACAAGCAAATCTCAAGTGTAAGGGTATTTGATGAGGCGAAAAGTGTACCGCTTTTAGGGGGTCATTTAAACCCTAAATCGTATTTATTTGATCAAATATTGCCCTAAATCGTTCCTTTTGTCATTTTAGGTACTTTGGAGAAGAAATCTGGAAAAGGAAGCATTTTGGACGTTTTTGGAGCATAAAAGTGAAGAATTCGACAAAATGCCAAAGCTGCTGGAAAAGTACACGTGACGGCGTCAAGGATTGCTCCTGACGGCGTCACGGCTTGGCAAAAGAGGTGGATATGACAAATACACGTGACGCGCCAGAAAGTTTTACAAAGGAAGTCTGACGGCGTCACCCTTTAAGGTGATCAAGACCGTCTCGTGCTAAGACAAAGAGAGATGGCCATAAGGATTAAAGAGTGACGGCGTCACCCTTAACCTTGACGGCGTCCGCTTCTGATAGGCCAGAACGGATTTTGGAGGATTAAAGAGGGACGGCGTCAAGAAGGCCATCAAGAAACCCTAACCGCGGCGAGGTGACGGCGTCACGCTCTATAACGTGACGCCGTCAGATCTGTTTTCCTATATATATTTTCATAATTTTTAGTCATGAGTGTGCAACTTTGTGAGGAGAAACCCTAAGACGATTTTTCTGCCATTTTTAAGGGTTTCATACCCTTGGATCTCCCATGTTCAATTGAAGATAAGTAATCAATTAATCATTCAATATGTCTATGTGTTGTTTGATTATATCTTGTTCTTGTCTTTTATTTAACATGCTAGGCTAGATTTATCTTGTGTTTGCTTAGATCTAATGAAACATAACTATTGATTATTGGTTGTTGGTGTGTTATTAATTGTATTGGATGATTGTTTATCGATGTTAGGCTTAAGAAAACTGGCTAACCTCCTATACGGTAACTTGCTTGAACGTCTTAAGAAACATGAACCAATGCGTACTAAGGTTATTATGGTTGTATTTAATGCATGAGCGAATTCTAGTGATCCCATGTTAGGAGCTTCTTAGCCGGCTCGACATAGGAGTGAAGTAGGAGCTTATAGAGTTGGGGAAGTACGTACGCCACCCCACGATTGGTATTAAGGAATACACCCGTCATCCACGCAATTAATACACACTAATCAACTGGTAAAAGATAGTTAGGGAGTAAGGAAATCTAAGTAAACACATTTCTCTCCATATAAGTTCCACAATCTTTTTATTTTCAGTTATTTTATTTTAATTGCAATTGTAGTTATTTGGGTTAGTTGACTAGCAACTAATTCCGCCCACTCCTTCAAACCCGAGATTTTACTTGCTTTTATAAAAAATATAAAAATACAAAAAGAATCTTCCCTCACCCTTAGACCTATTAGAGTAGTTTTTCAATCCTAACGACACTATTCCCCTAGAGAACGATCAATCCCCCGGTACTTGCCACTACACTATACTACATCGGTCAGGTACACTGCCTGGTGGGGATTGCAAGCCTCTTGAGATCCCTCGAGAGGTAAAACCTGTTGTAAGGTCGCAAAACCACGCATCAAAAGTACATTACTTATATGAAAACCGAGATAAAAATAAATTATTCATATGAGAACCGGGATAAAAAGTACATTACTTATATGAGAACCGAGATAAAAGTTTAGATGGTGATAATGCTTTTTTATAAAGTCCGTAATTGAAAATTTTGGAAAGTTTATGGCCAATCTGTGGACTTAGATGAAAAATCGTTTTTTATTTTATTGAAACCACACAGAATATGAAGAGTACATAAACATCTGGAATAGGTTTACGAATTATGTTGAAGATGTTTGCAACAACTCGATTATTTTCTTTAAATTAACCATGGATGAACCAGAAGGATAGGTACATGCTTCTTCTGTTAGAGTTTTAATGGAAAAATATTATCGTGTATGACTGGATTCGAACTCGGGAACGAGGGATTGCACACTTTACGTATGAATGACTAACGTAAATAATTAATATATATAATAGTTATGTATTTTAATTATTTGGACACGAAATGAAAGATAACGGACGTTAAGTGATTAACCGAATTGACTAACGGTCGTTAAGTTAATAGTTAAGGGACTATTATTGAAAAAGGAAAATTGGAAGGATCTAGAAACCCATATGATGGGTAAGGCCGGTTGGGGTTATGGGTTTCCAACCCATGATCGACCCTTATTATGTCTTGTGCTCCAAGATAGGTTTAGCCTATAAATACCAAGACATTAGGCTTAGGGTTTTGACTAGTGCATTGTAACTAAAAACCCTAAATTCTCCTCTCTTCCTCCCTTGCAAAAACCGGTCGATCTATACCCTAGGGTTAGTCGATCCATTGCTTTCTTGTTAACAAAGTTAGTTTGGTTAACCGTGTTCAATCACTAGCATCATTCGTTAGTTGAGTAATAGTACGTATGTTCAAGAGCTCGCTAATATCTTACTTTAGATATTAATCTTGGATTGTGGAACAAAAAGGTAAGGGGTTCCACATTAATCCGTTTGATTGTTCAAGTGAAGAAAAGAGAAGATTTGATCTATGTTTAGCTAAGATCACAACAGTACATTTCCTTTATGTTTCGGTATTACTTTATACATGCTAATATGATCCTTGCTTCCGCTATTACGTGCTTTGATGTTTATGGTTATTTATTTATTTGAATGTCAAGTTATCTAAAACCAACAGTGGCATCACGAGCCGTTTAACATGTAATTGTAATTATCGAAACACATAATTAAAATCAAATCTTGTTTGGATATACATGTTCATGTGTCGAATTATTTTTTAGGGTTTTATACTAGATCTAAAATAAAAATTCGAACCATAATTTAGGGGGGGGGGGGGTTTGACCCTCTTGTATTAAAAAGTTAGTTTTGTAACACTTAATTAGGAACATGTGTTTATGTGATTATTTGAATAAAGGGTTACGTTCCTGTTTGATCCATGATTTTTTCATGCAAAGAAATCATGGATTAGGGTTTGTTTATGCTACATGTTTTAGATAGATCTAAAATTAGGGAAGATCTAATATACTAAATTAATGAATCAGTTGTGTGCTATGTGGTATTTAATTATTAAAAATTACGCGGCCAATTATTGGCGTCTGTGGTCCATTGGGTACAATGCACTCGAAAACCAATGAGAGTTTTCTTAATTATATACATAAAATTACACATATAGATTATTAATAGGATTTATCAAAAGGTTTGCATGTGGCTATATGATTTAATTGTTAAGATTATATGCATTATTTGTGTTTATTTAATTTTGTTGAAATTACTTGTCTTATTTGTTTAAATTGTTCATGAATTGTAAGCAAACAAGAGGGTGATTTTTAGTATAAAAATTAAATAAACATAATAACTATGAAACCTTATGATGTGGTAAATTATTTATTGCCAAGTCTTATGTGCCGATAGTGGTTCGCTTCGCATGGTAATTTGCTCCCAGGCGAGACTAGCAATTTAATAATTTACTACATAATTTTTTTTATAAGACTTAGAATAAAAAACTTTTAATTGATTGATGCAACTGTACAAATAGTCGAAGTGGCGGACCTAATTAGACAAACTATAAAGTGGGTATAAGGTTGGTACACATTAAATTGTGACCTTAAAGAGACTCCATTCTGTCTCTCCGCTCGCCTGTGCGTCTAATTAGACTTACCAAGTACACCATTATATGTACGAAGCATCTTAAGGCAAAGTTGTAAATTACTCAACGCCTCAATTAAAACTTTGTTAATTTAACTCTTAGCAAATTGGTAATTAAAATGGTTTTGAAAACTTATGATACAAAGATGAGTGCATGCTTCTCTGTACATATTTTGATTGTCACATCAAAATAAATACCCTATAAAATTTAAGTCACATGCTATCTAATTATAAGAGACACTTGAAGTTAATATCTGGCGTAAGTGAGACCTTGACACAGATATTAATGACAAAGTAAATTACATGCTTTTATTGCCAGCAGATCAACTAAGTGTAATAAAATTATGTGAATTTACATGTTTCTAAATTAGATGACTTAATTAAGTTATAAGTGAGACCTTGAGACTTAAAGCATGAGATGGGAAGAAACATGCTTACATTGCAAATTGTTTGGCAAATGTAATTCCCATAAATTTAGGAGTCGGAAATTGTTTTGCGATTATTGTACGACAAGTTACCAGCTTTTGTACTTCCACTGCTAGCAGATCAATTGATGTGGTGGAACTATGGAAAGTTGGATCCTAGTTTTCAAGAAAATTAAATGGTTATTTTATATTTCCTGGGTAGTTTTCTTTTCTTGAAAAATGTATTATCGAAAATACTAATATTTGAACTTTTTCTGTAGAAATGGCTCAACCCGACACACAATCTGCTGGTTCCGCTTTCAAAGCTCACTTTGAGAGGGAAAAACTGACTGGGCCCAATTTCAATGATTGGCATCGGTCCTTGAGGATTGTCCTGCGAGTGACTAAGAAGCTAGATTATTTGACAAAGCCTTGCCCTACGCAGCCTGCTGAAACTGAATATGATGAATTGAAAGCAGCCTGGCAAAAGGAGTTCGATTTGCATAATGAGGTAGCATGCTTAATGCTTAATAGCATGGTGCCAAAGTTGCAAAAGCAGTTTGAGCATTACTTTCCTAAGGATATGCTTGAGGAACTCCAGAAAACCTATGAAACACCTCCAGCTGTCGAGTTTTATGATTTGATCAATAAATTCCATGGCTGTAGGCAAGAGGAAGGTAAACCCGTGCGAGATCATGTGTTGGAGATGAAAGATTACATCGATCGTCTCCAAGCAATGGATTATGTCTTGGCCGACAATGTTTATGTGAACTTAATCAATAGGTCCCTTAACAAGGACTTTAAGGGTTTTGTTCAAAATTACAACATGCATTGCTCGGGGAAGACAGTACCTGAATTACTCGCAATGCTCATTGAATATGAGAAGGGTTTACCGGGAAAGGATAAGGCTCCTACTCCATAAGTACTAGCAATACGTGGAGGTAGGGTTCAGAAACCAAAACCGCAGAATAAGGGGAAAGGTAAAGCTGCTGATAAAGGTAAACAAGTTTTGGCCTATCAGCCTGAACCTAAGAAGGCCCCTAAGAAGAACAAGCCTAATCCCAAGAAGAAGGATCAAGGTTGTCATCACTGCCATGAGACTGGACACTAGAAGAGGAACTGTCCTCTTTATCTCGAGGAGTTGCGACAGAAAAAGCTGAAGGGTGAGACTGGGCAAGCCAGTACTTCAGGTAATTTCTTTATGATTGAATTATTTTCATTAACTCGTAAATTAAATTCCTGGGTATATGATACTGGATGCGGTATTCACATTTGTAATACGCTACAGGGATTTAGAGTGCAAAAGAGACTCGCCTATGGGGAGCAATTTCTGCAAGTGGGCAATGGTGCACAAGCAGCAATTGAAGCCATAGGAATATTTGAATTAGTTTTGCCTTCGGGCTTGATACTGAATTTAAATAATTGTCATTATTCACCATCTATTGTTAGAGGTGTTATTTCTTTTGCTTGTTTGTTAGACATGAGATTTCATCATACTATTATTGGCAATAAGATTTCTGTTTCATTAAATGGTGTTTTTTATTTTAATGTGATTGCTGTTAATGGTGTCTTTGAAATTGATATGAATGAACATGGTGATTATAATTCGATGTATAGCATCAACAATAAGAGAGTCAAGAATGTCTTGGATTCTTCTTATCTTTGGCATTGTCGACTTGCCCACATAGGCAAGACTCGCATGCAAAAGCTGCAACATGATGGGCTTTTGCAAGATATCAATGATGAATCATTTGATAAGTGCGAATCTTGTATATCTGGGAAGATGACCAAGAAACCTTTTAATAACCATATTGAAAAGGCTGATGATCTACTTGGTTTAATACATACTGATGTATGTGGACCACTTAGAAATACGTCAAAGAGAGGTGCTAGCTACTTCCTAACCTTCACGGATGATTTCAGCCATTATGGTTATGTTTATTTTCTTAAACATAAACATGAGGTGTTTGAAACATATAAGGTTTTTAAAGCTGAAGTAGAGTTGCAACTCGGAAAGAAGATTAAAGCTCTTCGATCCGATAGAGGTGGTGAATACCTTAGTCAGGAGTTTAAAGATTATCTAAGTGAGAATGAAATTGTTCAGCATTGTGGAAAACTAGAAAGGGGGGTTGAATAGTTTTACGTCTTTTTAATTTTATTATGAAAACTTTATTTACTTATAAAAACTTAGATTCGAATTTATGTGAACTCAACTCTTGAACAATATGAACAAATATAAATAAATCTAAATTAACAATGCAAATAAAGTAATGAAATGAAATGCAAGATAGAGATGGAAAGATCTAACCAAGAGACAAGAGATTTATAGTGGTTCGGCTACAAGAACACCTTCCTTGCCCTACTCCACTCCCCGAGCACCAAACTCGAGAGTTTTCTTCACTATGTCAACAAGCTCCCTTATGGCGGAGAAAACCTTACACAACTTTCGCTTACACCGGTTTAACGACACAAAGCTAGATGTCGAGTTCTAATCGTAGCTAGAACCAATCTCACAACTTAAATCACAACTACTTCACAACTTCTTCTTCACGACTTCTTCACGACTTCTTCACAACTTCTTTACTACAACTACACACCTTCTTCACAACTTCTTCACGACTTCACACCTTCTTCACAATAGCTTCACACCTACTTCACTACCTAGCACTACTTGTATGTTCTTCTTCTTCTTCACACCTTCACTACTTACACACCTTCACTTCTTCACAACTTGACTACTTACACACTAATCTAGCCTAATCAATTATGTTCACACCTATCTAACAAATATACACAACTTATACACAAATGAATGAATGATTACACAAACAACTTAGATAGCAAGATGATACTAAGTTGTAATACTTCTTCTCTAGTGGTTGAAGGAGTATTCTTCTTTTGCACTTGGGTGGTAGAAGCTTGGATCACTTGGAAACCAATACTTAAGAGAATATGATCAAAGAGTTTTAGAAAGGATTTACAAGGATTAGAGGAGATTTAGAACAGAAGGTTTGGGGTGCAAAAGGTTAGGAAAAAGTCCAGAGATGAACCAGTATTTATAGGCAAATCTGAGGCCTACTGGAGCGGGACGGTCCCCTTAAATAGGTGGCCGGCCCCCTTAAAATTAAGGGGACCGCCTAGTAAAATTAAGGGGGCCGCCCATCTGACCGTTGCCCAGATTTGTCTTTTTGTGAAGGTTTTTCTGGAACATTTTTACCATTTTTGGTTGAAAATTTGAATTCATAATTTTATAAAAGATTAAACATTTTTATTTAATACCAAAAATGATTTTCTAAAAGATATAAAATGTTTTGGGTCATTTTATAAAAATTCTAGTGATTAAGAAAATGTTCCTTTGATCATATAATGCATTAAGAATTTGTTCATTCATACCTTAAGTGATTAAGTTGTAGAAATGAATATTTCCAAGTAAATACTTGTTTACTTAATAAGTTTATGTTTGATGAGTTTACATTTTGTGATCATCAAAACATAGAGATATGAATAAGTATTGATAATGTTTTTAGGCATTATTTATATCAACAATCTCCCCCTTTTTGATGATTACAAAACTTAAACTCATTAAATCCAAAACATTATTTTTGGACAAGTATTTAGTGAGTTTATATTCACTTCTCCCCCTTTTTGTAGAATCAAAAAGGTTATGCCGACAAATTTCAGATACGAAATTTGTCGGGGCGAAAACTCCCCCTTGATGTGTGCTCCCCCTCGTTTGAGGGCACTAAGGAATCGAGATATGGAATACTTGCAAGAAAAATATTAGAAGCACAAGCATACATAGCAAAATATGGAATATAAAAACAACAATCATGGCAAACAAATATTAAGAACATATAGCAAGACATTAATTAGTATGCTTGAAACATATAGCAAGAAAAAGGTCCTAAATTGCCAAAGAGAGCTTTCGGACTTGCTTGCGACACGAAAGCTTGGAAAATAAGCATACAGTTATGCTTAGATGGTTGATGGTAGAGTGTTTGGAATGGAATTGGTTGAGTGAGGGTAAGGATGTTAGATTAATGGAGGTATATTTTTGGAGGTGAAGAGTTTGGAGGTGGAGAGTTTGGAGCGGAAAGAATGTGAATAGTATTTAGTTATTTGATGGTGAGGGAAATGGAACGGATGGAGTGGATCTAACGATGTTATATCGGTTTAGAGAAGGAATAGGATGAGGACGAGTGAGTAGATATTTGATCCAAGAAATATCTTCACTCAAGTGGAGATGTTGGATGAGATCTAGTAAGAAGATACTCAATACAAGTGAAATGTTTATTTAAGGCAATGATTTGTTTTTGGAGAAGGACACAACAAGGACAATAGTTGACATAATTATCAACTTGATTCAAATTGTGAGAGTGAGGTGAGCAATTTGAGTAGGGTGAGGATGGAGGATAGAGCTTGGCCCTTGTTGCATAGCAAGGAGATCACTACGGTCATGGATTTGGTTGGAAATGTGGATTTGGTCATTTGGTGGAAGTGGAAGAAATTGGGGTGTGTAGTTGGAAGTAAAGTTGGATGTTTGACCAATATGATGTGGGTTTTGAAGGGTTTCAATGAGGTTGGTTTAAGGTTGAGATGTGTAGTTTGGAACGAAGGTGGAGGTTGAGGTTATTTTGTGATGAAGGAGGACTAGAAGGGAATTGATCCAATTGAGCAAGGTGTAAGGTAAGAAGAGCACAAAGCTCATGGGCTTCTTTAAGTTCTTCAATGAACTTCAAGTGTTTAGAAGAAGGTGATGATGGTGGAGTGTGGTTGTTATGATGGATGAATGAACACTAATGATGCAAAAGGGCTATTTATAGTGTAAGAATGGTGTGGTTTAGGAAGGTAAATTTGGAGGGTGGTTTAGAAAGGTGATGATGGTTGAGTATGGTTGTTATCTGGGATGGATGTTTGAACATGTAACGTAGAAGTAACATGTGAGTTGGTATGAGGTGGTGGTGATACTCTTGGTGGTGGAGACATTTGTGAGCTTGGGTAATTATGAGTGGATGAGGATGGAGATATAGAAGAAGGGGATATTCTAAGAGTGGTGAGTGTTTTGGATGGTACATTGGTAGGTTAAATAAGATGTGAGGTGTTGTGAATGAGATTGGAATAATTGTTTAGGAATTGATCATGCTCTTCATATGAATCATATGGAAGAGATGAATGGGTATGTTTGGGAGTAAAGATGGGTGATTGGTTATTATGATGAGGTTTGTGAAAGGGTTCATTGGAATGAGCTTAAGGATTGGGAGTATAATTGGGAACAAATGTGGGTGGAGGTGTCGGTTGTTTAGCTACATCATTTGTTGAGATGGACTTGTTTCGAGGGTTTGGTTTTCTTCGGGTTTTTCGGTCATCCTTGCTAACCTAGAGGTTTTTGGCTTTGGTTTGATGGGAGATGGCGTGATGAGAAGATGGAAGGTTATAAGGAATGGGAGTGTTTATAGTGTAGGATTGATGGGATTAAGGAATGGATAATTTGTTGGATGGATTGGAAGTGAATTTTGGGAAGTGTAGGATGAAATGGGCTAAAAAAATAGAAAAAGGGAACAGCACCTTCGACCATCAGATGGCCGGTCGCCTTAATTAAGGGGCCGGTCCCCTTAAACATTGAGGGGGCCACCTTATGATTTAAGGGGGCCGCCCATCTGGTGGTTTCCAGATTAATGGAAATGGGTTTTTGGCATAAAATTGTAGAAAGGGTTGTGTTTTTAGGTTTAGTTTCAAGCAAGTCCAACTCTTTGAGGCAATTAAGCATGTATTAGATATCTATGCAAAATATGTTAATTAAAGAGATTAAGGAAACAAGTAATTTCATCTAGCATGTAAACATACTCATCAAGCAAGTAATATATATGGACTAGGAAACAATAAACTACACCAAGTATTTTCTAAATTATATCTAAGTGGGAAGATTAATGAACTATTAGATGGATTCTAATGTGTGCCTATGTGCAATAAATGGGAACTTAAGATAGCATGGACTTCTAGACTTGTTACAAACAAAATCTTGATAGACAAACCATGGTCCGGTTGATTGACTTAGTTCACTTATAAATGTCGTGTACATAAATATAGATGACAAATATGAGATCACCATGCATGATTTAAAGAAATGTTTTTAGCATTATTCAACAATGTTTGAAAGTGGGTTTTTATGTAGATGTGAAAGTTATTTGAATAAAATAGATTGGGTTTTATTTCAAAAATGTGTTTATGAAAATGGGTAAAAAGAAATTTCCAATCTTTGACTTTGATCAAAATTGAATTATGGACATAGATAAAGAAGAAAAATGAGATAGTAAAACATGTTAACAGAAAAGTGAAATAGTCATTTAAAAAATTATTTTTCCAAAATGTGAAGTTTTTGTATATTTTTAAAGATACTAGATTTTTGACAACAAATACCATTAATCCTAGATTTTAAAAATGGTTGTTAAAGATCTCATGCTCAAGGGAATTGGTTAAGGCTATTGTCACATGCTACCCTTTTCTACATATCCTATGGTCATAAGGAAGTGATGACGAAATTCTATATGTTTGACGCGAGAGTGTTGAATGGGATATAACCTAACATCTATAGCTCCTTTGTTGTTGCACACTTATCTAACTTGATGCCATATTCTACGAGAGCTTGTTTCATCCATAGTTTTCTAACGCGAGAAATCTAATCTTACTTCTATGTTAATGATTAATCCACTTAACTCATTTCACTTCATCACCATGAGTTTTCTAATAGTGGACATCGAAGATTTCCATTTTAAATTTGAGAAGGCTAAATGAGTTCGACAGTGAATACTTCATTTAATACTTAGGGGGCTAACTAAAGGGTTTCTAGTTTATTAAATCATAAAACGGATATAACTAAAGGTGAGAATGCAATGCAACCTATCAAACTAAGCATATCCTAAGGCAATGATTAATAAGACTATATGTATGAAGTAACTACTCATGAAATTTAAAGAGAGAACGTACCTTATGTCCAGCTTTTCTTCAAATACTTCAAGGTGATATATTGACTTATAGAAGCCAATAATAGGTGAGTTTCCGAATTATTCAATGAGTGACGATTTAGCCACTTGGTCCCCATTGTCTCATTTGTCCAAAATTGCTTGAACTAAACATGGTTTGCATTTGCATGTATGGTGAAAGTATTCCCCAAGGGTTGAAACTTGGTTGAAGTGAATAATTCCACATTGGGTGATTATTATTATTAGGAAAGTTTTGTCTACCTTGATTTCTTCTAGATTGAGGGGTTTTAGACCGAGGATGAGGATTATTTAGTCTATTTGGAGGTGGAGTTTTAGATCTTAATTTCGGTTTAGAAAATCCAGTTTTGGCTTTTAATGATGGTTTATAAAAACTTTTTACTTCCTCATCACTCGCAATAGGTATTTTTCTATCTTTTATAAGTATATACTTAGGTTTTGACTCTAATGGTTTTTGTTTACTAGATTGACATTCAAATTTTACAATTTTATTTTCACTAGTTGAAACATTATTTGAGTTGAATCCTAGACCGGTTTTTTCTCCCGAAGTTCCTTGACCACTTATTATTTTCTTAAGTGAGTTACTACTATTTTTAAACTTGTCAAGTTTGGAAATTTCATCTTTAAGTTTTTCGTTTTCATTTTTGACCTCTAGACATGTTTTACATTCTATAAAAACTTCTTTTCCTTTTTCTAAATGTTGTAGTTTAATTTTTAATTCGAGTACTTCATTTTCTAATCGATTATTAATATGTTTTAGGGATTTATTTTTAGCCATGACTTTTTGACCTAATTTGCATAACCTATTATATTCATTATCTAGGTCTTTTTCGTCTAATGATTGATTTTTGTCACTAAAGTATTTGGTTTCGGAAAGTACCTCATTTGATGTCTTTGCCATAAGACATTTTTTGTCGTTTGCTTTGTTCGCTTCGTCTTTGTCGCTATCACTCCATGCTCCACTAACAAAGGCGTTTTGGTAATCATAACCCGATGGCTTTGGACATTCGCCAATGAGATGGTTTGGGCTTCCACATCTAAAGCACTTTCTTTTCCCGTAGTTATCATTCCTATTTCTTTGAAGCGATCTTCTTTCATCTCGTGGTTGTCTTGTGAATCTTCCTCGTCTCTTTAGAAATTTCTTGAACTCTCTTACGGCCATAGCATATTCTTTGTTATCACTCTCGGAGTTTGAGCTATCCTCTTCACTAGATTCCTTCCTAGCTTTCAATGCAATTGACTTGCTTTCCTCTCTTTTTCCTTTGACCATCTCGGAGTCTTTCTTTATTATTGCATCGTAGACTTTCAAGTTGCCGATCAACTCGTCAAGTTAAAGAGTTGACAAGTTCTTCGATTCTTCAATCGCCGTAACCTTAGCCCGCCATTTTGGATGAAGAGCCCTAAGAAATTTCCTAACAAAATTCTTACTAGAAAAATTCTCAAAAAGTGCTTTTAAACTTGTGATGATAGTGTTAAACCTAGCAAAAGCATTATCTATTCATTCCTCTTCTGGAATCGTAAATTGTTCATATTGTTGAACAAGAAGATCTATTTTATTATCTTTGACTTGACTATTACCTTGGTGAGTTATTAGTAAGGAGTTCCAAATTTCTTTTGCGGTTTCACACATAAAGATCCCTTCGTATTCTTTACGTGGTAACACATTATAAATAACCATTTTTGCCTCATTATTTTTAGCTAGTTTCTTTTTCAAATCATCATTTTGTTTTTCAAAAGGTACAATTTCATCTCTTTTAGTTAAAGGATTATTTTGAATAGGGGAAAATCACCATAGGTAATAACATGCCAAAGATCAAGATCTTTTGATTTCACATAAGTTTCGAATCTATTTTTCCTATAAAGAAAACCATCACTTTCAAATAGTGGTGGTCTTTGCATAGATTTCCCTTCTAAATATTTTTCAGATTCCATAGATCGTTTCAAGTTATAAAATACAGTTTATTTTAAAAATCTTGTTTGACGTGGCTCTTGATACCAATTGTGGAAAACTAGAAGGGGGGTTGAATAGTTTTACGTCTTTTTAATTTTATTATGAAAACTTTATTTACTTATAAAAACTTAGATTCGAATTTATGTGAACTCAACTCTTGAACAATATGAACAAATATAAATAAATCTAAATTAACAATGCAAATAAAGTAATGAAATGAAATGCAAGATAGAGATGGAAAGATCTAACCAAGAGACAAGAGATTTATAGTGGTTCGGCTACAAGGACACCTTCCTTGCCCTACTCCACTCCCCGAGCACCAAACTCGAGAGTTTTCTTCACTATGTTAACAAGCTCCCTTATGGCAGAGAAAACCTTACACAACTTTCGCTTACACCGGTTTAACGACACAAAGCTAGATGTCGAGTTCTAATCGTAGCTAGAACCAATCTCACAACTTAAATCACAACTACTTCACAACTTCTTCTTCATGACTTCTTCACGACTTCTTCACAACTTCTTTACTACAACTACACACCTTCTTCACAACTTCTTCACGACTTCACACCTTCTTCACAATAGCTTCACACCTACTTCACTACCTAGCACTACTTGTATGTTCTTCTTCTTCACACCTTCACTACTTACACACCTTCACTTCTTCACAACTTGACTACTTACACACTAATCTAGCCTAATCAATTATGTTCACACCTATCTAACAAATATACACAACTTATACACAAATGAATGAATGATTACACAAACAACTTAGATAGCAAGATGATACTAAGTTGTAATACTTCTTCTCTAGTGGTTGAAGGAGTATTCTTCTTTTGCACTTGGGTGGTAGAAGCTTGGATCACTTGGAAACCAATACTTAAGAGAATATGATCAAAGAGTTTTAGAAAGGATTTACAAGGATTAGAGGAGATTTAGAACAGAAGGTTTGGGGTGCAAAAGGTTAGGAAAAAGTCCAGAGATGAACCAGTATTTATAGGCAAATCTGAGGCCTACTGGAGCGGGACGGTCCCCTTAAATAGGTGGCCGGCCCCCTTAAAATTAAGGGGACCGCCTAGTAAAATTAAGGGGGCCGCCCATCTGACCGTTGCCCAGATTTGTCTTTTTGTGAAGGTTTTTCTGGAACATTTTTACCATTTTTGGTTGAAAATTTGAATTCATAATTTTATAAAAGATTAAACATTTTTATTTAATACCAAAAATGATTTTCTAAAAGATATAAAATGTTTTGGGTCATTTTATAAAAATTCTAGTGATTAAGAAAATGTTCCTTTGATCATATAATGCATTAAGCATTTGTTCATTCATACCTTAAGTGATTAAGTTGTAGAAATGAATATTTCCAACTAAATACTTGTTTACTTAATAAGTTTATGTTTGATGAGTTTACATTTTGTGATCATCAAAACATAGAGATATGAATAAGTATTGATAATGTTTTTAGGCATTATTTATATCAACAGTTCAGCATTTCACATCTCCATATACTCCACAACAAAATGGAGTATCTGAGAGTAGAAATCATACATTATTGGATATGGTACGGTCTATGTTTAATCTTACTACTCTGCCGTTATCTTTATGGGATTATGCCTTGGAATCTGCGATTCGCATACTTAACATGGTTCCAACAAAGAAGGTAGATAAGACACCTTATGAGTTATGGTTTAAGAAAATGCCTAACTTGTCTTATCTTAAGGTCTGGGGTTGCGAGGCGTTTGTTAAACGTGACTCAGCTGATAAACTCCAACAAAGATCTGTGAAATGTATCTTTGTAGGATACCCAAAGGAAACGATGAGTTACTACTTTTACTTTCCACCTGAACAAAAGGTAATTGTTGCTAGGTATGCAGACTTTCTTGAAAAGGATCTGATATATCAAGAATTCAGTGGGAGGCTCTATGATCTGGAAGATGATCAAGAGGATACATTACCTTCTGAAAATACTAGCGAACTTCCTGTGGAACCGGATAGTCTGGGTCCTCCACCTGAAGTTGAAGTGATTCCCATTCGCAGATCCGAAAGGATTGTGAAAGCACCTAACCGTCTATGTCTTAACATGGAGGTTGAGGAAACTATATTAGGGGACCTTGGAGAGCCTGCTAATTATAGAGCTGCCATGAATGATCCTGAAAAGGATAAATGGCAGATTGCTATGAATGGGAAAATGCAATCCATGCGGGACAATCAAGTCTGGATTGAAGTAGACCTTCCTCCCAATGCCAAGGTAGTTGGGAGTAAGTGGCTATTCAAGAAAAAGACTGACATGGATGGCAATGTACACACCTACTAGGCCCATTTGGTAGCCAAAGGCTTTACCCAAACATATGGCGTTGACTACGAGGAGACCTTTTCTCCTGTAGCTGACATTAGGGCTATTAGGATTCTCATAGCCATAGCTGCATACTATGGCTATGAGATTTGGCAAATGGATGTAAAAACCGCCTTCTTGAACGGTCGTCTAGATGAGGACATCTATATGGCGAAGCCTGAGGGGTTTGTGAATCCAAAGTTTCCAAACCGTGTATGTAAACTTCAAAGATCCATTTATGGATTGAAGCAAGCATCATGTCAATGGAATAAGAGATTTTACGAGGAGATAAAAAAGATTGGATTTACTCAGAATCATGATGAGCCATGTGTATATCACAAAGCTAGTGGGAGTGGTGTTATTTTCCTAGTTTTATATGTTGATGACATATTAATCATGGGTAAAGACATTCCAAGTTTGAATAAGGTGAAAGCCTATCTTGGGAAATGTTTTTTCATGAAAGATCTAGGAGAAGCAGCATACATTCTAGGAATCAAGATCTATAGAGATAGATCAAGGCGATTAATTGGTTTAAGTCAAAGTGCTTACATTGACAAGATACTGAAGATATTCAGTATGCAAAATTCCAAGAAGGGATTTTTGCCAATGCAAGTAGAACATGGCTTGAGTAGCAAAGTTTGTGCTTCAACACCTGAAGAGGTGGCACGCATGAAGAGAGTCCCTTATGCTTCAGATGTGGGATCTATTATGTATGCGATGCGATGTACAAGGCCCGATGTGGCGTTTGCTCAGAACATTACCAGTCGATATCAGCAGAATCCAGGTGAACTCCACTGGACGGCTGTGAAACATATTCTCAAGTATCTGAGATCAACGAAGGATATGTTTTTAGTGTACGGGGGAATCCCAGAAGCAGAGCTGTGTGTTACAGGTTACTGCGACGCATCCTGGAAGTGTGATAAAGATGATACGAAGTCTTAGACGGGTTACGTCTTTGTCATCAATGGAGGAGCGGTGGATTGGAAGAGCAAGAAGCAGGGCTCTATTGCTATGTCTACTTCAGAAAGCGAGTATATTGCTGCCTTAGAAGCTGCAATGGAAGCAGTCTGGATTAGGAAATTCTTTTCAGGGCTTGGAGTTATGCCCTCAATCGAAAGACCTATAAAAATGTATTGTGACAACTCAGCCGCAATTACATTTGCCAATGAACCTGGAATCATGAAGGGCACCAGACATTTCCCGATTCGATATCACTATGTTAGGGAACAAGTGGTTAATGGCGAGATCGAATTACTCAAAGTTCACACAGATAACAACTTAGCAGATCCATTAACGAAGGCTCTACCTGGAGGAAAGCTTAAAGAACTTTCTGAAGGCATAGGACTTCGTTTAGCTAGTAGTGTCATGCATATCTGTGATTAGTGTTTGGATAAGGGATGTTGTAAAACAGTTATTAATTTTAAATGGAATACAAATAATGGTTATGTTTGTTCATCATTTTCTTAATAATATATCCTATATTTGCATGTTTATATCCTTGAATATATTTATATATTCTAAACTGTCCGTTGCCGGTTAATGATATGGGAATATCATTAAATTAAGGTAAATACGAGTATTGGTATAATATACTTGAAAGTATATTGATGCGTTGTCATACCAATTTCACATGATATTCAAATTGTTTGAATATAGGACTAAATCCCGCCACCTGAGTTTACTTTATGGATCTTGTCATTAAGTAAATCATGAGTATATAGGTATCCTTAGACTTGAGATGCCAGATAACTGTCATGCATGTAGTGCATTTCTTTGATTCAATTTAACGCTATACGTAACGGGTAGCTATACGGATTGTTTTGGGAAGCATTGCGAAGTGCATGTGTTATGCTCGTAGTCAAGATAGAATTTGTTCCTTCAAACTGTTTGGAGTTTAATACTGCTGGGCCCCTCATAGGATTGGTAAGATGTATGTGTGGCCACACCCAAGATCTCCCCTGAATAGTTCAGAAGATTTGGTAATCTTATTTAATCATAAACAACGAGAAACAGAATTATTAATAAAGAATGACTTAGATCCATATCTTTATTAATGTGGTATTAGAAACAAAAGGATGCCTATGATGATTTATCATCGAATGGTTTTTTCCAGGAGAACCAACACCCGAGTTGTTCTGGGGGCATTGGCGTGTTGCTAGACGCTAACCAATGTCATTACACTTTTAATAGATTTCCAAGTGGGAACTGTTAGAGTTTTAATGGAAAAATATTATCGTGTATGACTGGATTCGAACTCGGGAACGAGGGATTGCACACTTTACGTATGAATGACTAACGTAAATAATTAATATATATAATAGTTATGTATTTTTATTATTTGGACACGAAATGAAAGATAACGGACGTTAAATGATTAACCGAATTGACTAACGGTCGTTAAGTTAATAGTTAAAGGACTATTATTGAAAAAGGAAAATTGGAAGGATCTAGAAACCCATATGATGGGTAAAGCTGGTTGGGGTTATGGGTTTCCAACCCATGATCGACCCTTATTATGTCTTGTGCTCCAAGATAGGTTTAGCCTATAAATACCAAGACATTAGGCTTAGGGTTTTGACTAGTGCATTGTAACTAAAAACCCTAAATTCTCCTCTCTTCCTCCCTTGCAAAAACCGGTCGATCTATACCCTAGGGTTAGTCGGTCGATCTATACCCTAGGGTTAGTCGATCCATTGCTTTCTTGTTAACAAAGTTAGTTTGGTTAACCGTGTTCAATCACTACATCATTCGTTAGTCGAGTAATAGTATGTGTGTTCAAGAGCTCGCTAATATCTTACTTTAGATATTAATCTTGGATTGTGGAACAAAAAGGTAAGGGGTTCCACGTTAATCTGTTTGATTGTTCAAGTGAAGAAAAGAGAAGATTTGATCTTTGTTTAGCTAAGATCACAACGGTACATTTCCTTTATGTTTCGGTATTACTTTATACATGTTAATATGATCCTTGCTTCAGCTATTACGTGCTTTGATGTTTATGGTTATTTATTTATTTGAATGTCAAGTTATCTAAAACCAACATCTTCAACCTTGTTTTTCCAATCAATAACATTCTTTCTTATCTCATTTCCTTTTTCACCATTCATCAGCTCAACCACTAATTTACGAATTTCATCGCTCTTTGCAGCACTCTCAGCCTCCATGGCTAACCTCCACTTGTTGCAACTCCACCAACAATTCGGTTGCTGGTCAGAAAAAAAGCGGCCAACAAATCATTGGGACTCCATTAGAAATGCTTTTGATTGTTGAATTCCATCCATAATGTGTTAAGAACCCTCCTATTGATGGGTGATTCAGGACTTGTTCTTGGGGGCACCAACTAGCCAACAACCCTCTATCACTTGTCTCGGCCAAGAACTCATGTGGAAGCACTGCATTCTCACCAACTACAAGGTCGGGACGTATTATCCACAAAAATGGACAATTGCTCTTTGCAAGTCCCCAACAAAACTCGACTAGTTGTTGAGACGTCATCACTGCAATACTACCAAAATTCACGTAAATAACTGATGCATGTGCTTTAGAGTCTAACCATTTTATACATTCATGATCCTCTTTCCAAAGGTTGGTTTTGATAGATGCAAGAGCTCCATCACCAATTTTCTTCTCGAGTACATTCAAAGGGCCAATTGCATAGCAAGGAGGAAATATAGTAGAGAGTGTATCCAAAATGTCACCTTCTAGTTCATCAAACGTGTTAAAAACAATTGCATCAGCTTTTTTAGCTCTGTCTAACAGTGATTGCATAAATTGAACCATGAATTCGTCTCCAGGATAAATAATCCGTATGAAAGAAGGGACATCTTTTAGACGCATGCCACCCATGGTAGGTATAAAATCAATGGCTGTATCCAAATACCCATTTTCCAAATAACTTGAATCTGTATACACATACATTAAGAAAATGATAAGTTAGCATCAAATGGAGCTTAAATGTACCTTCATTAATTGAGAAACATTTAGTCAAGCACAAACACAAATGCGTGTTTAAAAATCAAAGAGTTTGTGTGCATAGTAGCTACTTTGCAAAATAAAAACTGTAGACAAATTAAAACTTGGCGTAGCAAGATGATACATAAATTATTTGTATATACACACGAAAACATATATGCATACATACGAACTTGTATTGGCGTATGTATCTGTATTACATATATATGTACAAACTCACTCACCCACACGCACAAATATAAAGTTCCTCAGCGTAAAATCAGTTTACCGAGCTTCAAAACTTCTAATCGACACGCGCGCGCACACACTCATAAAGTTCCACAAGTTATGAAAAGATATGAAGGAGTACGGTTGATATGTACAACTATTTTGTAGAAACCATACATTAACTAGAATCTGTTTCTTAGAGAAGGCGTCAAAATTTTATTAAAACAAGACAATGTACATAAGTACAAAGGCAAAACAATTACAAGAGAAATAAAATCCATGTGATATATTGGGAACTAGCAATAATGCAACACAAGAATGAGTAAGACATACTGACAGGGACGAAGCCGGGGTTCCCGCAGGTGCCCGGGACACATATGGATTTTTTCGATATAGTGTTAATTTTTGAAAAAAAAACATCAATTTTTTCCTAAATGCATATTAAATGCACCCGGTCCATCAAAATGTGTTTCTATATTACTTTTCCAAAAAATTTGTGCATCCGATCATAGTTGATCTTGGTTCCGTCCCTGCATACTGACATATGTATAAAAGACTTACAAGAGTACCCATATTACTTTCTTACATAAACTAGAATTTGTATTAACTTATAATTGATAAAAGTGTGAGGTTACAATGGGATTTCACATAGATATAGAATATACGCACACGTGCTGGAATCAGTTGTATATTTAATCTTCACTCTCTCTAGCTCCTTGCTAATGTTAATTTTTTAAAGAAAAAGGTTTACGCAACAATTATAGTTTCCTATAGAAAAAAATTACACATGCACTCTATCCAAATCGTCATAGCAAAGTAAAGGAGTATCAGGAATGTTTCATTGTGTTTTAATTAGTATCATTATTCTATAACTTTTTATTAAGGTGTAGAAAGATGTAACTAAAGTAAATGGCATAGCCTATCCCACCCCCCAAAAAAGACCAACCGCACCCTCCTATTTTTTTGCCTTTTTTTATTATTTTTTTTATTTTTATAATTTTGAATACCTTTTAGGGGGAACAAACCCTTCTCCAATAGATTAGGATATTGATCATAACATATTAGAGAGCCAACTCCACTTGTCCAGATAAGTATCTCCGGAATATTGAACTCCTTCGCGGCCTCAATGGTGAAGACCATAAAGACGTCAGCCACGATGCAAGTAACAGGAGAATAGGAAGCATTTATTTTGGCGAGGAGACTTTTGAATGGAACCAAGGCAGTTTCATCCACGGACTTGGCCATAGTTGGAACGTCTTGGGTGGCATCATAGTTTTGAGGCGACGAAAGACCATCAGGAATGGTTTCAAAGCGAAAAGATGGCAAGCTACCACTACAACAAAAGAGAGGACGGGCGAGGAAGGTTTCGGCGTCCCCGCCAAAAGTCACTAAACGACAAAAACTGTGCTGAGCTGACACAAAGTCTCGCTGACCATTTACTAAATTTTTAACGCGACTTTTTGGCGGGGACATGTCCCCGCCGAAAGTGCTTTCAATTTTTGACTAAGTTTGACCAAACTAAGAACGCTTAATTGTTCCCGCGTTTTTTCCCCGCGCTCACTTTCAGCGGGGACATGTCCCCACCGAAAGTATTAAGCATTAATAGCTTTATCCCGCCAATTTTTTCCACCAAAGTTTTACTTATATATAACCTAACCGTGGATGAGAGACCGGCAAAACACAAATAACCAAATCACTAATTCCCACAAAACACACATAACAATGGATGGTTACTCGCCGGAAGAGGAGTGGTCAAAGGTTTTATCGTCGATGCTCCTCTTTGATGAAGTTCTTAATGAATATGGCTCGGAAATTATTGATGAATATGGTTCTTATAAGAATTGTGCACCGTGGATGAGAGACCGGATTCTGGAATGGTTGAGGAAAAAGCCGTACTACAAAGAGTATTTGGACGCTCAAGCTGACGATGAAGCTGAAAGCACGTTGGACACCAAACTTGATGATCTGGGAAATAGGGTAACAAATCTCGAAGATACGTTTGAACATATCAAGCAAAGGAAAGCAAGGAAGGGAAAAGATGGTGCAGGTTCTAGCAAAGCGGGAAGTAGCAGCAAAAAAAAATGAATGGGCGATGTTTGTTAATACTTTCGTGCAAGTTCTAGCAAAGCAAGAAGTATCGTGTGTTGTTTCGTTTGAGTTGTTTCGTTTGCTTGTCGAGTTGTTTTGTTTGATCTGTTTCGTTTGCTTGTCAAGTTGTTTCGTTTGAGTCTGTATGAAATGTATGTGGTTGAGAACTCTTACGTGTTTTAAATAAAATGTTTGCCTTCGTGATTGTTAATTGTGATATTGTTCCTTCAAATAAGCTCATAAACCCAAACACCCTTTTGGGCTGCTGTTAACCAAACAGCATAAACCAAACGGCCTTGTTTGGACAGCATAAACCAAACGACCCTTTTATGTGGGATGCTGTTAACCAAATAGCATAAACCAAACGGCCCTTGTATGTGGGCTGCTGTTAACCAAACAAGATAAACCAAACGGCCCTGTTTGGACAACAACAACATTTTATTAAACAACAACAACAACAACACAAACAACAACATCTCGTATACAACCATATCATCTCGGCTCATTCGTTAAACCATATAGTTAGGAATTGCATCTTTCAAACTAGAACAAGATAAGCTGTTAACCAAACAGCATAAACCAAACGGCCCTGTTTGGACAGCATAAACCAAACGGCCCTTGTGGGTTGCTGTTAACGAACTTCTTTTAACCAAAATGGTCATGGTTGCAACAACAACAACAACAACATTTTATTAAACAACAACAACAACAACACAAACAACAACAACAACAACAACAACAACAACAACAACAACATTACATATGAAGATTGTCCATGTCAACTAACAGCTCACGGAGTATTGCAGCCGAATGACATGCGTGGTTCGGGTCGTCGGGATTCGTTGTCATTTCAAGTCTTGCCTCCAGCATCCGTACTCTTGTCTCTAGCAAATGCTTTTGTGCCTCCAGCATATTTATCCTAAGATCTTTTTCATGACAGTTTGAGCACCCTGTTGGTGCAGATCCAGAACCGTGAGATGTTGAAGCAGAAGAAGTTAGTCGTAACTGCTCATCAAAGTCACTCTTCCACATAAAATAGCCGCATACATGATCTTTTTCTCTTGGCTGTCACATAAATAATGTAATTATATGATTGTTTGTATATTTACATAAATAAGAAATGTATAATTGTTCACCTTCGAAAGAGGACATGCATAATATTCCAATCCAAATGTATCTTTTTGATGTGATTTTCTTTTTTTTATATTTCCTGTTCCACAATTACACATAAAAGGATTATATCGATCCATCTCAGATTTTGAAATTGGTGTGAAGATAAGAGGTTTGGTGTTATCAGGTGGTGATGGGGGATGAATGAGGTTTGGTGTTATCAGGTGGTGTTATCAGGTTTGGTGTTATCAGGTGTTGTGAGAGAGAGGGAGAGAATATAAGGTGGTGATGGGGATACGGTTTTATCATTTATTTGATATTAAAGAGGATAAGATTTTGGATTTTTTGTAGATGATAAGATTTTGGATAAGATTTTTTGAATATTAAAGAGGATAAGGTTTATCATTTATTGGCGGGGACATGTCCCCGCCAAAAGAATTTAAGAAAACAATATATCTCGTGTACAACCATAACATCTCGGCTCATTCGTTAAACATCTCATTACAACCATAACATCTCGGCTCATTCGTTAAACATCTCATTACAACCATAACATCTCGACTCATTCGTTAAACATCTCGTGTACAACCATAACATCTCGGCTCATTCGTTAAACATCTCGTGTACAACCATAACATCTCAGCTCATTCGTTAAACATCTCGTGTACAACCATAACATCTCGGCTCATTCGTTAAACATCTCGTGTACAACCATAACATCTCGGCTCATTCGTTAAACAACTCATTACAACCATAACATCTCGGCACATTCGTTAAACATCTCATTACAACCATAACATCTCAGCTCATTCGTTAAACATCTCGTGTACAACCATAACATCTCGGGTCATTCGTTAAACATCTCGTGTACAACCATAACATCTCGGCTCATTCGTTAAACATTTCATTACAACCATAACATCTCGGCTCATTTGTTAAACATCTCATTACAACCATAACATCTCAGCTCAATCGTTAAACATCTCGTGTACAACCATAACATCTCGGCTCATTCGTTAAACATCTCGTGTACAACCATAACATCTCGGCTCATTCGTCAAACCTCTCATTACAACCATAACATCTCGGCTCATTCGTTAAACATCTCGTGTACAACCATAACATCTCGGCTCATTCGTTAAACATCTCGTGTACAACCATAACATCTCGGCTCATTCGTTAAACATCTCGTGTACAACATAACATCTCGGCTCATTCGTTAAACATCTCATTACAACCATAACATCTTGGCTCATTCGTTAAACATCTCATTACAACCATAACATCTCGGCTCATTCGTTAAACATCTCGTGTCCAACCATAACATCTCGGCTCATTCGTTAAACATCTCATTACAACCATAACATCTCAGCTCATTCGTTAAACTTCTCGTGTACAACCATAACATCTCGGTTCATTCGTTAAACATCTCGTGTACAACATAACATCTCGGCTCATTCGTTAAACATCTCGTGTACAACCATAACATCTCGGCTCATTCGTTAAACATCTCAATACAACCATAACATCTCGGCTCATTCGTTAAACATCTCATTACAACAATAACATCTCAGCTCATTCGTTAAACATCTCGTGTACAACCGTAACATCTCGGCTCATTCGTTAAACATCTCACGTACAACCATAACATCTCGGCTCATTCGTTAAACATCTCATTACAACCATAACATCTCGGCTCATTCCTTAAACATCTCGGCTCATACGTTAAACATCTCGTGCACAACCATAACATCTCGGCTCATTCGTTAAACATCTCGTGTACAACCATAACATCTCGGCTCATTCGTTAAACATCTCGTGCACAACCATAACATCTCGGCTCATTCGTTAAACATCTCGTGTACAACCATAACATCTCGGCTCATTCGTTAAACATCTTGTGTACAACCATAACATCTCGGCTCATTCGTTAAACATCTCGTGTACAACCATAACATCTCGGCTCATTCGTTAAACATCTCGTGTACAACCATAACATCTCGGCTCATTCGTTAAACATCTCATTACAACCATAACATCTCGGCTCATTCGTTAAACATCTCGTGTACAACCATAATATCTCGGCTCATTCGTTAAACATCTCATTACAACCATAACATCTCAGCTCATTCGTTAAACATCTCGTGTACAACTATAACATCTCGGCTCATTCGTTAAACATCTCGTGTACAGCCATAACATCTCGGCTCATTCGTTAAACATCTCGTGTACAGCCATAACATCTCGGCTCATTCGTTAAACATCTCGTGTACAACCATAACATCTCGGCTCATTCGTTAAACATCTCATTACAACCACAACATCTCGGCTCATTCGTTAAACATCTCGTGTACAACCATAACATCTCAGCTCTTTCGTTAAACATCTCATTACAACCATAACATCTCGGCTCATTCGTTAAATTAATAAAATTTGATTTTGTAAAATTTTAGTTAAATTTAAAAGAATTACAGTAATATTTATTTTAGTTAGTTAAAATAATACAAAAGAGTTTTTTTTATTTATTTTTATTTTTTTTTATTTTTTTTTATTTATTTAAATCACTTTCAGCGGGGATATGTCCCCGCAGAAAGATTTCGGAAAAAAATTAATTTTCCCTCGTAGCATTTAATTTATCCCGCCAAAGGCTTTGGCGAATAATTAGTACTTTTAACGGGGACATGTCCCCGCTAAAAAGTCTGATTAAAATATAAATTTACTTTCTGCGGGGACATGTCCCCGCCGAAAGTAATAGCTAAAACATAGCTCCATATATAAGATCTAAAACACTTAGCCAAAAAAAAAAAAAAAAAAAAAAAAAAAAAAAAAAAAAAAAAACTCATCTCTTAGCTTCTGCTTCTGCAACTGCTTCTCCACCACAACAGCACCATCTCCACCACCACCACAACACCACCATCTCTACCACCACCACCACAACACCATCATCTCCACCACAACACCACACTCGCACCACTGTGCACGATGCCCCTTTCCTTTCTTTCCTCAACCCCCTCCTCATTTAATTATTTCTTTTTCTCATCTCCTTTCATCCTTGCTCCCTCTCGTTTACAAACCCAGGTATTAATTTTTCTGATTTTTATTAATTATTGATTTTTTTTTAAATTTCTTTATTTTTTGGTTATTTGTTAATTTTTGCAATGTATGTTAACTAATTTTTTTAGTAATTTTGTTTTCTGATTTTTGTTATTTTTAAAAATTTTTGTGTTAATTTTTTTTGTACAGTCTGTTGTCGAGACCAAGCCGAGAATCGAGGCCGAGAACCGAAGCCAATAGCACAACGTGCCTGCTGTCGAGACCACAACCGAGGTTTTATTTATTTATTTATTTATTTTTTTGGTGTTTACGTGTTACCGGGGACATGTCGCCGTCAAAAGTTTATAGTGATTATTTTAGCTAGGCTATAAGGGTTGTTTGGCAGTTTATCAGTTAGTATAAACTGATGCAACGTACCTGCTGTCGAGACTAGCTAGGGCTGTTTGGATTAGTTTATCTGTTAGTTTGAGTTGCGTGTTGATGCAAAGTGGCAATGTGATTGTGTATGCTTAGAGACGAGTGAAAGTGGATGAGAAGGATTGTTTGATCCATGATTTATAAGGCTACGTGTTGAATTTAAAGTATAAAGTATCACTTGATTAAGCAGCCGATTTTGGTTTCATATTTCTTAGCGTTTAGTGTGTTTAGAAAATAAATTTTCCGGTTCTTTTGTGATGGTTTAGAAGTAACGTTTTGGGTTATTATAATTACTAATTAAACCTGATGAAAATTAGCTAATATCATTACAAATCGTGTCTAGATATGAGTGTCGGTCACAATGTATCATTACAAATTAAACCTGATGAGAATTAGCTAATATCATCAGTACGTTTGTGTTAGGCCTGCGACTTGTCGAGCGAGTTAGACTAGCCGGGATTCATTCACTTTCCCTCATCAGTACGTTTCTAGAATTGTAATATTTTGTTTCTGAATTTGATTTTAAGATGTTAGTCGTTTGTTTATAATTATATGGAATTTGATTGTGTTAGACTATTGTTAATGATTGTACTAGTACGTTTACAGATGGCGGATGTCGTAGCTAGGAGCCACGGTGGTGATGGAGGTCACGAGCCACCCAACCGTCCCGGGAGGAGGCTAGGCACCAACTGCGAGCGTAAGAATTTCTCGATTATTTTAATTAAACTTGATCATTATTTGAAATTGATAACTTGTTATTTTATGTCACCATCACTTTAATTTGATTACTTGCAGGCTCTAATTCGAGAGCTCCTAGGCCTAAGCCTATGAAGCCAGGTTCGCAAATAGGCAAAGGCGGGAAGGTGGTTCGCGGTGCCACCAAGAACGAAGCACTACACGCCTTGAGGAATGAAACTCGGTGCTCGGTCTCGATTAGATTCAATAAGAATGTCAAAGGCATGTGGCAACATGTTGGCATTCACGCTCCCTGGTTCTCGAACTATGTCGGGAAATTGATACGGGACACGATTCCATTGTACTATGATTCGTGGGATCAGGTTCCCGAGACCTCGAAGGCACAAGTGGATAACCAGCTCCACGTAAGTTTTTTTTTTATCTTTTATTTTTTTAATTATTGTGTTTATTTATTTTAAATGTGTTTATTTATTTAAATTTGTCTCTTTATTTAAATTTGTATATTTATTTTAATTATATTTTATTGCAGCATTTTTTTGATCTCGGCCCCCACCTTGCCGGTCCACATGGAGACGAGATTGTCAGTAGTATCGAAGCTTACCTGAAAAAGCGATACGATGACAACAAGTACAAGCACAAAAAGAAACATTTTACACAGAAAGGTGGGATCGAGAAAGTGGACGAGATCAAGGAAAAGCGTCCCGAGAACAAGACGGCTGAAGAATGGGAGAAGCAGGTAAATTTCTGGATCGACACGTACTTTATTATTATTATTATTATTATTATTATTATTATTATTATTAATAATAATAATAATAATAATAATAATAATAATAATAATAATAATAATAATAATAATAATAATAATAATAATAATAATAATAATAATAATAATAATAATATTTCATTTATATAATAGTTTTTATTATTTATAATAAGCAAGTTGGGCACTGGACCGACCCGAAGAAGTTAAGGATCGGGGAGGTCAACAGCCAAAACATGAGAAAAATGAAGACTGCTACCCTTCACGGATCGCATTCCTTAGCTGTCATTGCTGATAACTTCGTAAGACACTTTTTAATAATTTTATTTATATATATAGTGTTGGGTGAGTATTGATTGATTTTATTTATAAACAGTTGAGCTCCTCCGCTGACTCCGAGGATACTAGAGACTTTATCTACATGTACAGATACACCCACGCCAGAGGAAACGTCTGGGAGTCTGAGGAGTCCGAAGCCAGATACGTAAGTATAATTTATTTCCAAAAACTCACCAACATTAACGCAATATAATAAATCATGACTTATATATTACTTTTCTTGTTTTTTTTTGTAACTAAACAGAAAGAGATGATCCGGCTACAGACGGAGAGCACCTCTTCTCGGAGGCGTATGTCTGACGTCGATATCTTGCGCCAGGTGATCGGCGGCAAGCAGCGGGGTCATATTCCTGGCATCGGTCCAGTTTTATCGGGTAGTGGTCACATGACGACTCTCAGCTCCTCACGAGCTCGCGAGGAAGCCTCCTCGTCCTCACTGCAAGAGTCCGTGAAGCAGCAAGGGAACACGCTGGAGATGTTGCTGGATTGGGCGAGGAAACAGCCGGGCTTTACTGAGGAGCTAGCGAGGGGATTGCCAGGGACATCAGGATCCCAAAATGCGTCGGCGGGTGAGTCTGCACCTACAGGGGAGGGTAGTCGGGGTAGTGGGGGTGCTGGGGGTAGTGGGGAGAATGGGGATTAGTGTATGGCTTCTTTGGGTCGGATGGGTCACTTTATATTTGTTTTGGGTTATTGGACAAAGTTGTGTATATTTAGATGGATATTATGTGTTTATGTGTTAGGATTCCCACTAAATTGTTCCTCGCTAGCTTATGTATAGTTTTGTAGAATATCATGTGGATCACGGTTTTTGAACCATTTTTGGCGAATTTTGATTCATATGATTAAGTTTAGCGAATTTGGGTTTGTTTAGCGAATTTGGATAATCGTTATTGTAAAAATAGGTTCTATGTTTAGCGAAGTTGGCGAATTGGATTAATATTATTTTTAGCGAATTTGGGTTTAATTTGTTGTTGTTGTTGTTGTTGTTGTTGTTGTATATGTTTAGCGAATTTTGGTTGGCGAAGTAGTTGTTTGGCGTTGTTGTTGGTATTGAATAGGTGAAAGCAGCAGCTGCAATGGGTAGATGGGTCAGAGACATTTGGCGGGGACATGTCCCCGCCAAAAGGTGAATTAGTTTAGTATGTTAATGCTTATTGGCGGGGACACGTCCCCGCCAAAACGCTTAAATAATTAATATAATCACTCGACTAATTTGCTTTTTCGTTAATTAATTCAAGTTTTGGCGGGGACATGTCCCCGCCGAAAACTGATGCCACGCTGGACAATCTTTGACTGGCTAAAAGACAGTGGGACCCACGTGTCGCCGCTGAAAGTTGTGAAACGTCACCGCCGAAAGTATCAGCAGCGAGCATTCGGCGGTGACGTTTCGGCAGTGACTTGTCACCGGCGAAAGGGTATTGGCGGGGACATGTCCCCGCCGAAAGGGGAAAAAGGTCCCCGCCCAAAGCAGTGAATGTTGTAGTGCTGCATCAGAGCCTCGAGATCTAATGAGACGTTCGTGGTTGAACTCGGTAGTGACAAAGGTAATAAGGAAGCCTTTGGAATGGAGGATTTTAGCAAGTTTAATGTGCCCTTGTACAGGGGCTGGTACGCACACTGCATGTGGCATTATTTCTTTTGAACCCATGCTGCTTGATTTACTCTTTCTCTACCTCTACCATATGAAAAAGCAGCAATCATTTTATAGATAGAGGAACTACTATATAGTAATCTCTGTGGTCGGTGACCATTTTTTAATTTTAATGGACTGCTACAGTAACTTATACAGTTACCGGACCAACTACCCATTTTACTAAGCCCAATCTATACTAAAAGAGAATGTCGGCTAACTATTATAAGGACGTGTACGTGTCACAAACCAGTCATCCATGAATGACTAATGTCTGTTTTTGATATTATCATGAAACTGACTCCCACACAAATCTAAGAACCAAAGATGTAGATCGGTTCTGATTTCGCCGCAGCTGGATGTTGCTGGAAGGATGGAATATGCACATGGACTTGGATTGATTTCATGTTCGTTTCAGATGAGCTCACTTGACCTTTTTTTTTTTTTTTTTTTTTGGTCGATTTCCGAACTAATATGGCGACAATGGTGGTCGTAGGATTAGGGCCGTTGTTTTTCATGGATAATCGATGGTGGAGTCGCAGGTATGTTCCTCTTTCTATATATATAGTTATTTCCATAAGAGAAAATTATTGAATTGTTTTTTATGTTAGTTATGGTAGTTACCTGAGACTGACACAAATTAAAAATTAGTTATTTCCGTAAGATTAGTTATATGAAAATCATGTAAATTATTGAAAATTAGTTATTTCCGTAAGAGAAAATTATTGAATTGTTTTTTATGTTAGTTATGGTAGTTACCTTTTGATTTGTAGTGATGGTTTTGTTGATTTACATTAATTATTTGCCTTGGTTTGAGACTGAGATTGAACGTTTTGTATCAAAAGATTATATTTTTTTGGAACCAATCTGTTTTTTTTTTAAAGATGTACTATTTTGATACAAACCTTCATATACAGATAGTCAGATATGAATATTTATGCATATGCAGAGTAGTGGTATTGAATGATGTATTTGGCTGTTGATGCAGCCATGGGCGGAGGCATGTATAGCCGAGGGGTAGCGGTCGCTACCCCTGAACTTTTACCCGGTAGTGGAATTTTTGTCGATTTTTGGCGTTTTTTGGCATTTTTTTGGCGATTTCGCTACCCCTAAAACAAATTTTTGCTACCCCTAAACAAATTTTCGTGTTTCGCTACCCCTGAAACAAACTCCTGGCTCCGCCACTGGATGCAGCACCGTCGTTAAAGTGTTTACAATTCTCCATTCTGGAACACCAACATGAAATTGCATATCAGATTGGCAACATAACTGAAATACTTTCAAGAGGTCGTGTTTGTGCAACACCCCATTGTGTTCGTGTACGTTCACATTATTTTTCTTTTCATTTATGAGAAATTAACTCTTCGGACTATCATAATTGGTTTACATCTCTTTTATTTTATTTGCAGGCACCAAAAGGCTAGAAAGCAACAGGACTTGAAAAATCCACATTTGCATTATTTATGCAACCGGACAGGTTAGCCTCTTATCTCCAAAACTCCAATAACACGATCAAATCCTTGTATATAACGTAACTGGCTTCTAATCATTCAGTTTGTCTTCATTGTTTAATTTTCAGGGATGAAAACTTAATTTCCCAAAAACAGGCCATGTCAACCAGGAGGTGCGTAATAATCCTATTTATGTTACTGGTTAAACATATCCTTTTAATGAAAATGATTAATCGAAACTACGTCAAAATGCTAATCAATGATTAGTTACATGGTTTATATTATCTGTAAATATATGGTCAGCCGACTCAAATTATATGTCAGTGATTCATTTGGTACAGGCTAATGAATCACTTACGTTTGGGGAGTACACAGAGAAGCTTCTTGACAAATATTATCATCTCAAAAGTAGCTGCAATGCATTTCGGTACAGTTTCATATTTCAAAACTTGGTTTAGATTATCCAAAAAGGATAGACTTGATATTCGTCACAGGTCCTCGGTGACGTAAATAAATTGTACTCCGTAACATATTTGTTTACACTTTCCATAATCACATACTTACGGAAATAACTAATTTTCTCTTTGGTCTTTATTGGTCTTCTTTGACTGTTGGCACTAGAGGTACACTATATTTCTTATCTCTTATATGATTAGATTTTGGTCTTGCAATTGCCAGAGTATTGGTGGTGCAGTGTTTACGGATGGGTCTATTGCTGAGATGAACACTGGAGAGGGGAAACCAACGGTTTCAATAGTCGCTGCGTATCTCGATGCATTCACAGGAGAGGATGTTCAGGGTATGACTATCGGTATGGTGATAAAAGTTGTGAAGTATTCAGGGATCGTGGAGGAAATAAGGTTGGTTAATATTTTCTATAAATTGTTATGAAATCTTATGAATAATATTAAAGCACCATTATACCTTCTTGCACCATTGTAAGAACCAATACGAATATCTGACTTGCTTCACACCAACCCTGACACTGTCCCGGTACTACACTAACATAATCAACGACCTATTTGAAGTACTGTTATCGCTAACAAACGCTTCCTTACAGCTGCAGCAAAGGTTTACTGTTGAGGCGGTCATAATGTCGATTGACGAAAGTAACGGTTGGTATATGGATAGGTGCAAAACGTGTGGCCAAAAGATTGAGGACGACTCACCACATTGGCACTGCCAACAGCCAGGAACAGAAATTGTACCAAACTACAGGTACGCACCACATATTTAGAGAAACGATTCTACAAGCGTGATTGTTTTCATATTGATTGTCGTAACAGAAGCATTTGTTCGATGTACCTATTGTGTTAAAGCAGTTATCGCTGACGTTGTAGGAATGCGAAGGACGCTAGCCCACCATCATTACCACCAATGCAGGTTGTGGACCCTTTACCAAGAATATTACTCAGCGCTGCAACTGAAACAGGCGCAACTCAACCAAAACGTTAACTCCCACACCTGTGTCAACTGAGCCAAAACGTTAACTCCCACACCTGTGTCAATTGACCCGGGTGAAAAGATTCATGCTCCAGAAGCAAAAGATAGAAGCAAAAGATACATCAGGTGTGCGCAAACAGTTATTAAAAAAATTGGAAGACGAAGGGGATACGCCAAGCAGTAAGAAAGCTAAAAAAGACGCAAACGATCCGCAGTAGTAATAGATGTGTGTACAACCAGGTATCTACCAAAAAAACTCCCGAATGTCTGTTACTTAACTTATATATTAGTACATGTAGCAAAAACACCACCAAGTGTAGTAGTGCAAAAGTGCCGTTGTAGTAAACCGACACGAATTTTCCACTGTTTTTGCAATCAGACAGCGTACGTACGCAAAGACACGCTCCTTATGGTGTTAAAGCAGACCAACAGCTACGTTTGCATAATGTAACTACACTTTTGTAGCAACTATGTACATAAACTTTTAGTAGTGAAAGTGCAGCAACGTATTGATAATGTACCCATCTGTAAAACAATGTCAATACACTAAAGTGTACCGTTTATTTCCCTGATAATCCCTTTGGGTTCACAAATAGCCCCGCCGCAACGCGGCGGGGGCGTTTTTCCTCGTTTTATAGATAGAGGAACGCCCATATGGAATCTTTTTGGGTGCTGTATAGTGATTGTTTTTTTTTGGATTGTAAAGTTTTTTTGTTTTTTTTTTTTAATTATTATTATTATTATTATTATTATTATTATTATTATTATTATATAAGTTTCGTAAACAAGCTAGCTTAGATAACATAATATGCAAAGTTACCACGGTTAAAACTCATATAGTATATCATTCATGCTACAAATTTAAAGAAATCAGCTATGTCAATGGTATTTTTTTTTTACGAACCACTCACATGTGGTTTGATTAGACAATGCAAAGTCATAAAATATAGAGTTAATTTCATAAATGGTTCATGTGGTCTGTCGGGTTTAACAGAAATATGACCTAAACTTTTTGTTTTCTTAATATTAACGACCGTTTATACTTAACTCAAAATTTGGTTTTCTTATCATTTTTTTTTCTAAATATCTTTAAAATTTATACACGTTTTTATACACATTTTTATACACGTTTTCATATAAACATTTTTATACACACCTTTTTATACACACATTTTTATATACATGTTTTTATACACATTTTTATACACGTTTTTTTACATACATTTTTATATACATGTTTTTATACACACCTTTTTATACACATTTTTATACACACGTTTTTATATACACATTTTTATACACACATTTTTAACACACATTTTTATACACGTTTTTATACACAATTTTTTTATACACACGTTTTTAACACACTTTTTTATACACGTTTTTACACACACATTTTTATACGCATGTTTTTATACGCACATTTTTAAACACACCTTTTTTTTACACGCATTTTTATACACACATTTTTATATACGTTTTATACACACCTTTTTATACATGTTTTTATACACACCTTTTGTACATTTTTTTATACATGTGTTTATACACATATTTTTATACACGTGTCTATAAAAAGGTGTGTATAAAAATGTGTAACACCCTCAATTTTGTGATGCGCATCGGAATTCAAGCTGGGTGTTACTCGACGGCACAACAATTATAATAATAGAAAACGATCTCTAATTGAGTCGTTTTAAAAGATTTATCATTCGAATATCAGATATTACAAAAAGAGGCCCCAGTAGTTTTACAGTTTGTTAAATAAGTTTCGAATGATAATAAGATTTTAGCCTCCTATCAGTATCCGTGGCCCTCCGTGCCGTCCTCATTCATTATGAACCTGAGATAAATATGCTAAAAGTGTCAACACAAAGGTTGGTGAGTTCATAGAGTTTATAAGCAAAGTAGTTGATTTCAATAGTTTCAAGTTT
Source organism: Artemisia tridentata subsp. tridentata (assembly GCA_021014915.2). Taxonomy (NCBI): domain Eukaryota; kingdom Viridiplantae; phylum Streptophyta; class Magnoliopsida; order Asterales; family Asteraceae; genus Artemisia; species Artemisia tridentata. Next base: position 476,156,867 of record CP139509.1, read on the forward strand.
GAATGATAATTGTAATAAATACAAATATCAATAAAACGAATCGTGGGCTACGTTGTTATACACCCATAGTTTGTTTGTTTGCCCTAATCGGGTCAAAGATTGTGTGAATCCATAGTGTTTGTATAATAATCAGTTGAACACAAGTTTCAAGTTTAATAGACAGTGGGCCCCGTTGTTGCACCCATAAATTCAGTAGTGGCAGTATTGTATCATAATAGTACCATATTATTGCTCTAAGTCTCATGAAGCTCAAACGTTAACGTGTGTGATATCATAAAATGATATAAATTACTGACATCATAAGGATGATGCAAGTAACAATGCCCTCGGGTAGGAGCTTGCCAACTTCCTATTGTTCTCTCAAATAAAGTGCATTTGGCTATCAATCCGGCTAGCACAAAGGCTATCTATCCGGCTAACACAAATGGGCTGTCAACCTCCAATAGATCTATTCACTATATTTGCGTTCACTCGCAAGTGATTAATGGCTCATGATATGAGAGACTTTTAATGGCAAAAGTGTGTCTTAGGCAATAACAATCAGGATAGCATACATAAAATACTTGTGTTCAGGTTTGTAGCATGTAATATGTTTCAATAAACAAATAGAGTGTATCATTAACCGAGTAAAATGTTTAAGGTAAACCAGTAAAATATGTAAGTAAAACGGGCATGTATCTCCCCCAAAGAGTTCAAAATAAGTAAAAGAGGGGCTATGACTTACCTTGGTGATACAGTAATCTGAATTGATAACTACTCAAGTTTTGAGAATAGATGGCTCCGTCATGTGACCTAGTGGATATGTCAAGTCTCAGTATGTTTGTTCAAGACTTTATTAAATAGAGGGTTGTGTTTATATTATTTGTACAACATGTGTTTTGTCGATAATTTATGTGTTGGACCTTTGGTTGAATTTAATATAGTGTGTATGGTTGAGTGAGTAAAATATAAATGATGAGATTTATATTTTAAAGTTCCTTTAAAAGTTAATCGATGATAAATTATGTTAAACGTTGTTTATTTATAAAGTTCGATCGATTCGATTTTGCATATGAAAAACACTTCGTGTGTTGATTTTTATCAAAACCGAGCCAAAATGAGTTAGAAATATATTTCCAAGAAAATATGAAAATGTTACACTTCATACCCCTGAACTTTCATAAAATGACAACTTTGACCCTTCAACTTTAGTAAATTGACAACTATTACCCTTCAACTTTAGTGAAATGACAGTTTCTACCCTGGAGTTTCAAAAATAACACTTTATACCCTCTTGGGTTAAGTCGTGTGCAAACCAAGTCCTTGTTATAAATAACACTCTTAAAGTTTTAAATAGTTTTTATATTAATCTCCCTTTTTAGAGTTTTGACAAAACAGCCCTCAAAGCTTTTATGAGATTTAATACAAGTCCTATAGTTTTGATAGTTTTTACCCCTCAAGCATTTTGGCCGTTACATCTGTAGTCCTTATTTTGCAATATTGCCTTTTTAATTTAGATAAAAGCGTGGCTCGTTATGGCTTATCAAAGTAAGTTATATTGAGTTTATAAATAAGATGTGGAGGGCTTATTATATTGTACTTTAGCTTATGGGCCTCAAGGCCCAATAAAAAGGTGCGTTTGGTTTTTGATTTGTGACACAAGTAAAAGAAAAGGAATTAAGCGAGGCATCGAGGGCTATTGGCCATGGTTTTGTGGGTTTATAAACTTGACTAGGAGATTATTAAAGTGGCTTAAATAGTTTGGCTTATGGCTTTTAACTTATGGGTTTAAAACCCGATCAAAGATGGGTGTTTGGTTGGTTCTCGACAAGAAAGAAAAGAGAAAAGATATAGAATTTAAACCTTAAAACTTATGGCTTATTTTCATGACTTGTTAACATGTTTGTTAGCTTATCTAAATGACCTAAATATGTAATTTAAAGCTTAAGGTTTTAAAAATAAAAATTATACAATAAGAGGGTGTTTGTTGTGTTCTCGGTAAAAAGAAAAAGAAAGAAATAATAGTTTTTGATCTTTTTTTTTTAACTTGTACTTGGTTATTATCTTATATAAGTGATAATAGAAAGTGTAAAAGGGATTTAAAAGCTTTGAAAGATTTACAAGCTCTAGTGAATTCGATTAGGAATAAAAACGCCAATGACTTCTAATTTTTGGAACAAAGCTTTTCCAAGCTTCAAGACTCTTGTTCAATCTTTACTTCCTTCTCTTTGGACTTGTAGATTAGTAGGTAAGTGTGTGTGTGTGTGATGGTTTTGAGTTTGAAAACGAGGGATGGGAAGAAATGATGAGTTCTAGGTCGATTTATATAGGAAAAATTCTAGGGTTTCATTTAATGTTTTTGCCACTTGTAATTACTTTGTCAAGAAGATAAGGAACATGAGATCAAGGATAAGATTGTATGTTGGAGAAAATCTTGTGAATTGTAGCCTTGCTCGAATGATATACAACATAAACATGTGATGAGCTTGATAAATTTGATCATTTTGATAAAAATCAAGGGGACATAATATATTTAGATAAGATTATGGTAGATTTGGTAGATTGTGTTCATACTTAAGTTTAGTTAGAGTTTAGTCGGTTTAGAAACTAGTTAGGTTCTCGTTTGGTTTTGTTTTTATCCATGTCGAGCTAAATAAAATATACAGAAGGGTGATTTTGCCACTTGCAAAGATATGTTATATTGATATTGGACAAGAGATATTTGATAAGATTGGATTTGATTTTGGAAGAGATCTTGTGTAAGAGATGAGATATGGCTTAGATTGTGTTTAGATATGATTTAGATAGCGTCTAGTTAGATTAGAACTAGTTAGGGACTAGTTTAGTTTGATTCTAGTTCATGTCGAGCCCTAAAGTAAATATATAGAGGTGTGTAGCTTGAACCACTTGTACATTGAGCTAGATTAGGTTGTACTTGTAGTTTATATCTTGTAACAAATTTAGGTTAGTCCTTGGTATGGTCATTTAGTTACTAGTTAAAGTTATAATAAAAGAAAATACATTTTTGAACTTATGCATTAGGTACTTGTACCACGAGCTTTAAAAAGTTGTACATTAGGCTTATAATATTATGAGAAAACCAAGTATAAAGTTAATGCATTAAAGCCTTGTAAAGTGAGTTTTAAAGGATGTAAGCTAAGGCTTGTAATGGAGAATAAAGTAAAATTAAGTTGATGTGCATTAAAGACTTGTACACTTGCTTTAAAGTGTTGTACTTTAAGGTTTATGTTTTAATCATAATTATAATAAAATAGAGTTTCGTGAAAACTCTTAATAGATGGAAAACATTTAGTTTGAATGATTATTAATCGTATGTTAACGAAATAACATAAAGTGGTAAATAAAAGTTGAAAACTTTTATACTTGACAGAAAAGGAATGTTTATAAATATAAGACACGTTGATGTCGTGTGAGCATGTTTATTAAGAATGTGAGTTACGCCACATTAGTTAGTTGTATGATTAGATAAACTGATAACGTTAAAAAAAATTAGACGTATAAAATGGATAAGTATTCTTTCGTTAGAATATTAATACAAGTGGATATTTACCGGTGTTACAGTCTCACCCCCTTAAATGGAATCTCATCCCGAGATTCAATCCATGTTAGATGTTGAAAAATGTGGTTCCTTGTGTCAATTGATTTACAAGATAACTAGTGAGGTATTTTCACTTGTCGTTTTGGAATAATGTGTAGGTTGTCGTCATTTGGAATTTATTCTTAGAAGAGTAACGAGTGTTTTGTCAGATAAATATTTCTCCTGATTTGATTTAGGTTATGTGACAAACGGTAATTTTCCACTAATATTTTAATAATAAATGTCAATTTATTATTACTAAACTATAAAACTGAGCATTTATATGTTTACATAACTATTACGGGAAAATAAACCCGCACACTGTAACACACAGTAACTCACCAAAACTATTTAATCTCACCAGAAACAGTGAATTTCCCCCATTCTCACATTTACAAACTATAACGTAATAAAAGCGAGAGGTTATCTCACTTTTACTGAAAAACGAAACCACACGCGTACCGACACTACATCAGTAACGAATTAATCTCAGGATTTATTTTTGAGTCAACAAACTCTATTTTTATGTAAGTTTTACAAAAACGTCTCCGAAATTTATTTTACACGTTTATATCGAAACCGGGAAAACCCGATTTCACCTCAGCTTAGCGGGACACAGGGTATCCACTACACACTCTTTTAATGAAACAAACCCTAACTATATTTTTTTTTCTTATCCCACCCACTCACACGTTTTCACACATCTCCCTTATTTTCTTCTTCTTTTGTCTTCCTTCCCACATACCCAGAAAAATCAATCAATCTATCACCATCATCCCATGGCGCCTTATGCTTTCTCTCCATCCCAAAGACACCAGTCCCTCTCATATATGCATTCCCCATGGGTCAACGATGTAGGAGGCCGAGAATGACGAGGATAGATAGGGAGTTTATACTTAAATGAGAACGTCTCAAACCCCAAATCCGAAAGAAGCTTGAGAGCTATTCCCAAGTTTTCTCTTTTTAATGGCTATCCAAACTCAGTCGATCCACACAACTCTACTCATTCACTCAAAGCTTTATCGAGATTCAAAGGGATTTGAAGGGCAACACATTCGATTGGAGGTGGATTTGGCTGGGGTTCGAATTGGAATAGCTAGGTTTGGAATTGGGATTGTTCGAACTGCTTATGTGTTCTAATTCCTTGGGTAATCTCGCCGATTTGCACTTACTCTAAGGGTATAAACCTTCTTCATACAAACTCTTTAATTTCCATTCATTGTTGTTCGGTTGACATTAAATTGGTTTATGTAAATTTTTAACTCTCGTGTAAAGGTGATCATGACTGTGTCGAATTGAATTGGTGTGGATTTGTTATGGTTGTTGTTGATGTTCTTAGTGGTTTAAAAGATTTAATCTATCTCACAACTTAATCTCGGTTTAGAAACTAGTTAGGTTAGAGTTTAGTCGGTTTAGAAACGAGTTAGGTTTAGAAACTAGTTTGGTAGATTGTGTTCATACTTAAGTTTAGTTAGAGTTTAGTCGGTTTAGAAACTAGTTAGGTTCTCGTTTGGTTTTGTTTTTATCCATGTCGAGCTAAATAAAATATATAGAAGGGTGATTTTGCCACTTGCAAAGATATGTTATATTGATATTGGACAAGAGATATTTGATAAGATTGGATTTGATTTTGTAAGAGATCTTGTGTAAGAGATGAGATATGGCTTTGATTGTGTTTAGATATGATTTAGACAGCGTCTAGTCAGATTAGAACTAGTTAGGGACTAGTTTAGTTTGATTCTAAATCATGTCGAGCCCTAAAGTAAATATATAGAGGTGTGTAGCTTGAACCACTTGTACAATGAGCTAGATTAGGTTGGACTTGTAGTTTATATCTTGTAACAAATTTAGTTTAGTCCTTGGTATGGTCATTTAGTTACTAGTTAAAGTTATAATAAAAGAAAATACATTTTTGAACTTATGCATTAGGTACTTGTACCTCAAGCTTTAGAAAGTTGTACAATAGGCTTATAATATTATGAGAAAACTAAGTGTAAAGTTAATGCATTAAAGCCTTATAAAGTGAGTTTTAAAGGATGTAAGCTAAGGCTTGTAATAGAGAATCAAGTAAAATTAAGTTGATGTGCATTAAAGACTTGTACACTTTCTTTAAAGTGTTGTACTTTAAGGTTTATGTTTTAATCATAGTTATAATAAATTAGAGTTTCGTGAAAACTCTTAATAGATGGAAAACGTTTAGTTTGAATGATTATTAATCATATGTTAACGAAATAATATAAAGTGGTGTGTATAAAAACGTATGTATAAAAACGTGTCTATAAAAACGTGTATAGAAAGGTGTGTATAAAAATGTGTGTATAAAAACATGTGTATAAAAACATGTGTATAAAAACGTGTATAAATGTGTATATAAAAATGTGTGTATAAAAACTTGTATAAAAAGGTGTGTATAAAACCGTGTGTATAAAAATGTGTGTAAAAAAAACGTGTATAAAAAGGTGTGTATAAAAACGTGTCTATAAAAATGTGTGTAAAAAAACGTGTATAAAAATGTGTATAAAAACGTGTATATAAAAATGTGTATATAAAATGTGTGTATAAAAATGTGTATGAAAACGTGTATAAAAATATGTATAAAAACATGTATTAATTTTACAGATATTTAGAAAAAAGTTTATAAGAAAACGTGTATAAAAAGGTATGTTAAAAATGTGCGTATAAAAATATGTATATAAAAACATGCATTTAAAAACGTGTGTATAAAAACGTGTATAAAAAGGTGTGTATAAAAACATGGGTATAAAAATGTGTGTATAAAAACGTGTATAAATTTTAAAGATATTTAGAAAGAAAAAAAATTATAAGAAAACCAAATTTTGAGTTAAGTATAAACGGCCATTAGTATTAAGGACTAACGTTGCAAAAGTTTGTTGCAAACGGTCGTTAGCTAACTCAAAAAACTAACGACTGTTAGTCTCAGGGACAAAACCACTATGAATCGCAACCACAGGGACCTAACTCGTTAAAAAAAGTTTAGACACTATTTCCGCTAAATCCGATAGACCATAGGGACAATTTATGAAATTAACTCTAAAATATATCTCATTAGTTGCAAATATTATTTAATTTTCTTTAAAGATCATTGATGTATATTCTAAAAAAGTATTTCTACTTATCCTTTTAATTAACAATATCATTAGATTTAATTTCATAAATCATCCCGATGGTTTGTCAGGTTTAACGGAATTAGTCCCTCGCAAGAATTTTTAACGGATCCTCTCCCAGTTAAACTAACAGGAAATGACATATATACCCTTAAAAGAAAGGTCCCTGTGGTTTGTGAGATATAACAAACTTAGTCCTTTTTTTTTTCTTTTTTTTTTTCAAAACTTTTTTTTGACAGAAGTTTTAAAACATTTTTTGGCAGATTTTTTTTTTAAATCTTTTGAATAATTTTTTTACAGAGTTTTTTTTATAAAATTTTTTGTTAATAAAATTTTCTACTAGATTTTTATTAGATTTCTTGGCATTTTTTTTACAAGATTTTTTTTTTTTTTTTTTTTAATTTTATAAAAAATTTTGATGGAATTTTTTTGTCAAGAAATTTATAAAAAAAAAAAATCCATTAAAAAGTATTCAAAAAAGTTCAAAAAAAAAGATTTCAAAAATTTTTAAAAATATTATGACAGTTTTTAAATTTTTTTTTAAAATTATTTAAAAAAAAAATTTCATAATTTTTTTAAATTTTTTTGACAATTTATTTTTTAATTTTTTTTAAACTTTTTTGAATACTTTTTAATGGTTTTTTTTTTATTTTTTATTTTTTATTTTTTTTTATTTTTTTTTTAAATTTTTGACAAAAAAAGCTTTGACATAATTTTTAAACTTTTTTTTTAATATTTTTCGCAAAATATATATGTATATATATTTTTTGACATATTTTTTTTTTATAATTTTTTTGCCAAAAAAAGTTGATATTTGTATAAAAAATTTTGAATTTTTTTTAATATTTTACGTAGAATAAAAAAAAATTCCGTCAAAAACTTTTTTAAAATAAAACAAAAATCTTGTTAAAAACAAAAAAATTAAAAAAAAAATAATTAACGCATGGAATAAATCCGTGTTACCCAACATACCATAGGGACCATTTACGAAATGAGAGGATCCAACACTTAAGATGTTACTCCTTTATGATGAGTTTAAGATACTTTGAGGTGATACTGTTAAGTATGCGGAATCTACTTAACAATACTTAGAAGGTTTTTGATTGATGTAACAGTAATGTAGTATGAACAATAAACACAATGTTTAACTCAAAACGATTCAATATTATTCAAGAATAATACAAGTGATTTCAATATCACTAGGGTTACAACGACCTTGAATCTTAACAAAACTTGTATAACTCGTACCTAAACATCTAACCTAGGATCTCCTTTTATAGACTTAAGGAGTCATTTACAAGATAAGTATCTACCGTATATTTCTAACTAATTGTGATATACATAAGATCTATTCCATACTTATCCTTAATACATATCTTCTAAAGCAGTCTTCATGCAGAAGTACCTTCTGTTATACACTAGCAGTACTAACTTCAGAGTTTGTACTGTTAGTTATTCTTCAGTAGTCTTCACTCATACACTAGCAGTTTGGACTGTTAGTGTATTCTTCCAGCAGTACTAAGTCTTGAACATTTAATTCCCAACAATCCTCCCGTAAACTTGTGATTTACCCTAAATCATCAAGTTTTTTTTGAATTAAATGAGGACTGTGAGGACTCTTCCAAACACTACATTGTTATCCTTAGTCTTCTGGCTTTCATCTCTTCTAATAGTTGAAATATTTTTCTGATCAAATCTTTTTCCATCTCTGAATCTTCTTCAACTTTCAGTCTTATTGCAAGCATAACCATTAACGTAGCTGCTCTGAGTGGATAATCTCTTTCAACAAACATATAAACCTCCACTCCTGCTTTTGTAGAAACTCTGTGAACTCCACATTTATCAAACAATCTCCATGTGGTATCCAGATCATTAGCTTGTAATCTCCATAGTGTATCACTTCCATCTGGCTCATATAATCTTTTCAGCTCAACCCATAACTCTTTATCTTTATCATCTGTAGGATCTGCAGTCTTGAATCTCTCTTGAACTAAGCTCCAAAGCTTATCAAAGTCATCTTTGTCAAAAGCCTTGATCATGTCTTCAAAGAACTTGTAGACTTCAAACTTTCCTCCTACTCTGATAATTTTCCATCCCTTGATTCTTCCATCTGAGTACACTTTCCAATCAATGATGGGATGTTTGGCTTGAATAGGATCAATATTTAGAGCTTCTAGAACTACCACCATCATGCCATGGATCTGTTTATCAGTTAATATTTCTTCTACATGTTCTTCCTCTGCTGGTTCTTCTTGAACTGTTCCTTCCTTAGTTCCTTGTGTTAGTGCAAGCAGTCTCGTTGGGGAGATTGTTAGTGCAAGCAATCTCGTTTGTTTTGATTGATGACAAACATGTAACTTGATACATAGCGTAAAATGTACAAGTTACATGTAATCATATCTTGTCTCAACATACATTCAACACCTCTCGATTCCTCGTATGATACAACACAGATTCGTACATGTTTGTAATGTGGCATTATGATCAAACCCTTAACAAACCATTTAGAATGTTTAAAATACGGCTAGGTCATTAAGTATTTTAAAAAGGCTTACCATTCTACTTAGAACCTCATTTCACATTTTGCATATACAAGTATTCTTACTTGTACATCATGTTTTCTAAGTTTAATAGGATAAATACACTTTAGGTGTCAAACTAACATGATACATATTGGCAAACATATATTAGTTAAGCTAGTATATGCATAGGACATACATATATACATTTACATTATGGGTTTATATACACATAGGTTACTAAACTTTCAAGTTTTATTCACTTTTCATACCGATCTTTTTTTTTGTTCAATCAGGTTACCGAACTATCAAAATGTGACATTAAGGTTACTGAACTTTCAAAGTGTGTTCAACCAGGTTACCGAACGACTAAAATGACCAAAATACCCTCATTCTTATTTTTGTTAACAACATAAATGGTCCCTGTGGTTCATCCGGCGTTACGGATTCAGTCCAGTTGTCTTTTTTTTTAATTTCGAAAAAAATATTATTTTCGAAATTAACTTATTTTAAAAAATTATTTTTTTTTTCGAATTTAAAAAAAACGACAACTGGACTGAATCCGTAACGCCGGATGAACCACAGGGACCATTTATGTAGTTAACAAAAATAAGAATGAGGGTATTTTGGTCATTTTAGTCGTTCGGTAACCTGGTTGAACACACTTTGAAAGTTCAGTAACCTTAATGTCACATTTTGATAGTTCGGTAACCTGATTGAACAAAAAAAAAGATCGGTATGAAAAGTGAATAAAACTTGAAAGTTTAGTAACCTATGTGTATATAAACCTTTACATTATTTACATTTTAAGAATCAAAATGGAAATATGTTCATGACATCATTGCATACATCATTAGAAAATCTTAGGAAGATATGGAAAGATATATTTTGGAAAGATTCTTAAGTAATAAAGTTGACTTTGGTAGATATGGTTAGATATGGAAAGATCTTGGATAGATTTCATGTAAGATTTGATTTAGGTGATATTTTGGAAAGATCTTCAAGCTACTAAGTTGACTTTGAAAGATCTTGACATGGAAAGATATGGAAAGATTCATGAAATCCTTAGCTGTCAAGCACTGGCGGATCCAAATCCATACAAGGGCGGATCCAAATTCAGGGATCCGCCAACTGTTTAAACAGTTTCCCTATAAATAGAAGCCCATTGTTTACCCATAGTTTTAAGCAACTAGAACACACATTCCCTTCATCATTTCACACACTTAGATCAGTAGCAATCCATGTAGATTCATAAATTAATCACCCTTTACATAATGATCATAATGTTACTAACTTTCATTATGTTGTAAGCATACACTGTTAATGATCCTGTGAAGCAAGCTCAAGATCATGAGTCAATATCCATAGCATTCTTCCTGATCCACCATGAAGGTTAGAAGATCTTGAATTCATTATCCATCATAGCATTCCAACATATGAAGATTCAAGATCACTTGACATCCTCAATGATTGAAGACTTCTTATTCAAGAAGTTCATGTAGATTCCATATGCATATATGAAGATCCATCACAACAAGTTTAGGGAGCTTGTGATCTTCATCCATTGAAGGCTTCCTATCAAAGGAAGTTCATTTAGATTATGCATTCATATCCGTGACCCATTTATGTCATGGGTCATCATTGTAATCTATTCTTATTAGTTTAGATGGTTTATGTGTTTGTGCCACAAAACACAAGGTTTCTATGTTGGGCCATAAAACATAGTGGGAGTGGTTGTACCCTTGTAAAGAACTCGGTATCTAGCTTAGTACCAGAAAAAGGTTAAGCGACGACAGGAGTGGTTGTACCCATGTAAAAGAACTCGACATCTAGCTTAATGTCAGAAATTGTATAGGAGACGTTAGGTTGGTTCTACCTCAAACTAGAACCCGGTATTTAGCTTTGTACCAGAAAAAGTGTAAGCGACGTGTGTAAGGTTTTCTCCGCCGAGAAGGGAGCTTGTTGATCTAGTGAATTAACTCTCGATTTGGGTACTCGGGGAGTGGAGTAGGGCGGAGAGGAGCTCCGTGACCGAACCACTATAAATCATCGTGTTCGGTTTGCGCTTTCTTTTACTTATCTCTTTACTTTTATGTTTGCATTATGTGATTGCTTGTGTTGTGATTAGTTGATAATACTTATGTAACAACTTGGTAGACATAAACTACAACAGACAGCTTTCATATTAGAACAAGCCAAATTGGAAATTTGATATAACAAGTTTTAAGTTTTTAAAACGGGAACGTATTCACCCCCCCTCTACGTTTTGACACTTTGCTTCTTGGATTCTCTTGATTCCAATTGATCTGCTGCTCTTTTCACACCCTTACTAGATTCAGTCTCAACAGTTGCAGTTTCATCTCTTAAGGACCTGTGGATTCTTGTATGAGCTTCAATGTACAACTTTTCTATTTCTTCGTAAGACCTTCCTTTGAAGTATTTTTTCCTTCCAGTAATCCTGATTTTTCAAATAACTTTTCATGTACAACAGTTGTTCCTTTCTAGTAGGAGTTTTCTTCTGATAAACTTTCATCTTTCTTTGTTTCTGCCTGATTTGCTCCAAAAGATCATCAATGGCTTGCTCTTGTTCTTCTCTTGTGAACTGCGATATTTCCTCTTCTTGTAGCTTGGCAGCTAGTTCCCTATCAGCAGCTTCTTGAGCAGCTAATTCTTGTACTTTAGTTACTAGCTTTTGCTCAGTCAGTATTTGGGCAATCTTTTCTTCTTCAGCTACTCTCGCTAATTCTTCTTCATGAATTTTTCTAGCTAATTCTTCATCTGAAGCAATCTGAGCTTGACTTTTCTTGGTTATCTTCTCAGATGATTCATCTTCTGTCATTATACCTTTACCCTTGTCTATTCTTGAAATCTTTGGTCTTCTAGTATATACTGCACTAGCAGTACCTTGAGATCCACCAGTACCTTCTTCTTGTATACTAGCAGTACCATGTGTGGCACTACCAGTACCTTCTATTAAACCACCAGTACCTTGATCAATTTGCTCTGTTTGCCTCCCCTGAGTATCAAACTCTTCATTAACCAAGGTGACATGAGGATCATCATCTAGTTGAGCAATCTTCCTCCCCTGCTTGGAAGATTCCTCACCTTGATCTGCACTTGGACCATCTGATGAGCTTGATGAAGAAGATGAACTTGTTGATTCTACCAAATAAGCTGATCTCTTTCTTTTAAGTGTCTTGACCTGTTCCTCCAATTTCTTGACTTTGAGGACCAGTTTTGTATATACTTTCCCAAACACCTTCTTGTGAGAGATCAGATCAGCTTCCAAAGTAGTAACTTTCTCAGACAATTTTGTACAAGTTTCCATCAATTCCTTAAGTGTCTGTCTGCCCTCAGCACTTCCTAATGTGTTACCTTCAGGGAGAGGAGCATCATGGGGCAAAGACTCATAGTCCACCATATGGTGAGCTTCTGAGCCACCCAAATTTTCCGGTTGGCTTGGGATTCCACCAATAGTACTGGGTTCATAGGAACTTGGTACTGTTGGTGTTGCCATGGATTGGGTTTTAGCTATAGTACTTCTGTCTTGTCCAACTTCTAAGCCTGAGACAGTAGAAGCAGCCCTTTCCATACTGACAAATTCAGCCCCATCTGCTTCATTGGGAGGGGTAGGAACTCTGTGCTGAAGTACATCAGATTCCTGTCAGGATAATGACCTATCTGGTGATAAAGTTGGGTGTGAAGGTGATTGTTCTGATGTTGTGGGTGTGTGTTGGGAGTCAATTGGGCTTGTTGATCCTTCACCCTGTTGATGAGTGTGTAAATACTCATCATTTTATGCCCATTTTAGACCATAAAAATACTGAAAACGGCCAAATACACCATATATTATTGCAAATATCCTTGGTTTGAGTTTTTATGTGTTTCAGGTACAAAAGGATCGAAAACAGGGCGAAAACAGATAAAATCGAGCACATGATTGGAAAATCGTGAAAAGCTGAAGCCGGGAAAGGAAATTACGAGTTTGGACCGGGATTATGCTCAAATTGTCAAAGTCAACCCTCAGAAATATCAAAAGGGTCAATATTGGTCCTTGGATATATTTTTCAGAAATGACATAAATGGTCCCTCAAAGTTTAAACAAATTCCAAAACTAATCCTTAAACCCTAAAACTAAAACTATACCCAAAATCCTTATCCAATAAACCCGGCCAAAATCCTTTATCCTAACCCAACCCACTAAGCCCAACACCAAAAATAAAAAAAAGCCCATGGAAATAAACCCACACCCATTTTAAGTTTAACCCCAGGTTTGACCTTCGGTCAAAACCATCCACCCCGCCAAACCTGAAACCACCAATACCATGGCTTCTGCAATACCACCTTCCACCCCACTCTCTTCCCATACTTTTCACTGATACACGCCAACCTCCCGCTCCTCTCTTAGCTACTCCCAAACAACCTCCCACGTGCTCAGATAAGCTTAAAAGATAAATCCCAAGTTTCCAGCCAAAATCCATTTCAACGATTGAGATTGATTCTGAGTTATCCAATGGGTGGGATTAAATCAGAAGAGAGAGATGAAGCTTTTGGATAGATATAAAAAGGAATGAAGACACTCAGAGATTCTTGTCACTGTTTTTAGACCAAATTTCGTAGTGTAGCTTTTAAATTCAGTCGAATTCAAGGTTTCATCTAGCTTAATCTTAGGTACTTTACTTGTTATTGTTATTCAGCTTTTGTTTAAGTTTCCAGAATTGTTATTGTAATTTTAGTTAATGCAATCTTTAGTTTTTCTTAAAAAGTCAAGAAAAGTCAACTTTTTGTTAAATAAAGTCAAACTGCTTATCCTGCTTAGTATAGTGCTTAATTCCAGGTTAGTTAAGCTTTTTGGACATTGTTACAGCTTATTTAACTTTTTGTCTTTTCAATTTTTAGCTTAAGAGTGTAGTTCTCAGTTTAAAAATAGAATCAGTCAAAGTTAAGTTGTGTTTGGCATAGGGCATGAAAATGGGTCAAAACTTTATTCACTGTTCATTTGCCATCTTAGTTAGTTTAATCTAGGTCAAAATTGTGTAGATAATCAGTTGGTAGGTCATTTTAAGCTGCTTTTAAGATTTTCATAGATTCTTAGTGCTTAGGTTTGAATTGAGGAAATGTTCTGATCATCATTGCATAATGTAGGATTTAGTTGATTTACTCTTTGTTGTTGCTTTTTCTAAGTTCAATATAGTGTAATAAGTTAGTTTTAAAGAGTTGGATTCAGAACAATAGGATTTTGTTTGAAATTGCCACTTCAGTTCACATGTTCTTATCAGCAGTTTGCAACACTTTTCAACACTAGATTAGAGATTCATTTGTGTTAATTTGTACTTTGATCTTTGGTTTCTCAGTAGGTTGTTATGTGATCTGTCCCTATCCCCATTTTCAGAGTCTCTCTTTAGCTTATTGTAGCTTAAATTAAGCTTGAAAACTCCCTCTGCTGGCCTATTTTCCCTTAGTGTGTCTGTTTGATCAGCAGCTTTTTCTGGCTTATTTGTTGCTTTTCATAATAAGTTGTAGTTTGGTAAATTACTTATGTTCATGTGCTTGTTGGATTTAAAAAGAAAAATACCAAAAATAAAATAGTTTAGTAAAAACACAAAACCTGGGACTCGAACCCAGGTCTGCTAGACCACAACACACACACCATTTCCATCTGCCCTAGGGTCTTTTATCATTCATAGTTTACCTTGTTTTTTATTTAACCATCTTTTCCATTTTTAGCTTATTTCCCCATTTTGCTTAATAACTGCTTATCTGAATAAGCAGTTGCCCCAATCTTATTTTTCCTAGAATCAGTGCATTATTTAGGACTTTTCTGGAATTTTTCATAATTTTCCAATTTCGTTTAGTATTTTTAATTCATTTTTCTTTTTAATTCAGTTTTTAATTCATAATTAATTAAATATTAATCAGAAAAATGTAATTCTTTTTTGTAAAATTTTCTTTAATTAAATAGAATTTAGGAAAAATAGATTTGTACCCGTAGAGTTAGTGTTTCACCAATTTGACGTTTATGCTCGGGTTTTCCCGGTTTAAAGGTTCGTTTTCAGTTTCCTTTACGTTTTTAAATTCCCGCTCTTTAGAATATCGTTTTTCTTGCCTTTTAAGTTTTTTTTAATTTATGTTCACATATCTTAGCGTAGAAAACCAAAATCCCTTTTAATTTACCATTCAAACACGCAATCACGAATCGAGATCTCAAAATTCCATTCACGCCTTCGTTGGGGATAACGACCCGGGAATACAACTTCCATTGTATTCCTTGGACAAATATACGTGTTGATTCCAGCGAATCAAATTTTGGCGCCGCTGCCGGGGAAGGCTGACGCGAACTTTTAATTCTCGTTTATCGTTGCGTGTTTTGTAAATATTTTCTTATTAAAAACCCAAAAAAAATTTCATTTCAAAATTTATTTTCCTTCTTTGTATTTTTCAAATGTTTCTAAAAAACAAAAAATATTCTTCATATCCCCTTTATTCGTTTAATTCCTTTTCTCACCCTCTATTCGTTTTATTCTATCTTCTTAACCCTCTTTGTGTTTAATTCTGATGGAATCATTGATTCCTTGCGTCGGGTGTGGAGAGCCGCTTTTCGGTTTACCGTGTCGTTGGTGTACGTGCGAACGATGTGGTAATGATATTCAGAACGGAAGTTGTTAGTTTTGCGGTTCGAGGAATTCATTTGATTATGATCCAAATCCAAATTCTTTCGATGAACCGACAAATTTCTCCGACTACCCTCCACATCCCCAAATGTCTTCATCCTACAACTATGGTTGTGAATGGTGTGGGGGACCTCCAAATGGTGGAAATTGCCACGGTTGTAGCATTGTGAATTCGGGAAACGGGTTTGTCTATGACCAAAATCCCTACAATGAAACAGCCAATTTCTTTA
This sequence comes from Artemisia tridentata subsp. tridentata, assembly GCA_021014915.2. Classification (NCBI taxonomy): domain Eukaryota; kingdom Viridiplantae; phylum Streptophyta; class Magnoliopsida; order Asterales; family Asteraceae; genus Artemisia; species Artemisia tridentata. The sequence continues at coordinate 476,172,989 of CP139509.1, forward strand.
ACCAACTTCCACACCATGAGATGGAAACATATTCTTTTGAATATTGCGGAAGTTTTCCTCATCCGGGATATGATTTTCAAACGGGAGACATGCTTGTCTATGAGCACGACCCTTGTAATAATCAGACACCATCCGGATTTGACCAACCTTCACAGCACACAAACCCTCAACACCTTCTTCAAAGCGAGTTAACTAGCGCTGAATTGATCACTGAAGTGATTATTTCTCAAAATCAACTCAACATGGACTTTCAAACTGAAATTGACAGTCTTAAGGAGATGATGGAAGATTTTCTCGCCAAAAAACGAGCAGCACATAACCGTTTCTTGTTTAATCAGGCTTGCATGCTCGATGACGAAGATGAAGACGACGAGGAGAGTACTATTCCTGTCAGCAATATCATTTCTCGACTCCCTCAGTCTATTGCAATCACATCACCCAAGGACTCTCTTATCATGGGGGATGAGCATCTTAGCACTATTCCTGAAAAGGAATCGGACGAATTCATAAAGTCTAGTGCTGAGAACCTTATCCCAATCCCAAGTGAGTCTGAGGATATATCGGATTGTGAAAGTGATAAGTCAGATACGGAGACAATAATGGACGAGGTGCAAATTTCTAGCACACAAAGTACAGCACATGTCCCACCTCCGTATATCCTTCCAGAGCCCGAGCTCATGGATGCTTTTCCCGCATATGAGAGGTTTATTTTTGATGACAAAGAGGAGAGTAGTGGCAGTCCCACTTCTCATCCCGAGTATTCTCTCGCGGCTTACGAATCATTTAGTTTTGATTTCACGGAAGAGACGAGTAGTGGCAGTACCACTTCTCATGATGATTTCTCTCTTCCAGAATATGATTCGTTCACCTTTGATCTTGATCATGAGGAGTTCTCCTATGAACTTACTCCTATCATATTTCCGCCGGAGTATGATCACTTCTACTTTGATCTAGACAAAGATGTTTTGTGTGACCCGGGGGGAGGCATTCTCAATCATGAGAATTTGTTTATTGATGATTTAATCCCGACCCTCCCACCCGAGTCACTTCTTGAACAAGAGAGCTTAAATGATGAGACTCATAATATGAGAATTATGAAGTCTACTTTTGAAGATGATGACCTAATCATGATTGTTATCATGACCTTCTTCCCTTTCATCACATATGATGTGACTTCTCTTCTTCTTCACTCGTTTGGGAGTGAAGGCAAAGTTTTTGATCCCGGCATCCCCATTTATCATTCTTTGGAGCCGGATGTATCTCATCGGAGTGGAACTTTCAAGAACTTCAATGTTTGTCCAACATTTTTAATGAAAGTCCGATGGAGATTTTCTTTTCCACATGCTTCCCCAAGAAAAAATGAATTCGGGGTCGAGTCAAGCTAGTGACTCGGTGAACAAAAACATTAGCATTGCATGGGTAACCGCCCATGTTTCTGAATTCTCTCTATTTTCTAACACTAAGTGTGGGGGAATTCCCACTGTGCTTGTCTTTTGTGTGTTGTTTGCTCTGATTTTCAGGTTTCCCTGAGATCGTGATGATTGATGCGCCTGTTTTCAATCCAGCCGCCCAATATCCGGTCTTTTTACTAACGTTTATCTAGGGATATCTTTTCAACCTTTTTTTGTGAAAAATGGAGATTTCCGTTTCACACTTGGCTAGTGGTATTACCTTTTTACGTTCTAAGTGGCGGCATAATTGCCGGTAATTTGAATATTGAGGGCAATATTCAATTCTAAGTGTGGGGGGGAATTCTCGCGAATTTTGTCACATTTGTACCTTCTAGTGCCCTAGTACCCCCGTCTTGACCAAAATTTTAAAATTTTTGTCGTTTTTAAATAAAAAATTGTGTTATGTTTAGTCTTGATTAGGTTAGAACAAAGGGAATCCCGACTCTGCCAGAGTGTTGATCTGGCTGCTTCCTTAACGTTTAGACTAAGGTTTTACGATTTGTGCAAATGAAAATGCTAAGCGTAGAATAGTTGGTTTTCTTTAGAGCTTATACAAGTAATCTAAGGCTTTTCCTCCCAGGAGATAACAAATCAGATTAAATACGTGCTGTTTTCAAACGTTTGAACGTTAAAATCATGTTGTTATGCAAAACAAATTTTTATACAATTTTGATATAGAGCCCGAGTTCAACTTTTTATTTTAATTTTTGAGGAAGCATATATGTAAATATATATATAAGTGATGAAAAAAAAAAAAATGAAAAAAAAAATGTAAAAAATGAAAAAGAAAAATAAGAAAATGGAATGATATTGCAAAATGCAATAAAGTTTGATGTTGTGAAAATAAAGATGTATGTGTTAATAAATGTATGAAAATTGCTTTCTCTTAAATTTGAATCGGAGGTTGAATTTGGATTTGTCAATTTTGTATAAAAGTTAAACGGTAATTTAGTAGATTGTTAATTTCAAAGGCCTTGAAAGCTCCGGTATTATTCTCTGTGGGGTGTCAAAAGCCTGGTCACCTAAAACCAACTGGTTTGGGATGTGCCGAGAAGAAAGCCGTTACATGGAGTGATCTCGTCTTTGAGTTTCTAATCTCTAAATGATCGTTTGTTGTTATTTATTTAAGTATTTAATACTAGCTTAGTGGGAATATCCTAAATCTTTGAAATCGAAATTCCGCTGATTCCGGTACTATTCTCTGTGGGGTGTCAAAAGCCTGGTCACCTAAAACCAACTGGTTTGGGATGTGTCGAGAAGAAAGCCGCTACATGGAAAAGGCCCTTTTGATCCTTAGATTTTCGAGGTTCCCGGTAAATTAGTATTTGACTTAAACGAATAACAACCATAATAAATGTCGATTTTTGCGGTCAAAATTTTGAAAATGAGCACAGTCACCTAACTTGAATAAATTGTGGGAGTGAAAAGTTAAGTTTCGGCTTACATAGATTATTAGTATAGGTAGCGTTAGCATTTTACAAAAACGTTTGCACATTGAGTTTAAGCTTAGTTGGGAGTATAAAAAGAGGATGACGATATCAATTCCCTGGAGACACCCATTTTGTGTGAATCCCGTTCCATGATACCATTTTTTGATAATCAAGCATTTATATATATTTTTGTTCTAGTTTAAATTTCTCGCATTTAATAAAAAGTCGAAACGGGGTATACTTGATTCCTTTTATTACTTCATATGATTGGATTGCTAGGGACTAGCAATAGTTTAGTGTGGGGGATTGATGAGTGTGTAAATACTCATCATTTTATGCCCATTTTAGACCATAAAAATACTGAAAACGGCCAAATACACCATATATTATTGCAAATATCCTTGGTTTGTGTTTTTATGTGTTTCAGGTACAAAAGGATCAAAAACAGGGCGAAAACAGACAAAATCGAGCACAGGATTTGAAAATCATGAAAAGCTGAAGCCAGGAAAGGAAATTACGAGTTTGGACCGAGATTATGCTCAAATTGTCAAAGTCAACCCTCAGAAATATCAAAAGGGTCAGTATTGGTCCTTGGATATATTTTTCAGAATCGACATAAATGTTCCCTCAAAGTTTAAACAAATTCCAAAACTAATCCTTAAACCCTAAAACTAAACCTATACCCAAAATCCTTATCCAATAAACCCGACCACAATCCTTTATTCTAACCCAACCCACTAAGCCCAACACAAAAAATAAACAAAAGCCCTGGGAAATAAACCCACACCCATTTTTAGTTTAACCCCAGGTTTGACCTTCGGTCAAAACCATCCACCCCGCCAAACCTGAAACTACCAATACCACCTTCCACCCCACTCTCTTCCCATACTTTTCACTGATACACGCCAACCTCCCCCTTCCTCTCTTAGCTACTCCCACACAACCTCCCACGTGCTCAGATAAGCTTAAAAGATAAATCCCAAGTTTCCCGCCAAAATCCATTTCAACGATTGAGATTGATTCTGAGTTATCCAATGGGTGGGATTAAATCAGAATAGAGAGATGAAGCTTTTGGATAGATATAAAAAGGAATGAAGACACTCAGAGATTCTTGTCACTGTTTTTAGACCAAATTTCGTAGTGTAGCTTTTAAATTCAGTCGAATTCAAGGTTTCATCTAGCTTAATCTTAGGTACTTTTTGTTATTGTTATTCAGCTTTTGTTTAAGTTTCCAGAATTGTTATTGTAATTTCAGTTAATGCAATCTTTAGTTTTTCTTAAAAAGTCAAGAAAAGTCAACTTTTTGTTAAATAAAGTCAAACTGCTTATCTTGCTTAGTATAGTGCTTAATTCCAGGTTAGTTATGCTTTTTGGACATTGTTACAGCTTATTTAACTTTTTGTCTTTTCAATTTTTAGCTTAAGAGTGTAGTTCTCAGTTTAAAAATAGAATCAGTCAAAGTTTACCTTGTTTTTTATTTAACCCAGGTCTGCTAGACCACAACACACACACCATGTCCATCTGCCCTAGGGTCTTTTATCATTCATAGTTTACCTTGTTTTTTATTTAACCATCTTTTCCATTTTTAGCTTATTTCCCCATTTTGCTTAATAAATGCTTATCTGAATAAGCAGTTGCCCCAATCTTATTTTTCCTAGAATCAGTGCATTATTTAGGACTTTTCTGGAATTTTTCATAATTTTCCAATTTCGTTTAGTATTTTTAATTCATTTTTCTTTTTAATTCAGTTTTTAATTCATAATTAATTAAATATTAATCAGAAAAATGTAATTCTTTTTTGTAAAATTTTCTTTTATTAAATAGAATTTAGGAAAAATAGATTTGTACCCGTAGAGTTAGTGTTTCACCAATTTGACGTTTATGCTCGGGTTTTCCCGGTTTAAACGTTCGTTTTCAGTTTCCTTTACGTTTTTAAATTCCCGCTCTTTAGAATATCGTTTTTCTTGCCTTTTAAGTTTTTTTTTTTTTTTTAATTTATGTTCACATATCTTAGCGTAGAAAACCAAAATCCCTTTTATTTCACCATTCAAACACGCAATCACGAATCGAGATCTCAAAATTCCATTCACGCCTTCGTTGGGGATAACGACCCGGGAATACAACTTCCATTGTATTCCTTGGACATATATACGTGTTGATTCCAACGAATCACCTGTACCGGTAGCATTGAATCAAAAAGGGGAACTTCTTCCCCACTATACCCTTTTGAGGCCATCCTCATATTACTTAAAAGTTTGTGTGGTAAGTTTGGGTGTTGGATAAACATTTTTGTGTGGAAGAAGTTGATGTTTCCTCATGTTCAAAATGGTTTGGATGAACCTGGGATACATCAAAAATTTTGATTTGCTATCAACATTTTTAACCATTCATTCAAAAATTAGTTTCGAAAAATTAAAATTTCTGTCAGTAGCTAAGCATATGAGAGCAGTTGCAATATTGCTACTGAACTGTTCCCATGCGGTTTTATTAGGACTAAGATAGTGAAGGATGGTGTGTATCAAAAACTTCAATTTTGGGGCAAAACAACCTTTTTGAAAAGTTAAAGATGTGATTGGATGTTGTACCCCATCCTGGTTAAGTTTTCAAAGATTTTAGTGTTTGGCATAGCACTAATACCATTGTTATCATTTAGATGGAGAAGCCTCCGGAGTGATGATTCAGTAAGAGTGATAGATTTACCATCCACAGTGACATTTAACTCTTTATCACCATTGTCAAATGTGTTGACAGTAGCAGTATGCCAAAACTCTTTGATTTGGGAGACATAGATAGTGGGATTTAATGTTAAAGAATACCTTATGTGGGAACCATTTAAAAAGTCCACTATCTGATGAAAGTAAGTATCCTCTGCTTTTTCCAAAAATGCGACCATGTTGTGTTTGTCGACAAAGGATAAAGACGTCATTATTTTTTTAGAAAAAGATGATTTGACTGCTGTGAATAGTGTAATTTTAGGTTAGAAAGTAGATGAAAAAAGTGAATTGAGATATTATGAAAGTCTTATTAGGGTTTCTATTGAACCGAATTCAATTAAAAGGTAACTTTTGACTGAAGAAAGATGAATATAATAATTTAAAAGTAAAAATATCCCAAAAGAAATACCCTTAAGATAAGATATTGACCAGTAAAATCTCAACAAACTCTCAACGGCTAATTTCAAAAAGCTTTTATTTTGCACCAGTACTAACGTCTATCTGGTAGTACAAACTTAAGCCTACCAGTACTAAATTTTTGCCTGGCAGTACAAAGTTTTTGGAGAAATTTGACTCAGCAGTATGAACTCAATTTTAATTAAAAACCATACTGCTAACAAGCATTTTAAAGGGATTAAGTGTAAGAACAAACACTTAATCATAGTTTCGGTTTAAAGCAACCTCTGGTTGTGTGAGAACCAATGATTTCAGTTATAAATAACTGCCTGTGATCAGGTAAACTCATTCGAAGAGCTTTCTTGACAGGGTTTCCAGCTCGTGGCAGTTGTTGCCTCTAACACAAATGTGTTAGATTCAACTTTTGCTCCCTGTTCTTTCTACCAGATGTCCTTAGACTAACTCATTATACAAAAGTATAAAATGGTAGAAAGTGAGTTATGTCAGTTACTGTCTGACTAACTAAGCCATCAATTCCAATTTAAAACATCATAATAAGATTTCAAGAAAGAAGTTTTAAATAATCAGTTAACTTAGGTATAAAACCTTTGTTAAGGAATTCCCAAACTTTGTCCATCATCAACCTATTATGTCAGCAACTGAACCACCATTTGCTGCTCACACAATGCACTAGTAATTTCTTTGTGCTTAAATTTCCAAATACTGCTCATGAGAGCTTGAGAGCTTTTGAGGATTTGTAGCTTGAAGATCCTTGATGATATTGCATGGTTTAAATGGAAAATGACATCTTTCATATAGTTGGTTTTGTCATTATCAACTCCATGACCTGCAAATGTTAGTCCAAAACCGAGAAAACAAATTGCAAAGCATTTGCTTCATAACAGTATAAACATATGACTAACAATTCTAACAAAAACAATCCAATTTTGTACTAGCAGTACAAACTATACTTAACAGTACTAATTGACAAGCCTAGCAGTACAAATCCATTTTAATGTACAAAAACACACAGATTGAAAATTTTAAGGGTTAAGCATACCAATACTTGCTACCAAGTATTGAAACCTTCCTACATCAAAGGCTTTTGTGAGAAGATCTGCAAAGTTTTGATCATAATCAATTTTAACCACTTTAATTAACTTTTTCTCATTGCAGTCTCTAATAAAATGATGCCTAATTTCTATGTGTTTTGTTTTAGAATGATGCACTGGGTTTTTAATAATGCATATTGTGCTGCTGTCAATATATATCATGGTGTTCATAAAATTATACCCATAGTCAAGCAGTTGATTTTGAATCCAAAGCACTTAACCACAGCAACTTGCAGCAGCTACATACTCAGCTTCAGTTGTAGAAGTTTCCACAATTGTCTGCTTCTTACATTGCCATGATATAAGTCTGCAACCAAGGAACTGACATCCACCAGTTGTTGATTTCCTGTCCAGACTTGCACCAGCATAATCACTATCTGAATATGCCACCAAGTCAAAAGGTGATTCCCTAGGATACCAAAGACCAAACCTAGGTTGACCCTTAAGATATCTAAAGATTCTCTTGACAGCAGTTAAATGAGAAGCCTCGGGTGTTACTTGAAACCTTGCACAGGCACATACAACAAACATGATATCTGGTCTTAATGAAGTAAGATACATCAATGACCCTATCATAGATCTATAAGTGTGTACATCAACACATTCTCCATCAACATCTTTAATTAAAGGTTTCTCTGGATCAACTGGTGTACTTGCCACTTTAGCATCAGAAAATTGGAATTTCCTTAGTATCTCTGCCACATATTTATCTTGACTGATAAATATGCCTTCAGTTGATTGCTTTACTTGCAACCTCAAAAAGAAGGTAAGTTCCCCCATGGAACTCATCTGAAACTTATCATGCATAAGTTTCTCAAATTCCAAGCACATTTCCTTCCTTGTGGATCCAAATATAATATCATCCACATAAACCTGTATGATGAGTGCCTATTTACTCATCATTTTATGCCCATATAATACATAAAAAATGCTAAAAACAGCCAAATATACCAATTTATACTGCAGATATCCTTGGTTTGTGTTTTTATGTATTTTAGGTACAAAAAGATTGAAAACAAGGCAAAAGTGGACAAAACCGAGCTTGGATGGGAAAAAGAGCAAAAACGGACATTTTTGGGTCGAGTCGACAACATTTGTGCATTTGATCAAGTGAAGACAAAGTCAAAGTCAACCCCGGGATATGGCATTGGAATGAGCGTGGAAAAACGAACCCGACACCAAAAATCACATTTCACCATTAATCCCAAAAAATAATTACAAAATTAATCTTAAACTTAATTTTGTAATAAACCTAAACCTTATCCTAAATAACTAAACCAAACCGGATCAATAAACCCAGCCCAATCCAAAATAAACCCTTAACCCATTTTCCCCTTTAGCTAATACGGGGTCAAAAAAGTCAACCCTTCCTACTTTCTCCTTTATCCTTTCCCGCCTTTCCCCAGACAATCATGTCTCCCCAAGCATTTCCCCAGACATCTTTGTCTCCTCCTTTTCTCTGCTCCAGCCTCCTCCCCCCCTGGCATGCGCTACAATCCTCACAAAGTCAACCCAATTGACACGCTGGCAATCCCAACACAAATTGGCGCCAAAATGAGAATGGAAGGCTGAGATGATTCACGTCCAATCCAAGGGCTCAGAGTTGATCCAGAAGAAGCACAAGAGTGAGAAGAACCCTAGTTTAAGAGTTAGTATAAATAGGAATCTCTTGTAAGCCGAAGAGTAGATAGTCAATTAGTTAATGAGTTAGTAGTTAGTTAATTATCAGTAGTCGAAATGATAAGCTAGTCAGTAGAAATTGTAATCTTAAGCTTTCAGTGATTAATTCAAGTCTTTTTAAGTTTAATTGTTCTAAATTTATCAGCATTGTACTCATTTTCACTTTTAATAGAAATTCAAGTTTTCTTGTTAATTCGAATTAAGCTAAATTGTTGTTAAATATAGTTCACCAGTCTTCCTTACCTTTTTTATAAGCTTATATAAGCTCTTTATAGCTTTTTGTAAGTTTATAATAGTTTCAAACTGTTATAATTTTAAAAAGTCAAGAAAAGTCAAAAATAGTCGACCATGGTCCAAATAAGCTGTTGTGGATGATAAGCTAGCAAGGGAAGAGCTTATTGTTGTCACTAGCTTGTCATTTGACAAGCTAGAGCTTGTAGAGTAGCTCCTCGAGCCATTTCAGCCCTGTTTGAGCAAGGGCATTTGTGAGTAATTTCCATTTTTCTTCCTTTTTACTGTTTATCAGCTTATTTTGTGCTTATTCTCCTTTTTTGTCCTTATGTGTTCTATTTGATGTTAATTGATGCCAAATTGTTAGTTGTTATGAGCTTAACCTCATTTTGTTCTTAAATAGCTTAAATAATCCAAAAACAGTCAAAATAAGGCATAGCTTATTTAGGTGCTTATTACATTAGAAAATTGTTCATTAAGGGTTAATTAAGTTAGTCTATCAGAGTTACTTAAGAATCATAGCTTGTATTGTAGTTTAATAGTCAAAATCTCAAAATCAGTCCCATAAGGGGTGTTTGGGTTAAGTTTATTTATGGGTCAAACTTTGATTATGCTTATCTTAGCATAGATTAGCTGTTAGTAGGGGTTCTTCATCTGTTTCTGTAGGTTTTTAGGTTTTAAATTGATTAGTGCATTTATAGGGTGTGATCTGATCCTATTATCTTATTATAGCTATAAGCTCATTTGATGCTATCTTTTTGTGTTTTTGTGTCCATATTAGTCCATTAAGCCTATTTTCAGTAGGTGATTAAGTGCCTTAAAGCCTTGGGTCAAAAATTGCAAAAACAGTCCAAGTCAGAACCATAGCAGACTGCATTTTTGATTTTGTCCAATTTCAGCTCATGTTTTCCATTTTTCATTTCTTCATTTTAAGCCCATTTAAGCTCAAATTTGGCATAGATAGAATTGGCTTGCTTATCTAGTTATTCCCAATTTTTATAGATTTTTAGAATTAGCTTATAATAGCTTTTCAGTAGCTTGAACTCAGTACCTCAGATTGCTTATTTGCTTTTATTAGTGCTTATTGCTTGTATCTTGAGGCTTATTCAGTTGCCTAGTTTCCCTTTTAGCTTATCCTTAGTAAATTAGCTTATGTTAGTTTTAATGTAGCTTATAAATAGCTTAAACATCCATTTCCTTTATTGCCTTGGCCTTATTTACTTATTAGTTCAATGTTATGATTACTTAGCTTAATTCTATGCTTATTTGTCGTTTTTAATAATAGTTGTAGTTGTAGAAAATGCTTATTTTTAAGTACTTAATGAGTTGGTAAAAGAAAAGAAAAAAAATTAGTTTAGCAAAAAGTCTGAGCCAGGGATTCGAACCCTAGTCTCCAGCCATGCCAAGCCTCACACACGCACCACACACCCAACTGCCCTAGGGACTTTTTCTGTTATAACCTTACACAATAATTCTCTTAACCCAGTTTTCAGTTCTATTGCTTATTTTCCTCTTTCAGCTTATTTCAGCTTATTCCAAATAAGCTGGCATCTTCCCTTTATTTTTCATAGATTCAGTAGGACTTTTAGGACTTTCCTGTAATTTTTTGTAATTTTCCATTTCCATTTAGTATTTTTATTTAATTTTTCTTTTTAATTCATATTTAATTAAATAAAATTCAGAAAAACATAACTCTTTTTTTAAAATTTTCTTTTATTAATTAGAACTTAGGAAAATTAGTTTGGCATTTCTAGGATTAGAATTTCATCATTTTGACGTTTTAGGCTCGAGATTTCCCGGTTTAAACGCGTATTTAATTTTTCTTTATGTTTGTAGTTACGTATGCTTTAGTTTATAGATTTCCTTGCTTATTAATCTGTTTTTATTTTATGTTCACTTATTTTAGCATAGAAACCCAAAATCTCTTTGTTTTCACTATTCACAACACGATTCACGATTCGAATTCAAAAATTCCATTCAATCCTTCGTTGGGGATAATGACCCGGGATTACAACATGCCTTGTACTCCTTGGACATATTTATGCATTGACTTTCACGAATCACCGTACCAGCAAGATATCCTTCTTGTTCTTCTTGATGAATAGAGTCTGATCAATCTTGCCCATTTGGAATCCATTTTCTAACAAATAAGAAGCCAAAGTCTCATACCATGCCCTTGGAGCCTGATGTAGTCCATAAAGAGCTTTCACAACCTTGTACACCTTGTCAGGATGTTCCGGATCAACAAAACCTGTAGGTTGAGAGACATACACCTCCTCTTCAATAGTACCATACAGAAAGGCACTCTTAACATTCATCTGGTAAACAGTGAAGCCCATGTAAGAAGCATAGGCCAAGAATAGTCTGATTGATTCAATCCTTGCTACTGGTGCAAAAACTTCTTCATAGTCTATTTCTTCTTCTAGTGTATACCCCTGAGCTACAAGTCTAGCCTTGTTTCTAATCACAATACCCCTTTCATCCTTTTTGTTTCTGAAAACCCATTTGGTTCCAATTACCCTCATACCCTTGGGTAAATCCACTAGTACCCAAACCATCTGAATCTTAAATTGGAGAAACTCTTCTTGCATTGCTTCTACCCAGCTTGAGTCTTCTAAGGCTTTGAGAACATTTTTGGGTTCAGATTGCGAGAGAAAACACATAAACAAGCACGTGCTGGCATCTTCATGCTTCTTTTCTTTATAAACAGTAGTAAGAAACCCTTGTTGGTGTGAAGCCATAGTCTGTCTTCTTGTCTTCACACCAGAATGTATGTCCCCAATCACATTGTCTAGGGAGTGATCTCTGTTTATCCTTGTGTGTGGAGTAAAGAGAACTGGATAGGTGGGTGGTAAATTGTTGATATCCACCTCATCTTCTGAGAAATCAGCAGTATTAGTATCTGATGGGCCAGCAATATGAATGTTTTGCCCAGCAGTATCGACTTGGAACTCAACAGTACAATCATCATTTGTACTGTTATCTTGATTCTCTTGATCTTCAACTCTAACTATATTATTTTTATCTTTAATACCTTCATTGGCTTCATCAGTAGAAGGCTCACCATTCTTTGAAGATGAATCCACACTGTTCCATATTGGCATCAGCAAATGATCTTGATCTTTCTCCTTTCCCAAGCCTGCTTCATTTGTTGCATCATAAGCTTCTGAACCTGCAAAATCATTAGAAAAGGTTCTTGCAACAACTGGCACATAATTCATTGATTGGGTTAGAGCATCAAGATCAAATAGCCATTTTGGACCTTCACCTGCAACATTAGATTTATTTTTTAGAAATTGAACATGCGGGTTCTCCTCAACTTTCCTTGTTCTTGTGTTGTATACTCTAAATGCCTTGCTATTTAGAGAGTACCCAACCAAGAATCCTTCATCTGATTTGCCATCAAATTTGCCTAGATGGTCTAAGGTATTTAGAATAGTTACATGACACCCAAAAGGTCTTAGAAATCCTAATGCAGGAGTTCTACCTCTAAAAAGCTCATATGGTGTCTTGTTGTGAGGTTTAACTACCAAAACCCTGTTCTGCGCATAACTAGCCGTATTAACTGCTTCAGCCCAAAAAGTGATGGGTAGCTTAGAGTCAGCTATCATGGTTCTAGCAGCTTCTATTAGTGTTCTATTTCTCCTTTCAACAACCCCATTCTGCTGAGGAGTTCTAGCAGCACTAAACTCTCTTCTAATACCTTTTTCCTTACAGAACTCATCCATAACTCTATTTTTGAACTCTGTCCCATTATCACACCTAATGACTTTAACTTTCTTATCCACTAAGTTTTCTATCTCAGTGATGAATGTCTTAAGAATGCTAGGTGTCTCATCCTTATAACCTAAAAAGAAAACCCATGTGAATTTACTATAGTCATCATTAACTACAAGACAGTACCTTTTATGCATAATGCTACTCACAGATGTAGGGCCGAACAAATCCATATGTAGCATAAACAAAGGTTGATTAATAGAGTTAAGGGTCTTTGGCTTACAAGAAGCCTTGTGTTGTTTGCCTTTGAGACAAGCAACACAAGTCTGGTCATTTTCAAATCTTTTCTGAGGCAAGCCTCTTACCAAACCATCCTTAACAATTTAATTAATGGTTTTAAAATTTATATGACCAAGTCTTCTATGCCATAACATGGACTCATCCAATGTGGCATTTGCTACATGACAAGTAAGGGCTTCTTTAGGAACAATCTTCTTCATATCAACACTGTGCATGTTGCCCTTTCTTGGAACTTTAATTAGAACCTGACTTTCATCAGGAAGCTTAAAGTCTGGGGAAAGCACAAGACATTCAGTGTCAGTAAAAAGAACCTTTTTCTTTTTGTCAAACATTTGTGAGACACTAAACATGTTATACTTAAGCTCTTGCACAAAGTACACATCCTCAAAGTCTAATTTACCAGTTTTAAAGGTGCCTTTACCAGTAATTCTTCCTCCTATTCCTCCCCCAAAGGTAACATATCCGCCATTCATTGGTTGAAAGTCTGAAAGATAGGACATGTTGCCTGCTATGTGCCTGGAACATCCACTGTTTGCATAACCTTGATCTTCATCATCTTCATGTGAATGTCCCTGCACATGAAGTAAGGAAATTAGTTTCCTTGGGGTACCCAAGCCATCAATGACTTGGGTTTGCCTCGTGCATCAATATAGTCAAATATTTTTAATACAATTGATGCACCATTGGGTTTGATTGGTCTCCATACCTAACATGCTGAGGCCTTAACAGCATTAACCCTTTGATCCCTAGCAGTGTTTTTAGAGGTACCAATACTAACTGCTTGGCTAGCAGTACTAACTGCTGGCTTTGCAGATTTAGCCTTTGGTTTCCAAAATTGTTTTTGAACCACTGTTTTCTTGTGAAAAGGCCTTTTAACAGTTTGTTGTGCATATTTGAGAGTTGGTCTTGTACTTGAAACTGCTGGTCTAGGGTAAACAGTTCTAATAGGTCTGGCAGTACTAACTGCTGATTGAGCAATACTAATTGGTTTGAGGTCAGACTTTAATAAAAGTACCCTGGGTGTCATTCTGTTAGAACTAGGGTGAGTTTGAGACCTATTTGAGTTCACCCTATGACTTGTGTTCCCAGTTACCCTGTTATTCCCAGTAACCATCTTTCTTCCCTGATGGTTATTACAAAAAGCCTCTAGGTGGTCAAAGCTACCACAAGCAAAACAAGCCTTTTTGTACAAGATAAAGTCACTTCCTAGCTGACGTGACTTGAGGTCCTTCCAGTTTCTCTTGTTACCTCTTGGCTTGTCTGTGGACCTATACATTTCACAGTACCTAACTGTTTTCCTAACTAGTTTAACATTTGATGTAGGCTTAACAGTTTCATTATTAACCACCTTAGGAACATTGGTTCCTTTTATCTTTATCACATCAGGTTTAGCTACAACCTGATCTTCATCAACATCAGATGTCCAGTCCTCAATAGTTTGAGCATCTGAATTCCTATCAGTGGACACCTTATCCTCAGCAAGAGAGGTGTCACTTGCACTCTCAAAAGTCTCATTATTTTCTATAGGTTCATCAGCAATTACATTCTCTTTTCGTTTACAACCATACTCTAACTTAGGTTGTTGAAACTCAGGTAAACCTGTATGCTCTAGGTCAATTTCTGGAGATGCAGGAATTCCTCTGTGAGGAGGTGGAAATATTTTATACCCCAACCCAAACTTAGCCTTATTTATCAATTAACATTCTATGATTTTGTTCACTCCCTTAGAAGCAAAATCTAAAGTATCTACACTCAAATTAATATTTTCCTTAGCCTTTATGATTTTATCTAATTCAGCTCTAAGCAAATTAATTTTAGCATTCTTAAGTGACAAATCTCTCTTAAGAACAGCTATATCCTCAGCAAAAATAGATTCATTGTTCATATAATGCAGTATTTGTTCTTCTAGGACTGCTAAACCTCTTTTGTGATTAGACAAATTATAATTTGTTTGGTTTAATTCAATCCTCTTCTCATCATAGTGTTTCTTTAAAGCCTCATATTCTTTTAGATCAGTGCATGTTTTTGAACAACTTTTAGTAGATAGTACCTCAGAGTCAGAGTAGGCCATAAGTGCCATCTCAGCAGGTGCTTCCTTATCATCTGCCATGAAACTCCAGTCGTAGCCTAGTCCATAAATATCCACCATAGCCTTTGAGGTTGGCTTAGCATCTTCCATTGCTTTGGGCTTGCTTTCATAACCCTTGCTCCTGCTATCCTGTTGCCTGGGCCTCCTACATTCCCTTGAAAAATGCCCCAACTTATGACAGTTGTAGCATTCTACCTTAGATTTGTCAAAACCAGCAGTATCATTACTACTGATGGTGATCTTCTTTCAAGTTTTTTTGGTAGAAATTCTTAGCCCTTATGCTAAGAAGTGAAAGCTGCCACTTGAGATCCATTTCTTCTAAGTCATCATCATTAATCTCCTGGAGATCTTCATGTGTCATTGATCCATCATTCTGGTTTGTCAGGAAGGCACAATAGGTTGTATCATTCAGAATACCAGAAGTACTGCTTGATGAGCTAGCAGTACTAACACTAGGGTTAGCAGTACTAACCCCCACAATAACTTTCACTTCATCTGGATTTGAATTACTGGGAGATGACACAAAAGCCATGTTCCCAGTGCTTGAACTAGCACCTCCAGCTTTCTTCACATCCTGCTCAATAATCTTGAAGTTGTTATACAAATCATTAAGGCTCATAGTATCAATGTATGGTTTATTCTTCCAGACCACCACGTGCATAGCCCATTATGCAGGTAAACTTCTCAAGAACTTGGAGTTCAAATCCCCCTGAGGTATATCAACACCCAGAACAGCAAGTTGGCTAACAATCTTTTGCAGCCTATTAAACATGTGATCCAATGACTCATTACTGGTTGCACTAAAGTTTTCAATGTTCTGCTTTAGTAGAGTCTTTTTGGTCTTCTTGGTGGCTTCATTCTGATGCGCGTTTACGTATGCTCTAATTTATACCCACGGTATGTCGTTGTGGTTTTAGCAGTATTCAAGATTTAAATTTATATTTAGCCGACTTATCAATAACACACACACTTTAACGAGCAGTGTACCCGGTCAGTATGAATATAATGGTAAGTAGAGTGTCGATCACTAAGAGTGGAACGTATTATCTAGTCATCCTAATCAGTATTTTAATATCTTAAGTTAGCTATACAACCTAATCTAACGCAAGGGGGTTCAGCCTGAGAGACTGGCACGGTTTGGTTGCGATTAAATAATAAACTAAACGAATAGGCACGAATCAGCGAATAGCACACACGTACACAGATAAATACTCGAGACAATAAGAAGACCTGTCCTGATAGTTAAGTAGCTTGTCACTTGTTTTATTGCTAGTTTTATATGAAGTGTATAGTTCGATGCAACGCACCGAGATTAAGTCCTTTCTCGTTGGTTCTAATCTTATCGGCGAGTAAACCCTTAATGATTACTTATGACTATCCTATTTATCTTTCTTCCTACTTTTCTACAGACGATAGAATGCATAGGCGATCTAATAAATAGGCGAGGGCAGAGGCATGGTGACCCGATCAACGCTCAGCTAGACACAGAGGTTATCAATGCACTAATAAAAGTCACCAAAGACATCAACATATAAACTTTAATTAATGGGAAAGCAGTTTTAAGGGAGTGCAACCTTTCCGTTGTCACATTACACAAGCCACCAATCCTGATGAATTAAAGTTTACTAATACAATAAAACAAAACTACTTAATGAATTGAATACATGCAGGACCTTCTTACAGCTCTTGTATCTTCGTTCAAGGCGTGTCTTGTGCTGCTACTTCGACTGAATTCGTCCTAGGGTTTCTGTGGTCTTCCTTCGCTAAAATTCCAACTCTGAAATTCGTCTGTCTTTGGGGTATTTATAGTTTCTGTCTAAGGGTTAGATGCGGCGCATCTAATAAGTAGATGCGGCGCATTGACTTAACTTCGCGTGGGGTCCAAGATTAATATATTCAGGAATATTCGTACACCGCCAGAAGATGCGGCGTAACTCCATTCTCAGATGCGGCGCATGTCCTTGCTGTCTTGGATCGTATCTTGTAAAATCTTGATAGTGATGCGCCGTATGTAATAAGCAAGATGCGGCGTATCTGGAGCAGAATGTCTTGATCTTGTACATTTCAGTAGACTCTTAACTTCTTGCTTGTTTTGCTCCATAATTAGTCCAAAATCGCCAAGTTTCACATAATACTTGTTTTTACCTGAGAATTACAAAAGTAAACATTAACGTATCAATTCTCACAGATAATATAATAAAAAAAGTCAAATAAATAGGATAAATGACGGTAATAAAATGTACTTATTTGAGTTCATCACATTCCTACCATACCTAGCAATGATTGCCTCAAATAAGGACTTTGCATCCTTGTAATTGCTGAAGTTTAAGAGTTGATCATTAGGAATTGTCATCATCAGCAAACTCCTAGCCTTGATGTCATTTTTCTTTTGCAGTTTCTCTTCTGCAGTTACTGGAGAGGTTTGCACAATAGTCTGTTCTTTACCATCAACTGTTGATACGGATGTGGAAGGTTTAAAAGAGTTTCCTTCTTCAATGATCTCCCGGAGTGCATAGTCTTGCACCTGGAAATACTGTTCTATTCGCAGCCTCCACATCTCAAAGTCGTTTTGCTTCAACACAGGCAGTTTAGCAGCCATGTTAGTCTGTGTAGTTTCCATGTCCATAATCTTCAAAAAGAGTTCTTCTAAAATCAAATTATTAGCCTGGCTCTGATACCACTTGAGAGGATCAAACACTTAGGATGTTACTCCTTTATAATGTGTTTAAGATACTTTGAGGTGATACTGTTAAGTATGCGGAATCTACTTAACAATATTTTGAAGGTTTTTGATTGATGTAACAGTAATGTAGTATGAACAATAAACGCAGTGTTTAACTCCAAACGATTTAATATTATTCAAGAATAATACGAGTGATCTCAATATCACTAGGGTTACAATGACCTTGAATCTTAACAAAACTTGTATGACTCGTACCTAAACATCTAACCTAGGATCTCCTTTTATAGACTTAAGGAGTCCTTTACAAGATAAGTATCAACCGTATATTTCTAACTAATTGGGATATACATAAGATCTATTCCATACTTATCCTTAATACATATATTCTAAAGCAGTCTTCATGCAGCAGTACCTTCTGTTATACACTAGCAGTACTAACTTCAGAGTTTGTAATGTTAGTTATTCTTCAGCAGTCTTCACTCATACACTAGCAGTTTGTACTGTTAGTGTATTCTTCCAGCAGTACTAAGTCTTGAACATTTAATTCCCAACACGAAACACATTTAAGGGTATTTATGTCATTTCTGTCCCACTTGACGGTTAATAGACGGAGTTAGTGGTCAAGGGACCAAACCCGATACAGGTCAAAACCACAAGGAGATGATCCATTAAAAAAATTTGCGACGGATCAATTCCGTTAAACCCGACAAACTATAGGGATGATTTATGAAATTAACTCATAAGATTATACCTATCTAACATTCATTAGGCTACTTAGCCCCTTTTTTTTGCAACCTGGTCCAACGAGAGTCCGAATAGTGTATTGGGTGCCCCGACATGTTGATCCTCACTCACAAGCTTTGTTTTCCTTTGAGATCCGAAAGGTTTAGCCCCTTGACGTCGACCCGACGGCGATTCAAGTTTTTTGAGCCGACCATATGGGTTTTGTGGCAACTACAGTTGCCTGTGAGGGAGTGTACAGTGCTATGAATAGTGATAATATTTTTTTAATGCTTTTGTGGTTGTTCTTATGCCATATGTTATGAATACAGTATCCCCCTTAGTTATATCCACAACTTTAGATCTAAAATAGGTGTGTTCGTGATTTTTTGATCAAAAAAATTGGTACCCGTGTTCTCTAAAGAAACCCTCTGAAAGCATATGTTGTAGGTTCAACTTTTTTTATTATGTTTTGTTGTGTTTTGTTGTTCTTATTCCTAATTCTATGATGTTAGATTTAGGGTGTTGCGGTGTTTAATTGTCACTATTATTGTTGTGATAACTGCTATTTTTTTTGCCTTGCAAGTATTGCTAATTTTTTTTAATCCCAGATTTAGTGTTTTGTTGTTGTTATTGCTTGATTTACCGATTTAGTTTACTTAATTGTGGCTGTTGGTAATTTTCTGATGTAAGATTTAGGGTTGTGTTGTTGTTATTGTCTGATTCAGGGTTTTGCTTCAGTTAATTCGAGATTCTTTTTATTACAGTTGTTGTGCTGGAGCTGCACCTTTCAGATCTCAATGATATTGGTGATTGGAGGTTTGAACCATAACTTGGCAGGGCAAGGACCGGATGGCGTGATAGCTTATTTGTTATTATGCAACCGAGTTTCTTTGTAGCTATGGCGGAATTCGGACCTCTTTCACCATTTTCCATTAACAAATCTGAGGCTAATGATATATTGGGTGTTGCTATGTTTAATTGTCACTATTATTGTTCTGATAACTGCTATTATATATGCCTTGCAAGTATTGCTAATTTTTTTTTATCTCAGATTTAGTGTTTTGTTGTTGTTATTGCTTGATTTACCGATTTCGTTGATTTAATTGTAGCTGTTGCTAATTTTCTGATGTAAGATTTAGGGTAGTGTTGTTGTTATTGTCTGGTTTAGGGTTGTGTTGTTCTTATTGCTAATTCTATGATGTTAGATTTAGGGTGTTGCTGTGTTTAATTGTCACTATTATTGGTGTGATAACTGCTATTATTTTTGCCTTGCAAGTATTGCTAATTTTTTTTTAATCTCAGATTTAGTGTTTTGTTGTTGTTATTGCTTGATTTACCGATTTCGTTTATTTAATTGTGGCTGTTGGTAATTTTCTGATGTAAGATTTAGGGTTGTTTTGTTGTTATTGTTTGATTCAGGGTTTTGCTTCATTTAATTCGAGACTTCTTTTTTATTACAATTGTTGTGCTAGAGCTGCACCTTTTGGATCTCAAATGATATTGGTGATTGGAGGTTTGAACCGTAACTTGGCAGGGCACGGACCGGATGGCGTGATATCTTATTTGCTATTATGCAACCGAGTTTCTTTGCAACCATGGCCGAATTCGGACCTCTTTCACCATTTTCCATTAACAAATCTGAAGCTAACGATATATTGTATCAGCTTTATGGTTGGTATGTGTGTATACACATACCTTTATTTGACCAAAATACGACAAAAAACTAACCAAAATGCCAAAGATATTTGTGTTTTTGTGTTTGTGATTGTGAAGGTAACGGATATCATAGAAAAGGACAAAATCAATTAAAAACCGGCAAAAACGAGCACGAGATTTAGAAAGAGTATTTTAAAGCCGAAGCCGGGGAAGACATTCTACATATGGATTATACTTGAGCTTTATATTTCACATTCAGCCCTTGGATCATTTTTACTTGACAAAATCAATCCTTAGAATAATTCTTCCCATTTAGCAGATTTAACCCCTAAATGTTTAAAACTAATTCACACTAAATCCTAAAACTCAACTACAACCGGTTCACCTTATAACCCAATCCTTATAAACAAACCCAACCCAAAAGCCCAACACATCCAGCCCACTTCCCTTTTATTAAAACCCGCAACCCGGATCCTTTTCCCTACCCGGTCAATACCAAGTCAAATTAACAAAAAAATAACCCCAAACCAATTTACCTGCCCCCCAAATATCACTGTTCATCACCCCCAACGTTTACCCTGCTCATATTTACCCGTACAATTAAAGGTCATCTAGAAGACGGCCACGTCTGATACATGGGCTGGCAACTTAAGGATTGCCAAGGTGGACAAATCCAAGCATCCTATTGGTTATCACACCTCATCAATTTGATCGAAAGGCTATGGTGATGAGTTCTACATGAGAAATGATCCAAGGGCCAAGATGAGATGATCCAGGACCTTCCAAACCCTAATGCACCCCTCTCCTCAGCTTCCTATAAATACCCCCCTTGTATTCACCATTTGGTGTGTAGAATTTAGGGTCTCTATTATGTTAAAATCATTTCTAATTTAGATAAGCTTTTAAATCTTAGTTGTAATATCTTATTTCCTGTATTGTAATCAACTTTCAGTAGTAATAAAGTTTGAATTTCCTTTTTATTTACTTTGCAAATTTACTATTAAGCTTTCAATTAATGTTCATTTATCTTTCATAAGCTCTTTTTTCTGTTCCATAAGCTCATATAAGCTTATCAATAGCTTTTGTGAGTTTATTTTTGCTTAATTCCTGTTTTAATTGCAAAAATTCAAAAAAGTTAATAAAAGTCAACAAAAGTCAAAATAAGCACTTATGGATGATAAGCCAGACCTGGAAGGGCTTATTGTTGTTACTAGCTTGTCTTTTGACAAGCTAGAGCTTGTAGAGTAGCTCCTCGAGCATTATTTGCCCTGTTTGTGCATGGGCTTTTGTAAGTTCTATTAAATTTCAAGTTTTCAAGTGCATTAGCTTATTTCTGCTTATCTAAGTGCTTATTTGGTTTATTTTTGCTTATTTGTCATATTTGATGGTAGTATATGTTTATTTGATAGCTAGTTCTTAGTTGTTCTTGTTTTGTCCTTAAAATAAAAAAAAGACCAAAAAAATATCTCAATATAGGTTTAGCTTATTTAGTGCTTATTCATAGTTAAAAGTGATCATTAGTGCTTAATTAACTTAGTTGAACATCTGTCTTTCATAAATAGGTCTTAAATTAGTCTAATCTAGCTTAAAAATCAAAACAGTCCACATATAGGGGTGTTTGGAATAAGGTCTAAAATGGGTTAAAAGTAGAGCTACTATTCATTTGTCTTTTTGGAAAGTTTAATCTAGCTTAAATTCAGTTGGATAAGCTATTTGTAGGTTGTTTTGATCTGAATTGGAGGTTTTTATAATATTGGATTGGATATTATAGGATTTAGGCTAAGATATGTTCATTATAGCTTATTATAGAAATAAGTTTCTTAGGTCCTTGTTTTTGCTATTTTCAAGTTGATTACAATGTGTTAAGTTGATATTCAAAAGTTGGATTCATTTCATTAGCATTAGGTTAGGATTTGGTTCAAATCAGTGAATAACCTGCATCAGTTGTTACTTTGTCTAATCTGCCCATATTCTAAGCTGGTTTATAAGCTCTTTAAAAAGCTCATCTGTATTTAGTTTTCTGTTTTAAGAACTTTAGTGTATGAGCTTTAACATTGTTAAGCTTTTGTGGATTTTGAGTCTAGTCTTTGTGCTTAAAATTAAGCCAAAAAGTGCCCTTTTGGTCTGTTTGAACCAGCATATCAGACCCTTATAGCTCATTTGTTACTAAGTGCTTATTTGCTTAAGTTTGTTGCCTCTTCTGATTCCCTTAGCTTTTTCAGATTATACTTAGTATACTTTAGCTTATTTAAGTCTTCTTTGTAGCTTTTTAGCTTATTTGCCTTTTACCTAGGTTCTAGTTTACTTATAAGAAGTCTGTTTTTCAAAGCTTATTTCTGGCTTATTGTTTAGTTTCTAAAAATAGTTGTTTTTCAAAAGTTGCTTATTTGTACATTAAAAACTAGTTTCAAAAAGAAAAATAAAAAATAAAATGTTTTTTGCAAAAAGTGAGGTCCAGGGGTCGAACCTGAGACCTCACCCACACCAAAGCCTCACACACACACTCCTGAACCAAAATCGCCCTTGGGACTTTTCTGTTTTACTTCTCCTCTTTTATTCTTTTATAAGTTCTTTTTCTCTTTTGCTTATTTCTTAAAAACTGCTTATTACTGCTTATTGTAAACTGCTTTTTCTTTTACATTATTTTTCCTTTAATCCTTATTACATTAGTTAGTTTTTATAAAATTTTTAGATTTTTCTAAAAAGTTTTAGTATTTTTTATCATTTAATTTCTTTTATTTAGTTTTTAAATCATAATTAATAAAATAAAAGTAAAAAAAAAAAAAAATATCTTTTTTCTAAAATTTTCTTTTATCAAATAGGACTTAGGAAAAATAAAATTTCATATCTAGGGTTAGTATTTCTTAGTTTTCAATTTTTAGGCTCGGGATTAGCCCGAGCGTGCTCGTTTTTTATTTTTCATTACGTTTTTGATTTCATGTGCTTTACATTATTGTTTTATTTGCTTATTAAGTTGTTTTTATTCTATGTTTTTAAATTTTAGCCTAAAAATCCAAAATCTCTCTTATTGCACTATTCACGACTCGATATCACAAAATTCCATTCATACCTTCGTTGGGAAAACGACTCGGGTTTACATATTTCCTTTGTAATCCTTGGAGATAAAATTGAAAATCAATCAATGGTTTCTAACTTTTAGAAACCATAAGTTTATATGCCGTGAAAATCTCGGATGAATGGGTGGATTCGATAAAACATGAGATCGTTTGCATCGTGGCCGGCCGAGCTTCGTAAGCTTACAGCCATGACAGGGTTTATTAAATTGGCCTTTATTAAAAGTGTGGATGAAAATATTCAACACGCCAACCACACCTTCATTGTGGTTGCAACCATGTCGGGTATGTTAGTTAATAGTAATATACCATTTAAAATGACGCCGATTTGCTTGGCCTTTTTCCGTGCTTTTTTGATGGGTTGTTTGGCTCCAACAGAGTAATGGCCTATGATGATTAATTGATGTTTTCTGAGTCAAATGATATTGGTCATTGGAGGTTTGAAACGTAACTTGGCTGAGCAAGGAACGGATGGCGTGATAGCTTACTTGCTATTATGTAACCGAGTTTCTTTGCAGCCATGGCGGAATTCAGACCTCTTTGACCATTTTCCATTAATAAATTTAAGGCTAATGATATGTTGTATCAGTTTTATGGTTTCTTACTTTTAGTAACCATAAGTTTATATACCGTGAAAAGGCCGGGTGAATGGGTGGGTGGATTCGATAAAACCTGAGGCTTATTAGGCATATTATGATCATGCATTATGGATACTCGCCTTTTGAGACATAATATATAACTTACATTCATTGGGCTATTTACCCCACTTTTTTTTACACCAGCTCCATCGACATTTGTTGGGCTACTTAGCCCATTTTTTCTTTCAACCCGATCCAGCAAGAGTCCGAATAATAAATTGCTTTGTTATTAGGTGACCGGAACTGTTCATCCTCACTCACAGTCTTTGTTTTCCTTTGAGATCCGAAACGTGCAACTCCGTGATGTACAACCCGGATACTAATTTGCCTTCGATGGTCATTTTCATTACAAGAGCCTATGATCAGTGTACGGGGTCAGGGGATTAAAGTTGAGGTGTTCCACATCTTTGCGGGCCTGCTGACTAGAGCTGCAACCATGGTGGGCATATCGTCTTTTTTTGATACTTGCCACACTTATCTGTTGTAGGTGGTTAATACCTTTCCTTGCTTCACGTGCACTAGGGCAATGATGATTAACACCTATTTTCTGAGGCAAATGAAGTGGGTCGGCAAACATTGGATCCGTAACTTGGCGGGGCAAGCACCGGATGGCATGATTATGCAACCGTGTTTCTTTGCAGCTATGGCGGGGTCTAGACTTTTTGCACCCTATTTGGTTTAAAAATCTGAGCCTGATAACAGGTGTCCTATCTCGACCTGCCGCAGGCCATGCGTTTCCGAGTGCTTTTGTATTGGGTCCTTATGAATCCTATCTTTTAACTTCCTAGATATGATGGTTTTTGGATTTGGTCAACGGTCGTACTTCTGCTTACTTATCACTGTCGCTACTCCTGTTGTTCTGAACAAAAGAATCCTTTCTTTCGGTGGGTATCTATGTAATGCATGATGCATATCACATGCAATGATGACAGCTGTTACTATTTTCTATTTTGGTAAATGTAGCTTGCCATACCCCGTATCTTGGCATACCGATCACATGGTTGCAGGAAACGGTGGTTTTGGATACCACTTCCATAATTGCTGACCTGAGCCTTATTATCTATATTATCTTCATGCATTAGGGACACTCGCCTTTTGAGACATAATATATAACTTACATTCATTGGCCTATTTACGCCTTTTTTTTTTTTCACCAGGACCATCGACGCCCAGGATAATAATTTTGTTTTGATTGTGATATTCATTACAAGAACCTACGTTGAGTCTACGGGGTAAGGGCATTAAAGTTGACATGCTCTACATGTTGGCAGGGCAGGTTGGTAGATTTGCAGCCATAGTGGTCATATCTTCTTTTTTCGATCCTTACTAGCCTTATCTGTTGTAAGTGGTTACTAGTTTTATTCAAATTTATTTTCCTTCAAAATGCGTTTGGGTGCTTCACGTAAGGTAGGCCTATGATGATTAACACCTATTTTTTTAAGACAAATGACGTGGGCTGTCAAACACTGGATCCGTAACTTGGCGGCCCAACCACCGGATGGCATGATTATGCAGCCGTGTTTCATTCCATCGATCGCGAGCTCTAAATCTTTTTTAGTCTGTTTCATCTAAAAATCTGAGCCTAATAACTACTACCCTATCTCGACGTGTGTAGATGGCCGTTATTCGGTTTAGTTATGATTGTTGCTTCCGCTGTTGTTCTGACCAAAACAATCTTTTTTTGGCCAGGTATCTATGTAGTGCACGATGAGTATCGCAAAAACCGTCTTTAAATACAGGTTTAGAACCGGAATCGAGCTCAGGAGATCTCAAACCCGGTTCTAGACCTGTATTTGAAGATGGTTTAAATCTGAATATTGATGGGATGGATGTTCATTCTACTGCTGGCAAGTCAACTTGGGAATTGGGTCCTACTCCAAAGGATGGTGGCGGCTGGGGATGTTGACCCGCCGAAACCATGGGGAAAGAGAACCATGATTCAGCTACAGGTGGATGTGCCTAAAAGAAATTAGACAACACTTGGTTAGAGGAGTATCCGAAGAGGAAGCTGATAATAAGTGTCTAGGTGGTGATCTCAACTATTATAAACTAGAGGATAACATTATACTTCAAGTGAGATCGAGGTCGACTGCTGGTCAGTTTTCATATATATACTTTGTATGTCTGCCTTGTGTTTACCAGTTTTATATCATACTTAGGTTCACTTCTACAAAAGCCTCTCATCATCAGTCGCGCGCATTTGAAGAAAGATAGATGTGAAACTGAAGAGAATGTTGTGACAAGTAATTTGGTGCAAATTACATTTTCACACCATCCTCTTTTGTTTCCTATCTATCTTTGAAAATTGCGCCCTATTGTTGATCAGGGGCTTCTGTTGAGGTGGGACTGGAAATATGCCAGAAGAAATTTACTATCACAGACATGGTTCATCAGCTGTTAATATTTCCAGATAAACAATACCATGGTGGGCATATCCTCTTTTTTTGATCCTTACCAGACTTTTTTGTTGTAGGTGGTTACCAGTTTTATTCACGTTTATTTTCCTGCAAAACGCCTTTCGTTGCTTCTGCTAGGGTAGGGCTATGATGATTAACACCTATTTTCTGAGACTAATGAAGTGGGTAGTCAAAGATTGGATCCGTAACTTAGCGGGGCAAGGACCGGATGGCATCATTATGCAACCGTGTTTCTTTACAGCCATGGCCGACCGTACATCTTTTTCACCCTATTTGGTTAAAAAAATCTGAGCCTAATAACAGCTATCCTATCTCCACCTGGCGCACAACATGGGATTCTGACTGCTTCTATGTTGGGTTCTTATCAATCTGAACTTTTAAAATCTTAGAGATGAGGCCCTTTTGATTTAGTGAATGGTCGTTCTTCGATTTACTTATTACTGTTGCTTCTGCTGTTGTTCTCAGCAAAACAATCTTTTTTTTTTCATCGGGTATCTATGTAATGCATGATGAATATTACAGGCAATGATGAAAGCTGTTACTATTTCCTATTTTCATAAGTGTAGCTTGCCATAACCCGTGTCTTGGCATAGCGATCACATGGTTGCAGCCAAGGCTGGTTTTGGGTACCACTTCTATAATCGCTGACCTGAGCCTCATTATGTATATTATCATCATGCATTATCGTTGAACCATCATTGATCCTCTCTTACTATTTATGTCAAGAATAGTTCAGACGTTTATTTACTCTCTTTGCAGCTCTAAACTTTATGTGTCGCTGTCTTTCAGTTCATTTGCCATGCTGGTACATAACTAGAACAAAGAAAAGATAAGTATTGCTTGAATCTTTTATGCCACAGTTGACACACGATGTACAACATACATGCTTTTTCTTATCTTCCCCTCAAATTCCTTTTCGTATTTCAATGGGCTAGCAATACGTCTGATGCAGACCATTGTTTAAAGACCGTTTAAATAGCAAATGGGATTTAAGGGGGAGGTCAGAGTTTCCAAGTATGTTGACATTTGTGTGTTAGATCTAAAGTTGTGGCTATAACTAATGGAGATACTGTATCCTTAACATATGGCATGGCAACAATCATAGAAGCATTAAAAAAGAAGTCACTATTGCTTCTACTGTTCGAATCCAAACAGGAAATTGTAGTTGCCGCAAAAAACCATATGTTCGGATCGGAAAAACCTGAATAGCCGCCGGGTTCCGGTGTCGGGCTTGCACCAGTTGGATCTGAAAGCAAAAGGATGATTATCAGTGAGAATGAACAGGTCAGATCAGGCGGTTACTAATCGGCCTGTAGACGGACCGGGTTGAAAAAAAAAGCGGGCTAAATTAGACAATAAATGAAATGACATATAATGTTATGTTACTGAAACATAATGTTTTCACAAACATTTGTGGAATGTCATCATTTTCGCTTCGCAATCAGCTTATTGCGTTCTCAATCGTTTTAATAACATAAGAATTGATGCGTTGTTTCGCGACCTTACAACAGGTTTTACCTCTCGAGGGATCTCAAGAGGCTTGCAATCCCCACCAGGCAGTGTACCTGACCGATGTAGTATAGTGTAGTGGCAAGTACCGGGGGATTGATCGTTCTCTAGGGGAATAGTGTCGTTAGGATTGAAAAACTACTCTAATAGGTCTAAGGGTGAGGGAAGATTCTTTTTGTATTTTTATATTTTTATGAAAGCAAGTAAAATCTCGGGTTTGAAGGAGTGGGCGGAATTAGTTGCTAGTCAACTAACCCAAATAACTACAATTACAAATAAAATAAAATGACTGAAAATAAAAAGGTTGTGGAACTTATATGGAGAGAAATGTGTTTACTTAGATTTCCTTACTCTCTAACTATCTTTTACCGGTTGATTAGTGTGTATTAATTGCGTGGATGACGGGTGTATTCCTTAATACCAATCGTGGGGTGGCGTACGTACTTCCCCAACTCTACAAGCTCCTACTTCACTCCTATGTCGAGCCGGCTAAGAAGCTCCTAACATGGGATCACTAGAATTCGCTCATGCATTAAATACAACCATAATAACCTTAGTACGCATTGGTTCATGTTTCTTAAGACGTTTAAGCAAGTTACCGTATAGGAGGTTAGCCAGTTTTCTTAAGCCTAACATCGATAAACAATCATCCAATACAATTAATAACACACCAACAACCAATAATCAATAGTTAGGTTTCATTAGATCTAAGCAAACACAAGATAAATCTAGCCTAGCATGTTAAATAAAAGACAAGAACAAGATATAATCAAACAACACATAGACATATTGAATGGTTAATTGATTACTTATCTTCAATTGAACATGGGAGATCCAAGGGTATGAAACCCTTAAAAATGGCAGAAAAATTGTTTTAGGGTTTCTCCTCCCAAAGTTGCACACTAATGAATAAAAATTGCAAAACTATATATAGAATTTAGGGGCTGACGGCGTCACGTTGTAGGAGGTGACGCCGTCACCTCGCCGCGGTTAGGGTTTCTTGATGGCCTTCTTGACGCCGTCCTTCTTTAATCCTCCAAAATCCGTTCTGGCCTATCAGGAGCTGACACCGTCAAGGTTAAGGGTGACGCCGTCACTCTTTAATCCTGATGGCCATCTCTCGTTGTCTTAGCACGAGACGGCCTTGATCACCTTAAAGGGTGACGCCGTCAGACTTCCTTTGTAAAAATTTCTGGCGCGTCACGTGTATTTGTCATATCCACCTCTTTTGCCAAGCCGTGACGCCGTCAAGAGCAATCCTTGACGCCTTCACGTGTACTTTTCCAGCAGCTTTGGCATTTTGTCGAATTCTTCACTTTTATGCTTCAAAAAAGTCCAAAATGCTTCCTTTTCCAGATTTCTTCTCCAAAGTACCTAAAATGACAAAAGGAACGATTTAGGGCAATATTTGATCAAATAAATACGATTTAGGGCTTAAATGACCCCCTAAAAGCGGTACACTTTTCGCTTCATCAAATACCCTTACACTTGAGATTTGCTTGTCCTCAAGCAAATGCGCTTTTATTCTAATCAAAATACAAGTTAGGGGTCATTTAACGCTAATATAAAAGTAATTACAACAAATAGTCGTTCCACTTTAATCATAATAAGCACGGAGATTACAGACTAGCACCTCACAAGTAGTGTTTAGATACTCACATCTCTCAGGTGTCATAAAAGTATATCTCATAAATGAAAATGAATAATATCTCTCACTACCTGTCATAGCAAATAGATTACCATAGGCTTGGGAAAGGATCAAAAACCTCCTCCACTAGGCGTAAGCACCTAAGATAAACTATCAAAGAGGGCTTTTAAATGGGTTATAATGTATAAGGAATTAAATATTCCATAGATTTGATGATCACAAACAAGAAGAATGAAACATATTATATACTGAATGATAAGCAAAATACAAGGTACTGCTGGTCCAAGAGCAAGGTACTGCTAGACCAACAAGGTACTGCTAGTGTATTTTAAGGTACTGCTGGTCCAAAGAACAAGGTACTGCTAGACCAACAAGGTACTGCTGATTCAAGAGCAAAGTACTGTTCCTGCTGAGAACTCTGCTGATTAGACAGAGCACTCTGCTGATAAACCAGAACACTCTGCTGATAGTACAAAAACCTCATTCCTGCTGATAGTGTATTGTTTCTGCTGATTAGTGTTCCTGCTGATAGTATTACAATCCTGCTGATAGTTCAAATGAAGTAACTGCTGAATCAATGAGTCACTCTGATGCTTCAAAGATAAGAATGAAGAAGATATTATTTTGTATGAGTCATGTTTATACAAATATAATATCTAGATATTTATCAAGTCATCAAGTTGAACACTCAAGATACAAGTTGTATCTTATTGACTTGACACATGTAAAAGCAAGTGGATGACTAAAAGCTTATCAATTTGTAAATGATCTCCTTATGTTATAAAAGGAAGATCATACCCTTTAGATAAAGGTGTGGGTCACTGTGGACAGTGAGTGTGTCACTGTGAGATTAGTGATCAACCAAAGTGCTTCGTACTCTCAAATTACAACAACACAAAGTTGTGTTAAAATGTAAGAGCACTTAAAGAGTGTGTGTGGGAACATCAGACGAGGGGTCTGATGAACATTGGACATGGGGTCTAATGTTGTTTAGGTTTGTTAAGCCTCAAGGATCTTTGATCCCTGTTAGAGTGTAACCGTATTACTAATGATCAAGTAGTATTGGGGCTAATGAAATAACAAACGGTGAATTCCACAAAACCTTGTCATGATAGTATTGTATTCTTTGTTTGAATATTCCGCCAATATTATCATTGTTCTTTAAACGTAGAATTCCTAAATCAAAGGCTTAACAGCCTAGAGCCCATAAAACGATCAAGTAAACTCGTTGTTAGTTTAGTAACCTCTAAAACGAGTTTCCACATAATGTTAGGTGTAGGGATATGATAAACACGGTTTTGTTGGATAAAGAATATTTTACTGGTGGCGAGTTAAAGATCTTGATTAATTACATGTACAATATGGCGTTGCTAAGCCAAGACTAGACTCGACTTAAGCTAATGAAAAAAAAAATAACAAAAAGATAAAATAAACATAAAATGAAACGGGATGGTAGTCCGTATGTTTTTTCTACTTTTCTTTTTCTCATTTTTTTTTATTTTTCTTGATTTTTTCGATTTTTTTTTTCATACACTCTTGCCCTACCATCCAAAATAATACATCGTAGGGGCGTTGCATTCCCCTTACACTTGAACTTTTACATAACTTTACAATTAACTATTCTAATGACTCGAATTAAGATAATCGAAACACTTGGAGTACTTTTAAAATATTTAGCACATATGGGGGTAATAATGTTGTTCTTCCCCATTACTCCATTACACTAGTACTTTACCCATGAGTCCCAATCGTCCCAAAACAATATTTACAAGGATATGACTCGACTTAGCAACCATGTAATCAATTAGATAATTAACTTGGGGTTTAAACAAATGTTGTCACAATAATGCACTAAAAATGAGTGCATACAAGGTAGGCTAAGGCGATTTGGGTGTACATTTAAGTGGGGTGTAAACAAATTCTTCCTTTAAGTAAAATGCTTAAAGTTAGAAACGAAAAGATAGGCTCTGAGGGGTGTACTAGGGGTATCGTGTACTAAAAATGAGTACAACGCAAAGGGTGTGGGAGAATTACTTGACCAATGTAGCCAACGTAATTATAACAAAAACACAGGTGTAAAACAATGGGTTAATCCTAATGCCTCTTATCATGTAGTAAATCTAACTACACGAATGTAGTCTCACATGTGGCCTCGGAATGGTCCTAACGCAAGTTCTAGAATCTAAGTGCTACCGGTACACACATCATAGCATAAATGCTTTTCCTACCAATTCTAGGGGCGAACCTCACATATTTGGGGGTGGAAATTTTTTTTTTGTGGTACGGTTTTGTGCTAGTCATATAACTCCTATCCGTGAGACGCTCATTAAGACCAAAGTTTCACTCCTATATGTTGTAAAAAATTTTAAATTTGGCACTAAAATTGCCTTAACAGGTATTTCTCTCAGTTTTATTACACATCTACCATCAAACAAACAAAAAATCAAGCGTAATAGCATTCTCTAAGGTATCGTACTTTACCCCCCCCCCCCTTACACTTAAGATGAACATTGTCCCCAATGTTCAAATAACAAGATGTAAAAGTAAATAAGGTAAAAGAATTAAATCAAATACTCCCCTGATTCGCTCGGTGGATAAAGGGGTAACATGGTTAGATCTTCTTCCAAGGTAATGTTGAAGCTTCAAGATTAAAGCAGCGCCAAAAGCTTGATTCCACATACATTTCCTTGTCCAAAATAACCTGTTAAACCTGAGAAAACAAACAAGAAAACCTGCATAACATCGGCGGGATAAATCTGTATAAGGATATAATGCTTGTGGAATGATTATTTTGCAGATTCCTGGAGTTTATAAGTTAGAGATTTAATAAGAACTTTTTATGATTCCGGAAGAAAAACAAAACTTTCAAAAATTTCAGAAAATTAAAACCTGACGCCGTCAGAAATGATCTGACAGAATTCTCATGTTAAGTTTCCGGAAAACTTCTGGAAAAACCTATACCTTACTTTCTGGAAATCCTGCAAAATATCATTATGACTCGATACAAGCATTTGACTCAAACAATTACTAATATGTATGTTAATTTATTATTGTTATGATTCATGTTCATCTGTTCTAATAAACCGATTTGGATTTCCCTTACACTTATCTTTTGCAAAATACCTTTACATGTAGTTAAGACGAAGTTAAAAACAAGATAAAGCATTTTCACAATTTAGTTTCAAACATGAATCAATAATAATAAAAATTAAACATACATACGGAAGCAAATAAAATCAAACAAACAAATAAATAAACACACAAAGCAAATAAAGCTTGGGTTGCCTCCCAAGAAGCGCTTTTCTTTATTAACGAGTCTTGTAGCTAGACTCAAAGTCACCGTACATTACGTGACTCCATCATTCATAATGACGTATCCCTGATAGATATAATCCTTGTTATCAGGGTGGTGGTGTCTCAATCGCTCGACATTTGCTGTCACTTCACCTCCTCCCTTGCTGATCAAGCTTACTACCCCATCCTGATGTAGACTTTTAATTGTGAATGGTCCGTACCACCAGGGACTTGGTTCATCGGTAGGTGCTTTTGTTTCTGAATGCCTTAGGAGCACTGAGTCTCCTTTTGTAAATTCAACGGGGTTATTGGTCTGCTCATCAGTCTCAATATAATCGTTATTTCCACCCTTACATTCTCTAATCTCATTTTCATTGTAATTCTTAATCCTTGCCTCCCATGCAAGGATTTTCTCTCAAACATTACCACGGATTATATTGGGGTTCGCCTCCATCTTCTTTTGTAGAGCAACATCTCATATATGTCGTGGGATCGTTGGAAAGTTTATTTTTTTCTTTCCCTTCTTCATTTGGATGGTACTATTTTCGTAATCGATTTGTGCCCTAGTGGTAACAAGAAAGGGTGCCCCAAGGATTATTGGCATATTCATATCATTTCTTTCAATAATCATGAAGTCGACCGGATACAGGAATCCGGCAACGTTGACCAACACATCTTCTGCAATTCCTAACGGGTACTCATAAGAATGTTTTGCAAAAGAGAGTTTAGTACGGGTGATGGATGGCAGTTCGTCGGTTAACTGGACATAAACGGATAAAGGCATCAAATTTACGTCGGAACCTTGGTCAGCTACCGCATCCAGATACTTGAGTTTTCCAATGCTGCATGGTATTTCGAAGACCCCGTAGAATTCCTGCTTTTCCACTAACTTTTGTCTTATGAGGCTCTCATACAATTGCCCTCCGGGTAATGTGTCAGATTCATCATCCGGTTCCATCCTCTTGGACTCCTTGTTGGGTAGATGAGTACGTCGATAGTTTCTCACCCAATCGTTTATGGTCTCCTTGTTTATTTCGTGCTTCAAGTAATGCCTCACTTGTTGTGACTTTGGCGGTTCTACCAATTGGCGCTCCTCAGAGGGCGCCTCCTTTCCTTTGTCGGAATCGCATTTGCAGGCATTGGTGTTTCCGTCATTAAGTGGGACGAGGTCGATTTTGTTGACTTCCATAGTTATCAACTTCCCCCTCTCTTCATTCTTGCCCTCTTGGACGATGGAGATGGCTTTGACAAATTTAGTGTTGGGAGCTTCAACGTCATTCCGCACCAGCACTTTTTCAGGAGCTTTTGTATTTGTGTATTCTTTCAAAAGGTCCATCATCTCCGCCATCTTCTCTTCCATCTCCTCCTTCTGTTTGTAGACGGCTTCCTCAAATTTTGCCAACTGTTCGGAGTGTTGTGACATGTATTCACCCATTCGAGCTTCGAATGTTGGACTAAGTTCCTGAGGTGGTGAGTTGGGTTGAGCAAGCTTATAGAAGGGTGTAGTATTTTCCCTAAGGGGTGATTTGGACAATGGTATTTGCTTAACGCTTGAGACCGAGTTAACTGTTGCTTTTTGTGGACTTAAGGGTCTCTTTTGTTTTTCCATAAGATATGCAATCCTCTTCTCAAGTTCACTAACGCTTTCCTCGGTGATTTGGTTGGCTTTATCGGGCGATGAATGTGTGTTGACCGCCGAGTGTACGTCGTGGGAAATTTGCCACAATTCATCATCGTCGGATGCGAGCTCATCAATGATCTCCCATGATTCCTCGGCATTTCTATCACGCAATCTGCCTCCGGCGGCTCGATCGATGGCACGCTTGGTATGGTAGTCAACATGGTCATAGAAGATTTGAATTTGAAGCCAGAGATCTATGCCATGATGAGGGACTTTTTGGAGTAAGTCCTTGAATCGAATCCATGCCCCATATAGGGTTTCGCCTCGACGTTGTTCGAACATCAAGATATCCTTCCTTAGCTTGGTAGTTCTTCCTTGTGGGAAAAACTGAGCAAGGAAACGAGTGGTGAGATCATCCCAAGAGGTGATGGATCCTGCGGGTAGACGCTCTAGCCATTGACTAGCTTGGTCCCGCAGAGAGAATTGAAAGAGACGCAGTCGGGTCGTCTCTCGAGTGGCAACATCAAGGTCTATGGAATCAACGATTTTAAGAAAGTCCTTGAGATGTTGATTAGGATCTTCGGAACGAAGTCCATGGAATGCGCATCCGCTTTGCACCAACCGGATGGTGTCGGATCGCAAGGGAGTGACATTGGCTCCTTGAGTGAGCTCAATGGTGTTTCGATAGCCATGGTGGCTAGGACGGGAGTAGTCTCCTAAGGTACGGGCTCTAGGAGGTGGGTTGTTGGGATCGAGGATATTACCACCTTCCATGATGTCGGATGGTAATGGTTACGAACAAAGAAACGAAGAAAAAAGATAGACTAAAGAAAACCTAGAAAAATAAAATAAAAATCTCACTAGAAAGGAATCTAGTGAGTAGACCTAATAAAATAAAAATTCAACCTAAACAATAACTATTCCCCGGCAGCGGCGCCAAAAACTTGATGCGTGGTTTTGCGACCTTACAACAGGTTTTACCTCTCGAGGGATCTCAAGAGGCTTGCAATCCCCACCAGGCAGTGTACCTGACCGATGTAGTATAGTGTAGTGGCAAGTACCGGGGGATTGATCGTTCTCTAGGGGAATAGTGTCGTTAGGATTGAAAAACTACTCTAATAGGTCTAAGGGTGAGGGAAGATTCTTTTTGTATTTTTATATTTTTATGAAAGCAAGTAAAATCTCGGGTTTGAAGGAGTGGGCGGAATTAGTTGCTAGTCAACTAACCCAAATAACTACAATTACAAATAAAATAAAATGACTGAAAATAAAAAGGTTGTGGAACTTATATGGAGAGAAATGTGTTTACTTAGATTTCCTTACTCCCTAACTATCTTTTACCGGTTGATTAGTGTGTATTAATTGCGTGGATGAAGGGTGTATTCCTTAATACCAATCGTGGGGTGGCGTACGTACTTCCCCAACTCTACAAGCTCCTACTTCACTCCTATGTCGAGCCGGCTAAGAAGCTCCTAACATGGGATCACTAGAATTCGCTCATGCATTAAATACAACCATAATAACCTTAGTACGCATTGGTTCATGTTTCTTAAGACGTTCAAGCAAGTTACCGTATAGGAGGTAAGCCAGTTTTCTTAAGCCTAACATCGATAAACAATCATCCAATACAATTAATAACACACCAACAACCAATAATCAATAGTTAGGTTTCATTAGATCTAAGCAAACACAAGATAAATCTAGCCTAGCATGTTAAATAAAAGACAAGAACAAGATATAATCAAACAACACATAGACATATTGAATGATTAATTGATTACTTATCTTCAATTGAACATGGGAGATCCAAGGGTATGAAACCCTTAAAAATGGCAGAAAAATCGTCTTAGGGTTTCTCCTCCCAAAGTTGCACACTAATGAATAAAAATTGCAAAACTATATATAGAATTTAGGGGCTGACGGCGTCACGTTGTAGGAGGTGACGCCGTCACCTCACCGCGGTTAGGGTTTCTTGATGGCCTTCTTGACGTCGTCCTTCTTTAATCCTCCAAAATCCGTTCTGGCCTATCAGGAGCTGACGCCGTCAAGGTTAAGGGTGACGCCGTCACTCTTTAATCCTGATGGCCATCTCTCGTTGTCTTATCAGGAGCTGACGCCGTCAAGGTTAAGGGTGACGCCGTTCTGGCCTATCAGGAGCTGACGCCGTCAAGGTTAAAATGGGCTGACAGTTAGTTATAAGCTAACTAGAATATGGAACTTAAGTAAATAAGCTATAAGCTGTCCTATAATCCAAAATGGAAGAGTAATAAGCTAAATGGGACTGAGATGACTACAAATAAGCTAAAGTTATCAGAAAAAGCTATGGGACTAGGCAAATAAGCAGTTAGGCAGTTGGGTCGAAAAATGGGCTTAAAACACTAAATAAGCTAATAGGCTATTAAGGAGCTTATGGAAACTGGAAAAAGCTATTTTCTACTTAGACTAACATGATAAGCTAATGGGAATCAGAAAAAGCTATGGCAATAAGCCAATAAGCACTAAAAATTGAGAAAAGGGGCTGAGGCTGCTGCTATGGCAGTTGGCACAGGGGAAAAGGGGGTTTTACAAGCTCCTAAAAAGCTGTTAAAATAAAATCTTAAAATTCAAAAAAAATGGTAATAGATAGACAAGCTGGCCAAATCTAATTGTGCAAAATATTAGCTTATAACAACTTAAATCTAAGAAATTAAAAATCAACAAATGAAGGCTAAAAAATGGGA
This sequence comes from Artemisia tridentata subsp. tridentata, assembly GCA_021014915.2. Taxonomy (NCBI): domain Eukaryota; kingdom Viridiplantae; phylum Streptophyta; class Magnoliopsida; order Asterales; family Asteraceae; genus Artemisia; species Artemisia tridentata. The sequence goes on from CP139509.1 coordinate 476,210,092, forward strand.
AATCCAAAAGTATGCAGTCTGCTATTGGCTCTGAGGTCAGATTTTTGACAAAAGACCTCAGATTCAACTGAGATAAATGCAACACTAAGAATTCAACTCAACTTCAATAAAGTGAACTTGTGAGTAGCAAAAATAATGACTAAAAGAGCTTAATCCTACAACTAGCTTATGAGATCAGGTTTTATCTCTAAGTATGCACTATTCAACTCAAATCATAAAAATCCTTAAAAACAGGTTAAAGGCTCTTACTAACAACTTATATAAGTGATTTTTGGCAAGATTCAAAGTTCTAAAACTGCAAATGAACAGTGCTTAACCTTTTTTGACCCGTTTTGACTTAATGCCAAACACCCCTTAATAACATGACTGTCTATATTTTTACTTTGAAAAATGATTTTAAGACCAAACTTTTGAACAAAGAGCTTTGATATGTGTCGTTTTACACATATCTTTTCGTCCAATTTTCGAGTCAAAACAACCAAAAACACTTTAAAACGATCAAATAATGTTAAAAATATCTTTGAAATGTGTTTTTGTATGCCAAATGATTGAAAACGATTGAAAAACAAACAAATTTGCATAAATGGCAAGTCTAGTCCCTCAAGCTTGAAAAAGAAAATAATAAAAAAAAATAATAATAATAAAAAATAAATTTTTGGTCCTTGGAATAATACGTTGGCAGATTTGGTCCTTGAAGATTGCATGATTTACTCTTGGTCCTTTATTAAATCCTTTTATCCTAAACTTAAACTTTAAACAACCGGATCCACAAAAATAATCCCAACTAAACACTACTCCACCCATCGACCCATCCCACAAACAATTAACACCAACCCACTAACCATAAGCCCACCACTATCCCTACCCACTATCCCCCACAATCACCCCAACCCACATTAAACCCAAAACAGCCCACTACAACTAAACTTAAACCCAAACCCATCTAAAAACCAAAACCGACCCATCCTAAAAACTAAACACCGGATCATTTATTTGGTCAAAACCCCCTTTTCCTTGGTCAATATCCCAATCAAAAATAACCCTAATTCCCCAACCCACCATCTTCCTTCTCCACCCTATTAACCGCCGAACAATCCCTCCCCCTACCTTTCACAACCTCCCATGCCCTTCACATGATGCCTTCTTCACGGGATGCATTGCCACCTCAGCGATCCGAGGGAAATAGAAGATGATCTACGGTTCAAGATTAAAGAAGTGGTCACCAAGGATTCATCCAAGGGCCATCAAAGAAGCACAAACAAGCGAATGGAGAGACACTCTCACACAACAAACACAAGTAGCTAGGGTTTTGTGTTTTTTTTAGTAGTATAAAAAGAACTCGAGTAGCAGCCGATAAAGGCTAGGTTTAATTTAGCTTTTTTTTTAAGGTATTTGTATTTTTCTTTTTAATGTAATTTAAATTTGGTTTTAATTAATTTCTGTTTTTAGTTAGTTTTTACTGCTATTTACTGCTCTTGTTCGCTTATAAAAAAGGTTTATTTTTAGCTAAAATATTAGGTAATTTTTCTTTTAAGTTTATTGTTATTTGCATTTGTTTTCCATGTTGTAATTCGACTTTTAGTTAATGAAAATTTGAGTTCTTGCTATAGTCAACGATAGTCAACTGCTTCTTAGCTTAATGTTCACTGCTTTATTTATGCTTATTGAATTCGTGTTACTGCTTATGTGATAAGTTAGTTTACGCTTGAAAAAAGAAAAAAAAAAAAAAGTTTAGCCTATCTTGTTTTTTTTTGTTCCTGCTTGTTGAAATTTATTATATATGGTTAGAGTTTTGTGGTGAATGTTTTTGTTATAGTAGGATTTGGATCGGTTAATGGTTTATGTTTATGTTTATTGTTTATGCTTGTGTTTATTGTTGTGTGTTTATTGGAGTTGGATTTGCATTTTTTTTGTTTGAGTTGGATTTGGTTGTTACCGATTATGTGACTGAATTGGTTGTTAAGAATTGAAGTTTACATGTTTCTTTGAAGTTTAAAGTTATTTGCAAAAGAAAGTCAAAGGAAAAAAAAATAGTTAGTACAAAAAAGTCTAGTGTGGGAATCGAACCTGGGTTACTCTGATTCACAAGCAACACGCGTACCAACTGCACTAGCCCCTTTTGTTATTAAATGCTTGGAATCAATTTCTTTTAACCTTGTTTCAGTAGCTATTTTTTTTATAACCCTTTAAGCTGTTTAGCTTATTAACAGCTTATTCACATAAGCTGTTCTAGTTTTGTTATTTTTCTTAGCTTAGTTTTACTTCAAAGTATTTACCATAAATTTTTCAGATTTTTGTTAATCAGTTTAGTATTTTTAATAATTTATTTTCTTTAAAATAGTTTTTAATCCGTATTTAATAAAATAAAAATCAGAAAAATACAAATCTTTTTTCCAAAATTTTCTTTTATAATTTAGAGTGTAGGAAAATTAATTCGGTACGCGTAGGGCTAATATTTTTTAGATTTCACTTTTATTTTTGCGCGTTGACATTAATTTTAATCAAAACGTGCGTTGTTAGTTTTAAATACCTTTTGCGTTTCATTGCTTTGTTTAAAATTACCACAACACCAAATAATCTCCAAATCAAATCATCAAGCATTTTAATTCCGAACCTAAAACGAAATCCTCGATTCACACCTCGCTGGGACACGACCCGGGTGATCACTTGCCCGGTATCACACACATCACATTCACGGGTTTTGCAAGTTTGACTTTTCCTAAGGTTTGACTTGTCATCTCCCAAAGTATCTCGTGTGCACGATACTATATTTATTTATATATATACTACACACGGATCAAATTTTGGCGCCGCTGCCGGGGAGGTTGTGTTGCGACAATATTGTTTAAGGTTTAAACGATTAGTGACTTGAGATCCTTCTTCACGAAGTTATCACTTCCAAAAAAATTATAAAACACAAAAATATTTTTCTTTTCTTTTGTATATATATTATCATATAAAAACAAAAATACAAAAGATTTTCCGTTTTTCTTGTTAAATTAATAAAACAATAAAAAAAATTACCGTCGAAAACCAAGACAGAATACTACCTAACTGGGGGTATGACCATTAATAAGTTCCCAAACTAAAGATTAAAACTTGCCTTTATGTCGCTTGCGAATTCGGCTCACCTTTGATTGATAAACAACCTAATCAAGTGGTTTAAGGTAGGTCTTGACATTAAATTGCAGACCGAAGAGAGATCCATTCTTCTCTCCCGCCACTCTGCGCGTTTATCTTTTGAAGAGCTACCGTACGCTTGTTTGATTTAAGGTTTAAGTTCACTTGTGTTTTGCCTCGGTCTTGTTTTAATTGAAATTGTTTTTGTTAGTGCATGCGCACTCGTTCTTCTCCGTCAACAAGTCCTTTACGTGAACTCGTGCATACCTCGAGAAGACGTAATCGAAGACGTAATCGTGGGCATTCCGCCCCAATAGCCGGACCCGAGATTCGTGCTATTCCCGTTCCTCCCATTGTCACAATGGCGGAGGAACGTACCATGTGTGAGCTTCTCCAAGCACCCACCGAGGGTTACGGAGATGCTATTGTTGTTCCGGCAATCGTTGCCGATAGCTTTGAGCTTAAGACTGGGTTGCTATCCTTAGTAACTTCGAGTCAATATTTCGGATTTGAGAGGGACGATCCTCATTCCCACATTCGATGGTTTAACAAGATCACCTCCACCATCAAATACCGAAATGTACCACAAGATGCAATCAAATTGCTTCTTTTTCCTTTCTCTCTCGAGGGGTCGGCCCGAACTTGGCTAGAAAAACAACCCCCTCGTTCTATTTTAACATGGGAAGATTTGGTGTCGAAATTTGTGAATGAATTCTTCCCTCCATCAAAAACCACAAGCCTTAAAAATGAAATCACCAAATTCACTCAAAAATTTGATGAATCCTTTAGTGAAGCGTGGGACCGTTTTAAAGAATTACTTCGCAAATGTCCTCACCATGGTTTCTCCGAGTTACATCAACTCGATACCTTCTATAATGGTTTGAACCATTCCGATCAAGACTCTTTAAATGCCGCCGCCGGTGGTAATCTCTTGTATCGGACGACTAAAGATGCTTTAGCCATCATTGAAAATAAGTCTAAGGTTCGTACTTCACGAAGCAAGCAAGTTGTTTCTCAAGTGAATGCTTCACCTTCTACTTCATCTCCCGTGAGTTCTTCTAGCACCGATGCTAAGATTGACAAACTCACGGAGGCTATTCAAGCTTTGGTTCTTTCCAAGCAAAAGAAACAATCTTCCCCACAAACTTCTTCACCCACTCAAGTCAAAGCGGTGGAAGAAACTTGTGTCACTTGTGGTGGTCCTCATGCATACTACAATTGTACTGCCACCGATGGTAGTCGATGTGAAGTTAATCCGGTAGTCGGGTCTCTCAATCAAGGAGGTAATCAATACCGTCCTCAAGTTGACCCAAACTATCGTGCTAACAATCAAAATGGACCACCCGGATTTTCTCAACCCAACAATCCAAATAGATTCAATCAAAACCAACCGAGAGGGCAAAATGTTCAAAATCAATTTCAAGCCCCGATCAATCAATACCCAACCCAAGGGGGTAATTTCAATCAAAGCTTTCAAGCTTCTCATTACCAAGCCCCCGTTGGTTCCTCAAATGAACTTGCTAACTACATCAAGTTAAATGAGGCCAACATGAGGTCAATGCAAAATCAAATCATCACTTTGAAAAATGATTTTCAAACCTCAATGTCAAAACAGGGTCAAGAGCTTAAAAGTGAGCTCAGAAATACAAACTACAAAATTGATCAATCTCAAGGTAAAATTGAGAACATGTTTGCCAGTCTCATGAGTTCGATGAATCAAGGTTCAACTTCGGGAGCTCTTCCGGGAAATACCATTCCTAACCCGAAGGGTGAATTAAAAGCTGTCGCCACTCGAAGTGGTAAAACACATAATGGACCCTCGACTCCTATGCCCCCTCCACCGGGGGAAGTGAATCGGGATACCAAGGTGACAACGGACAAGGTGCATTTTTCAAGCCCACAAAGTACCGCACACGTCCAACCTTCGGTGGTCCAAACTCCAATTCCGGAACCCGATGTTCCGAAGACAAATTCTAAGCCTTCAATTCCATATCTTTCAAGGCTTAATGATCAAAAGCTTAAAGAGAAAAACAATCAACAGATGGAAAAATTCTTCCAAATCTTCAATGAGTTGCATTTTGACATAAGCTTCGCAGATGCTCTCGTTCTTATGCCCAAATTTGCATCTACACTCAAAAGTTTGCTAAGCAACAAAGATAAGATAACTGAGATGGCAAAAACCCCACTTAATGAGCAATGCTCGGCGGTTCTCAAAAAGCTTCCCGAAAAGCTCGGAGACCCCGGCAAGTTTTTAATCCCATGTGATTTCTCGGGGATGGTTCAATGCCCTGCCTTGGCCGATCTTGGCGCGAGCATTAACCTTATGCCACTCTCGATATGGAAGAAATTATCTCTTCCGGAGCTTGCATCTACTCGCATGACACTCGAGCTCGCGGATCGTACTATAACTCATCCGCTTGGAATAGCCGAGGATGTTGTGGTGAAAGTAGGAAAGTTTCACTTTCCTACTGATTTTGTTGTAGTAGATTTTGATGCCGATCCTCGAGTTCCACTCATTTTGGGTAGAGCTTTTCTAAGAACGAGTCGTGCTCTCATTGACGTGTTCGCCGAAGAATTGACCATTCGTGTTGAGAATGAAGAAATCACGTTTAACATTAATCAGGGGTCTAAATGCAACGTTGCAACTATTGATCAAAAATCTGAAAAAATTGATTCGAAACTTTCAAGATTTACGGTCAAAAGTGTTGCACAACATCGTGCTAAGCTCAAAGCAACGAACATAACCCCTGGTTCAAGTGAATGGTTCAAAAGTTGTAATGCGGAAGTTAAGAGTGTTTTTGATTACGATGAACACGAATCGGAGGATACAACGGAAGTGGTAAAAACTGCTAGCTCTAAGAGCACACCACTTGCCCCACCTTCAGAATCGGTTTGTCGTATTGATATTGCCAAAAATCCTACTCTTACTTCCGCATCACTCATTTCCGACTCTTCCTATACTTCTCCTCCGTTTGAGGAAAGTGATATTTCTAAAGAAGAGTTCGAGGTCTTCTTGTTTGATGCTCAAATTGTTGAGCCCGATGATGATCCGGGGGGAGATGGCCCGATTTTAGAAAAGATGATTTTTGATGAACCATTGTTTGCTCTTCCCCCAAAGGATGATGTTGTTGTGGAAAAGCCATCTTATCCTTCCGAGCTCGAGCTCGATGATGCTTTTCCCGAATTTGAGAGTTTTGTGTTTAATGATCAAGAGGAGAGAAGTGGCAATCCCACTCCTCATCCGGATTATTCACTCTCAGCTTATGAAGCCTTTCGTTTTGATATCGATCATTTGGAAGAGACGGGAAGTGTAAATACCACTTCCCATTCTTATATGTCTCTTCCCGAGTATGATGTATTTCATTTTGATGAAAATGATCGATATCATGAGGAGTTCTCGATTGAACTCCCTCATGTGATATCTCCTCCTGAATATGATCATTTTTGTTTTGATCTGGAGGATGATTCTAGTGTGGGGGGAGGTGTGTTCAAAGATTTACTTCTTGAAGATTTTATCCCAACCCTCCCTCCCGTTGAAGCCGATGATGCTTCTGATGATGAAGAGTTTTACATGATAATAACAAAAATCTTGCTTCTCTTCATCACATATGGTGTGATTGCTCTTTCCCTTTTCTCCTACGGGAATGAGGACACCATATTTGACCCCGGTATCGCCCTTAATAGTTTCTTCTATTGAAATACCACGGGTTTTATCTCATCGGTGTGGAACTTTCTCATGTTCAAGTGTTTATCCAAACAATTTGAATGAAAGTCCGATTGAGATTGGTTTCCACTTGCTTCCCCATGGACAAATGAATTCGGGGTCGAGTCAAGCTAGCGACTCGGTTAACAAAAACAGTAGCACACCATATGGGTTTTCACCCATATTTCTGACTTCTTTCTACTTTCTACCACCCTAGTGTGGGGGAGATGCCCCCCGCTGTTGTATATAATTTTCAAAAAAAAAAAAAAAAAAAAAAAAAAAAAAAAAAAAAAAAAAAGGTTTTAAACCACAAAAATAAAATAAATGGCCCGTAATATTTCCCTTTTACGTTCTCAGTTTCGGCATAACAGCCGGTACTTTGAATATTGAGGGCAATATTCATTTCTAGTGTGGGGGGAATTCTCACGAATTTAATTACGTATATACACCATCTAATTCCCCCATTTTTGGCCAAAATTTTTTTTTTTGGGTGTAAGTGTTTGCACTTACACAGCAAATGGTTATCAGTCCACCATGTCTAACACACAAAAGGATTGGCTAATCCAAGAGCAAACGGCTCTTGGTAAAGATATATCAAATCCGTTTACGGCTTACAATTTGCCAAAAATTGTATGGTATTCGACTCACCATATCCTAAAAAGATGAAGAGTTGGCTAGCCCGCAAGGTTATGGCTTGTGGTAAAGGCTTTGGAAAACCATAATTGGTAATCAGCTCACCAAAGATAATAAGTGTATTTTATCTAAGAGTTGGCTAGTCCAGAAGCAAACGGCTTTTGGTAAAGACAAATCAAATCCGTTGACAGCTGATGGTTTGCTCAAAATCATATGGTTATCAGTGTACCATAGTTCTTACTTGAACTGAAACATTTGGCTACTCCAGAAGTAATGGCTTTTGGTAAAGAGATTTCAAATCCATTAAACTTTTCATAAATAATTGCTAGGGACTAGCAATTGCTCAGTGTGGGGGATTTGATATGTGTCGTTTTACACATATCTTTTCGTCCAATTTTCGAGTCAAAACAACCAAAAACACTTTAAAACGATCAAATAATGTTAAAAATATCTTTGAAATGTGTTTTTGTATGCCAAATGATTGAAAACGATTGAAAAACAAACAAATTTGCATAAATGGCAAGTCTAGTCCCTCAAGCTTGAAAAAGAAAATAATAAAAAAAAAATAATAATAATAAAAAATAAATTTTTGGTCCTTGGAATAATACGTTGGCAGATTTGGTCCTTGAAGATTGCATGATTTACTCTTGGTCCTTTATTAAATCCTTTTATCCTAAACTTAAACTTTAAACAACCGGATCCACAAAAATAATCCCAACTAAACACTACTCCACCCATCGACCCATCCCACAAACAATTAACACCAACCCACTAACCATAAGCCCACCACTATCCCAACCCACTATCCCCCACAATCACCCCAACCCACGTTAAACCCAAAACAGCCCACTACAACTAAACTTAAACCCAAACCCATCTAAAAACCAAAACCGACCCATCCTAAAAACTAAAACCCCGGATCATTTATTTGGTCAAAACCCCCTTTTCCTTGGTCAATATCCCAATCAAAAATAACCCTAATTCCCCAACCCACCATCTTCCTTCTCCACCCTATTAACCGCCGAACAATCCCTCCCCCTACCTTTCACAACCTCCCATGCCCTTCACATGATGCCTTCTTCACGGGATGCATTGCCACCTCAGCGATCCGAGGGAAATAGAAGATGATCTACGGTTCAAGATTAAAGAAGTGGTCACCAAGGATTCATCCAAGGGCCATCAAAGAAGCACAAACAAGCGAATGGAGAGACACTCTCACACAACAAACACAAGTAGCTAGGGTTTTGTGTTTTTTTTAGTAGTATAAAAAGAACTCGAGTAGCAGCCGATAAAGGCTAGGTTTAATTTAGCTTTTTTTAAGGTATTTGTATTTTTCTTTTTAATGTAATTTAAATTTGGTTTTAATTAATTTCTGTTTTTAGTTAGTTTTTACTGCTATTTACTGCTCTTGTTCGCTTATAAAAAAGGTTTATTTTTAGCTAAAATATTAGGTAATTTTTCTTTTAAGTTTATTGTTATTTGCATTTGTTTTCCATGTTGTAATTCGACTTTTAGTTAATGAAAATTTGAGTTCTTGCTATAGTCAACGATAGTCAACTGCTTCTTAGCTTAATGTTCACTGCTTTATTTATGCTTATTGAATTCGTGTTACTGCTTATGTGATAAGTTAGTTTACGCTTGAAAAAAGAAAAAAAAAAAAAAAGTTTAGCCTATCTTGTTTTTTTTTGTTCCTGCTTGTTGAAATTTATTATATATGGTTAGAGTTTTGTGGTGAATGTTTTTGTTATAGTAGGATTTGGATCGGTTAATGGTTTATGTTTATGTTTATTGTTTATGCTTGTGTTTATTGTTGTGTGTTTATTGGAGTTGGATTTGCATTTTTTTTGTTTGAGTTGGATTTGGTTGTTACCGATTATGTGACTGAATTGGTTGTTAAGAATTGAAGTTTACATGTTTCTTTGAAGTTTAAAGTTATTTGCAAAAGAAAGTCAAAGGAAAAAAAAATAGTTAGTACAAAAAAGTCTAGTGTGGGAATCGAACCTGGGTTACTCTGATTCACAAGCAACACGCGTACCAACTGCACTAGCCCCTTTTGTTATTAAATGCTTGGAATCAATTTCTTTTAACCTTGTTTCAGTAGCTATTTTTTTTATAACCCTTTAAGCTGTTTAGCTTATTAACAGCTTATTCACATAAGCTGTTCTAGTTTTGTTATTTTTCTTAGCTTAGTTTTACTTCAAAGTATTTACCATAAATTTTTCAGATTTTTGTTAATCAGTTTAGTATTTTTAATAATTTATTTTCTTTAAAATAGTTTTTAATCCGTATTTAATAAAATAAAAATCAGAAAAATACAAATCTTTTTTCCAAAATTTTCTTTTATAATTTAGAGTGTAGGAAAATTAATTCGGTACGCGTAGGGCTAATATTTTTTAGATTTCACTTTTATTTTTGCGCGTTGACATTAATTTTAATCAAAACGTGCGTTGTTAGTTTTAAATACCTTTTGCGTTTCATTGCTTTGTTTAAAATTACCACAACACCAAATAATCTCCAAATCAAATCATCAAGCATTTTAATTCCGAACCTAAAACGAAATCCTCGATTCACACCTCGCTGGGACACGACCCGGGTGATCACTTGCCCGGTATCACACACATCACATTCACGGGTTTTGCAAGTTTGACTTTTCCTAAGGTTTGACTTGTCATCTCCCAAAGTATCTCGTGTGCACGATACTATATTTATTTATATATATACTACACACGGATCAAGCTTATACTAAGTCTTAAAACAGCTTAAAAAGCAACTTTCAATGTTAAATAAGCAGTTTAAATAAGCCAAATGATATAAGCACTTCCAAGCTAATTAAGACAGTAAAATACATAAATACTTAACAAAGGATATCTAGGCAACCAACTAAGCATAAAAGGCATATATTAACACTATTAAGCATAAATAAGCTGAAGTAAGCAGTAATTAAGCTATGCTACAGTGGAATCCAAAAATACCAAAAAAAAAAAAATTAGAAATTGCTCACTTGAGACCCTAGCGTAACAAGGGCTCAAAATTGGCAGCTACTAGCTCCTAGCTTATCAAGGATAAGCTAGGTAAAGTCTATCTTGCCAATTCCATTTCTGGCAACTTCCAAAAGCTTCCTGTCTCATGCTAAGATAATTTCTGAGATGCTTTGATTCTGAGTTTACTCTTTTTATATTTCCTTTTTACTTTTGAGAGCTTGTGAGAGCTTATGGAAATTTTTGAAACATTAAATGAGCATAAACAAGATTTTTGCTAAAAACTTTAAATTTCTATTAAAACTGAAAATGGTTACAAGGCTTGAAATTAAGAGCTGACAAACTTATATTAAACTTAAAAGAGCATATTACAATATTAAACTAGAAACTATCTTAAAAAAAAAAAAAAAAAAAAAAAAAAAAAAAAAAAAAAAAAAAAACTCCCTTCTAAGGCTTTATAATTTCCCTATTTATACTACTATAAAAACTAAGGGTCTTTAGCTTTTGTGCTTTTTTTGTGAGTAGAAACAGACTTGAATCTTCATTTGTGCTTCCTCTTGAGCAATTCCCACCATCGGATTAAACTTTATCTTCATCTCAGCCTTTGGATTCATTTTGGCGCCCAAATGTATACACGGATTGCTGACATGGCATTGGATACATGTGAGGGGGTGGTATCTTGTGAAGAGTTTTGGCTTGGAGTGGGGTGGAGTGGCTAGGAGGAGGGAGGTTGAGTGTGGCAGTGATAGGAGCAGAAGTGGTGATGATGGTGTTGGGTGTGACAGGGAAAAGCGGGAAAAGTTATAAGGGTAAGGTTTGGTTATTTTAGGATTTGGTTAAAGTGGGCTTGGTTAGTTATAGGATTATTTATGAAATGGTTTTAAGTTAAGGGGCCAGTTTTGTAAATTCTGAAAATCCAGTGACCATTCTTGTCCCTTTTGAAAATTATTTCCAAGGATTACTTTTGACAATTGGAGAATAATCATGATCTACTTTGGTAAATTTCTACCCCGGCCTCGGCTTTATGAGCTTTTCCAATCTCGTGCTCGGTTATGTCCGTTTTTGCCCTGTTTTCAATCCTTTCGTACCTGAAACACATAAAAACGCAAACCAAGGATATCTGCAGTATTATATGGTATATTTGGCTTTTTTTTAGCATTTTTTTATGTATTAAATGGGCCTAAAATGATGAGTAAATAGGCATTCATCATCCCCCCACACTATCAATTGCTAGTCCCTAGCAATCCGATTATATAAAGTAATGAAAGGATCAAAAGAATATCAAGCATACCCCGTTTCGACTTTTTATTAAATGCGAGAAATTTAAACTAAAACAAAAATAGATAACATGCTTGATTTCCAAAAATGGTATCATGGAACGGGATTCACACAAAATGGGTGTCTCCAGGGAATTGAAATCGTCATCCTCTTTTTTATACTCCCAACTAAGCTTAAACTCAATGTGCAAATGTTTTTTTTTTGTAAAATGCTAACACTACTTATACTAATAATCTATGTAAGCCGAGACTTAACTTTTCACTCCCACAATTTATTCAAGTTAGGTGACTGTGCTCATTTTCAAAATTTTGATCACAAAAATTGACGTTTTTATAAGATTTTGACTAATACTAGTTGAAAGATAGATCTAAAATTTACAACAAGCAAGTTTCAAAACTTTATTCAACCATACATCTTTATTTTTGCAACATCAAAACTTATTGCATTTTGCAATATCATTCCATTTTTGCATTTTGCAATATCATTCCATTTTCTTTTCTTTTCATTTTCTCATTTTTTCATTTTTCATCATTTTTTTTTTACTTGTGCAACATAAACTAACGGAGTTTCACGGGAACCAAGACCTTACACCTTCCGGAATAAAGGATCCAAGGGCCGTTACAACGGAGAGTTCCAAGACTCTAAACATTCCTGAAATGAGGATCCAAGGGTGTTAGACCAAGACCTCACACATTCCTGAATTAGAGGTCCAAGGGCCGGTGTAAGAGGGTAGCCAAGACCTAAACGCCTTCCGGAAATAAGGATCCAAGGGCCGATCTTGAACTGTAGCTTTTTTAGCACATACATTTATTACTTAACTTTTGCAACTTTCAAGCAACGTATCACTTTCATTTTGCATTACTATGACATATGCTTGTTCCGAAGTTTAAATAAAGCTTTGAACTAGTATTTTTCAAAATCGTATAAAAAAATGATTTTGTGTGTTCAAATGTTTGAAAATAAGCACTTATTAAGTCAGATTAGTTATCTCCTGGGAGAAAAAGCCATAGATTACTTATATAAGCTCTAAAGAAAACCAACTATTCTACGCTTAGCATTTTCATTTGCACATATCGTAAAAACTTAGCCTAATCGTTAAGAAAGCACCCAGATCAACACTCTGGCAGAGTCGGGATTCCCCTTGTTATAACCTAATCAAGACTAAACACTTCTTTTTTATTGCAATTTCTTATCTAAAAACGAAAAAATTTTAAAATTTTTGGCCAAAGCGGGGGTACTAGGGCACTAGAAGGTACATATGTGACAAAAATCGCGATAATTCCCCCCCACACTTAGAATTGAATATTGCCCTCAATATTCAAAGTACCGGCTATTATGCCGACACTTAGAACGTAAAAAGGTAATACCAATAGCCAAGTGTGGAACAGAAATCTCTATTTTCACAAACAGGATTAAAAAGATATCCCTAGATAATCGTTAGCAACAAGATCGGATATTGGGCGGCTGGATTAAAAACAGGCGCATCAATCATCATGATCTAAGGGAAACCTGCAAACAAGGGCAAACAACACGCAAACAAAGCACAGTAGAGGAATCCCCCCACACTTAGTGTCAGAAAATAGAAAGAAGTCAGAAACATGGGTTGTCACCCATGTGGTGCTAATGTTTTTGTTAACCGAGTTACTAGCTTGACTCGACCCTGAATTCATTGGTCCATGGGGAAAGTTTGGAGATCCAGGACAACCATGGGTGGTATGTCCCCTCCAAAGTAATGCTTCAACCTATGACCGTTCACCTTGAAGTTTGGTCCATCGGTTTGAGATAACTCGATGGTACCATAAGGAAAAACTTGAGCAACGGTGAATGGTCCAGACCAACGGGTTTTTAACTTGCCCGAGAAAATCTTTAATCGAGAATTGAAGAGGAGGACTCGATCACCAACGTTGAAAACACGGTTTTTGATCACCAACATTGCTAAGCCGAGATTACTTCGTTTAATTCATTCATTTGAAGCTTTCGGTGATCACCCGCAGTCTTAAGGTCGAAATTTGCATGTTTTAAGGCCCAATAGGCCTTATGTTCGAGCTCAATGGGCAGATGGCACGCTTTTCCGTACACTAGCTTGTAAGGAGTACACCCGATGGGTGTTTTGAAGGCGGTACGGAAAGCCCATAAAGCATCATCTAATTTATCGGCCCATGAGGCCCGATTTTCACGTACAGTTCTCTCCAAGATTCGTTTCAATCCACGATTGGAAACCTCGACTTGACCGCTCGTTTGCGGGTGATACGCGGTAGATAGACGGTGAGTAACTCCATACTTAAGCATAACCTTTGCGAATTGGTCATTGAAAAAATGGGTACCGCGATCACTTATAATAGCTCGAGGAGTTCCGAATCGGGAGAAGAGATTTTTCAAGAATTTTACAACAACTCGGGCGTCGTTAGTGGGGAGTGCCTTTGCTTCAACCCATTTTGACAAGTAATCGACAGCCACGAGGATATATTTGTTCCCTCGTGAAGACGGGAATGGCCCCATAAAATCGATGCCCCATACGTCAAAGATCTCGCAGACCTGAATTGCATTTTGAGGCATTTCGTCTTTTTGCGAGGTTTTTCCTTGACGTTGGCAAGAGTCACGTGACTTTTCCAAGTCGTGGGCATCACGGTAGATAGTTGGCCAAAAGAAACCGGAATCAAATATTTTTTTGGCGGTGTAGTTCGGGCCATGATGTCCCCCGGTGGGTCCATTGTGGCAAGCCTTAAGAATATCAACGGCTTCCTGGCCGTGAACACACCGCCAGATGACTTGATCCGCACAAACTTTGAACAAGTAGGGGTCTTCCCGAAAGTAATGCTTAACATCTTTGAAGAATTTCTTCTTTTGTTGGGACGACATCCCTTTCACAACAAAATTCCCCGCATGGTAATTTGCAAAGTCGGCAAACCATGGGGTACTTGGATCATCTTTTAATGAAACCATCCCAAGTGTCTCGAGAGGAAATGTTTCGGTAATTTCCTTTTTCTCGAGAACACTTTGATGAGGGTTCTATAATCTGGACAAATGATCGGCGGCGAGATTCTCCGCTCCTTTTTTATCACGAATTATAACATCAAATTCTTGGAGCAGGAGAACCCACCGAAGTAATCTCGGCTTAGCATCTTGCTTAGCAAGGAGATACTTTAGAGCCGAATGATCCGTATACACTATGGTCTTTGATAAGAAAATATATGGTCTAAATTTCTCAAAAGCATAGACAACGGCTAATAAATCTTTCTCAGTAGTGGTGTAGTGAGATTGAGCATCGGTCATTGTCTTGCTAACATAGTGTATCGGCTGAAAGTACTTAGATTTCCATTACCCCAGGACTGCCCCAATAGCATAATCACTAGCATCGCACATGAGCTCGAATGGAAAGTCCCAATCGGGGGCAACTAAGATCGGTGCTTCAGTTAGTTTCTTTTTAAGAATTCCGAATGCTTCAATGCATTCGGGAGAGAAGAAGAATGGAGCATCTTTTTCAAGAAGATGGGTCAGAGGCCGGGTGATTTTAGAAAAATCTTGAATAAATCGAAGGTAGAAACCGGCATGACCAAGGAAACTTCGAATTCCTTTGACGGTGGTGGGATGAGGTAGCTTAGCGATTACATCGACTTTAGCTTGATCAACCTCAATCCCGGCACTGGAAATCTTATGGCCGAGGACAATGCCTTCTTTGACCACGAAGTGGCACTTCTCCCAATTTAGAACAAGATTGGTGTCTTCACAACATTTTAACATTTTGTCTAAATGGGAGAGGCACGATGAGAAAGAATTTCCATAAACCGAAAAATCATCCATAAACACTTCCATTGTTTTCTCGATCATGTAATGGAAGATGGCTATCATGCACCTTCGGAACGTGCCCGGAGTGTTGCATAAACCGAAAGGCATATGACGGTAGGCAAACGTACCATAAGGGCAAGTGAATGTGGTCTTTTCCTGATCTTGTGGATCAATCGGGATTTGGAAATACCCGGAAAAGCCATCGAGAAAACAATAGAACTCATTTCTCGCTAAACGTTCAAGCATTTGATCCATAAAAGGAAGCAGAAAATGGTCTTTTCGGATAGCATCATTGAGTTTTCGATAGTCAATACACACTCTCCATCCAGTGATGAGACGTGTGGGAATCAACTCATTTTCTTCGTTTTCAATGACGGTTATACCCCCCCTTTTTGGGAACACAATGGACGGGACTAACCCACGGGCTATCGGAGATAGGGTAAATCATTCCGGCATCAAGAAGTTTAAGAACTTCATTCTTGATAACCTCATGAATTTTTGGATTTACCCTTCTTTGTTGTTGCACTGTGGGTTTAAAATCATCCTCCATTAAGATCTTATGAGTATAGAAACGAGGGTCAATACCCTTTATATCAGAGAGCTTCCAAGCGATGGCACTCTTGTGCTTTTTGAGCACATCAAGAAGTTGGGTCTTCTCCTCATCTTTAAGATCTTTAGAAATAATGACAGGAAATTTGTCGTTATCTTCTAAGAAAGCATATTCCAGATGAGGAGGTAAATCCTTGAGCTCGAGCTCTGGAGGATTAGATGGCTTAATCTCTTTGATTTGAATTTCCTTTGGAGGGGGAGAAGATGACAGATCATTGTTAAGCAACTTCTCGAGGAGGAGAATGTCTCCCTCCGGATCAAAATCGGTATCATCAATTTCCGAAGAAATTGATTCATCTTTGAGACAAGCATCGATCTCTTCCAAAATGAAATCACTTCCCTCAAACGGAGTGAGAGAAGGGGAAGAGTCGGAAAGAATAGGTTGAGAAGAAGGAGTGGGATCACCACTCGAAGAATTATTCGAGAATCCAAGAACTTCTTGAGAATACTCCTCCGAAGCAATGTCAATGACATCAATTCGATTAACCGAAATAGAATCGTGGTTGGAGGAGTATTTGAAAGTTCGATCAAGATTAAAGGTCACAGCCTCATTATCAACCTGAAGTGTTATTTCTTCGCCATAAACATCAATCAAAGCACGCCCGGTCCTTAAAAAGGATCTCCCTAAAATAAGGGGAACCCGAGGATCGGCATCGAAATCAACGATGACAAAATCGGCGGGGAAATGTAACTTTCCAACTTTGACAAAGACATCCTCGGCTATTCCAATTGGACGAGATATAGAACGGTCCGCTAGCTCGAGGGTCATGCAAGTTGGAGTAAGTTCAGGGAGAGAAAGCTTTTTCCACACGGAAAGCGGCATTAGGTTGATGCTTGCACCAAGATCGGCCAAGGTGTAGCATTCAACCACTCCCGGGAAATCACATGGGATAAGAAATTTTTTGGGATCTCCAAGCTTCTCGGGAAGCTTCTTGAGGAGAACCGCTGAGCAATTTTCATTCAAAGGGGTTTTTGCTAGTTCAAACAATTTTTCTTTGTTACTCAACAAACCCTTGTGTAAGCAAACTTGGGCATAAGGAGTAAAGCATCAGCAAAGCTTATGTCGAAATGCAAATCTTGGAAGATTTGGAAGAATTTCTCCATTTGATTCGAAGCTTTTTCATGGAGCTTTTGATTGTTTAATCTTGATGGACAAGGAAGTTTGGTTTTGTCGGGAGCTTCTTTGGGCTCAAAAACAACTTTTGGATTAGGGTGTTGGACAACCGTAGGTTGGACGTTTTTGGTACTTCCGTTATTAGTAGGAAGTTCCGTGTCCTTTGTCGCCTCGGTCGAACGATCAACTACCTTGGGAGGAAGAGAAGAAGAGGCAGTTGGAGCCGTGGGTCCATCGTAAGAAACATCACTCCGAGTAGTGATCGCCTTTACATCGCCCCTCGGGTTAGCGATCGTGTTGCTAGGAAGAGTACCTGAGCCCGAGGGTCTATCATTTAAAGACTTCTTGATTTCCGAGATTTGATTTACCAACAACCGATTGGTTTCTTCTTGGGATTTCATGAATTGCTTCAATAATTCATCCGAGGACGTTTGATTTTGATTAAAACCTTGGTTTTGATTGAAATTTTGCCCTCGGTTTTGATTTTGAACATTCCCTTGATGTTGGTTAAAATTTCCCTGATTTTGACCTCGGATTTGATTACCTTGATTTTGGTTTTGATTGTAATTCCCTTGGTTCATCCGATTTTGATTTTGATTGAATTGGGAATTTTGGTTTTGCACATTCGGATTTGGATTTTGATTAAATCCGGGTGGTCCGAGAAAATTGTTAGAACGGTAGCTGAGAAGATTACGGTCTCCTTGCGGTTGGTAACCATTACCTCCCGTGTTAAAGGTTCCCGTAGCACAAACGTTCTCTTGAGTGTAGCCACCGGAGGCTGGGCACTCGGAATATGGGTGAGGACCACCACATGTTACACAACTTTGATTCACAACATTCACTTGATGATTGTTGTTGCTTTGAATCTGAGTTTGGTGTATTCTCAAAACAGCAGTGGACAAATCATCCATCTTTTTTGTGAGCGCAGCTATCTCGGAAGTGGAAGAAGAAGAAGTAGTGATAGATCTAGTAGACTCATTCCTCTCGGTTGAGGAATCCCAATGATTATGATGGGTGGACATGTTCTCGATTAGATCATAGCACTCTTGTGGTCGTTTTTTCATAAAAGTACCACCGGCTGCAGCATTAATCGTGTCACGGTGTCTCAATGTTAAACCATTATAGAACGTGTCTATTATGGTGACTAACAACATGTTATGGTTTGGACACCGATCAATTGAAAGCTTATAGCGTTCCCATGCCTCAAATAATGATTCATCGGGAAGTTGACGGAAGTTGCTTATGTCATTTCTCAACTTCGTCACCATTGATGGTGGAAAATATTTTGCCAAGAATTTTGAAGTCATTTCATCGAAACTATGAATTGAATTCTTGGGAAGACGATCAAACCATGCAGTGGCATGATGCGTCAAAGAATAGGGGAAGAGATATAGACGAAGGGCGTCATCGGTGACCCCATTTTGTTTCATGCTCTGGGTGACGGTAAGGAATTTATTAATATGCTTGTTTGCATCGTCACCCGGCAATCCGTGAAATTGGCAAGAATTTTGGACTTGTTGGATCATGTGATGTTTAAGTCCAAAATCCGCGGCTTGGACATTAACGGGGGCAATCGGGCCACCACGTCCTTGCATTGTTGGTTGGCACAACTCCTCCATCGTTCGGAGATCGGGAGGTGGCTCATCATTGTTTGTATTGTTATCCATCTCTTCGTCGTCTTGAAAATCAAGACGTCTACCTCGACGAATAATTCTTTCGGGATTGGAAACTGGTGAAAGAAGATTGGGTGTAGAAGAACGGGTGTTCATACACCAAAAAGAAACAAAAATTTAAAAAGAAAACAAAATTTGAAAATGAAAATATTTTTGGATTTTTATTTTAAAGAAAGATTACACAATATTTTTGGAATCGATTCGTCAATCGAAATTCGTTTCTCACAAAACTACTCGCAGAGTGGCGGAGAAGCAAAGGTCCGCTCGAAAGCTGATTAAAAACCCGCCTCTTTCGGTTTGTCAATTTAATGTCAAATCATCCTTAAACCACTTGTATAGGTTGTAATTTCAAGATAATCCGAAAACAATTAACTTACGATTTGTTTTGTTGGATATTTTTATGGTTTTGTAAACACTTTAGGAAAAGTGTTTGTGGTGTTTTTTAATTTTTATGATTTTTTTTGGTATTTTGAAAATATTCACAAAAATACTGAAAACTTCACAAGGAAGGGTCTTCAAAACACGAATCGCGAAATTAAAAATTCGCTTCAACCTTCCCCGGCAGCGGCGCCAAAAATTGATTCGAAAGAATCAACACGAATTTTTTATCATGGATTTACAAAGGAAATATGTAAACCCGAGTCGTTTTCCCCAACGAAGGATTGAATGGAATTTGTGATTTTGCTCGTGAATCGTGTGATGAATAGTGATAAAGATGAGATTTTTGGTTTTTAATCTACAAATATGAAATATAATCTAAAAACAGTTAAATAAGCAAAGAAAATGATTAACTCAAGCCTACGTGACTAAAAACGCAAAGGAAACCTATAAATGCGCAAAACCCGGGCTAATCCCGAGCTTTAAAAGCAAAACTAATAAATACTAACCCTAGGCATGAAATTATATTTTTCCTAAGTCCTAAATTATAAAAGAAAATTTTAGAAAAAAGAATTATATTTTTTTACTTTTATTTAATTTATTATGAATTAAAAACTGAATTAAAAAGAAAAATGAATTAAAAATACTAAATGAACTTGGAAAATTATGAAAAATTTCAGAAAACTACTTGCTGATAAACTAATCCTAGGAAAAATAAAATTAGGCCAACAACTTATTCAGATAAGTAGTTTATAAGCTGAAAGGTGAAATAAGCTCAAAATGAAAAATCAAGGTTAAATAAAAAGGTACACAAAGGTTAACTGAACAAAGACCCTAGGGCAGTTGGTTGGGTGTGTGTGTGGTGAGCAAAGAGACCAGGGTTCGAATCCCTTGGTTCTCTTTTTGCAAAAAACTTATTTTATTTATTTATTTATTTTTTATTTTCTTTCTACAACTTATAAATAAGCAAGCAAAAATGAACTTTTGTAAAAGAAATATTTTTATAACTCACTAAATAAGCTAGAAATAAGCTAAAATGGGCTGACAGTTAGTTATAAGCTAACTAGAATATGGAACTTAAGTAAATAAGCTATAAGCTGTCCTATAAGCCAAAATGGAAGAGTAATAAGCTAAATGGGACTGAGATGACTACAAATAAGCTAAAGTTATCAGAAAAAGCTATGGGACTAGGCAAATAAGCAGTTAGGCAGTTGGGTCGAAAAATGGGCTTAAAACACTAAATAAGCTAATAGGCTATTAAGGAGCTTATGGAAACTGGAAAAAGCTATTTTCTACTTAGACTAACATGATAAGCTAATGGGAATCAGAAAAAGCTATGGCAATAAGCCAATAAGCACTAAAAACTGAGAAAAGGGGCTGAGACTGCTGCTATGGCAGTTGGCACAGGGGAAAAAGGGGGTTTTACAAGCTCCTAAAAAGCTGTTAAAATAAAATCTTAAAATTCAAAAAAAATGGTAATAGATAGACAAGCTGGCCAAATCTAATTGTGCAAAATATTAGCTTATAACAACTTAAATCTAAGAAATTAAAAATCAACAAATGAAGGCTAAAAAATGGGAAATCCAAAAGTATGCAGTCTGCTATTGGCTCTGAGGTCAGATTTTTGACAAAAGACCTCAAATTCAACTGAGATAAATGCAACACTAAGAATTCAACTCAACTTCAATAAAGTGAACTTGTGAGTAGCAAAAATAATGACTAAAAGAGCTTAATCCTACAACTAGCATATGAGATCAGGTTTTATCTCTAAGTATGCACTATTCAACTCAAATCATAAAAATCATTAAAAACAGGTTAAAGGCTCTTACTAACAACTTATATAAGTGATTTTTGGCAAGATTCAAAGTTCTAAAACTGCAAATGAACAGTGCTTAACCTTTTTTGACCTGTTTTGACTTAACGCCAAACACCCCTTAATAACTTGACGTTCTATATTTTTACTTTGAAAAATGATTTTAAGACCAAACTTTTGAACAAAGGGCTTATACTAAGTCTTAAAATAGCTTAAAAAGCAAGTTTCAATGTTAAATGAGCAGTTTAAATAAGCCAAATGATATAAGCACTTCCAAGCTAATTAACACAGTGAAATACATAAATACTTAACAAAGGATATCTAGGCTACCAACTAAGCATAAAAGGCATATATTAACACTATTAAGCATAAATAAGCTAAAGTAAGCAGTAATTAAGCTTTGCTACAGTGGAATCCAAAAAAAAAATAAAAAAAGAAATTGCTCACTTGAGACCCTAGCTTAACAAGGGCTCCAAATTGGCAGCTACTAGCTCCTAGCTTATCAAGGATAAGCTAGGTAAAGTCCATCTTGCCAACTCCATTTCTAGCAACTTCCAAAAGCTTCCTGTCTCATGCTAAGGTAATTTCTGAGATGCTTTGATTCTGAGTTTATTCTTTTTATATATATATATTTTTTTACTTTTGAGAGCTTGTGAGAGCTTATGGAAATGTTTGAAACATTAAATGAGCATAAATAAGATTTTTGCTAAAAACTTTAAATTTCTATTAAAACTGAAAATGGTTACAAGGCTTGAAATTAAGAGCTGACAAACTTATATTAAACTTAAAAGAGCAGATTACAATATTAAACTAGAAACTATCTAAAAAAAAAAAAAAAAAAAAAAAAAAAAAAAAAAAAAAAAAAAAACTCCCTTCTAAGGCTTTATAATTGCCCTATTTATACTACTATAAAAACTGAGGGTCTTTAGCTTTTGTGCTTTTTTTGTGAGTAGAAACAGACTTGAATCTTCATTTGTGCTTCCTCTTGAGCAATTCCCACCATCGGATTAAACTTTATCTTCATCTCAGCCTTTGGATTCATTTTGGCGCCCAAATGTATACACGGATTGCTGACATGGCATTGGATACATGTGAGGGGGTGATATCTTGTGAAGAGTTTTGGCTTGGAGTGGGGTGGAGTGGCTAGGAGGAGGGAGGTTGAGTGTGGCAGTGATGGGAGCAGAAGTGGTGATGATGGTGTTGGGTGTGACAGGGAAAAGCGGGAAAAGTTATAAGGGAAAGGTTTGGTTATTTTAGGATTTGGTTAAAGTGGGCTTGGTTAGTTATAGGATTATTTATGAAATGGTTTTATGTTAAGGGGCCAGTTTTGTAAATTTTGAAAAT
The DNA here is from genome assembly GCA_021014915.2 of Artemisia tridentata subsp. tridentata. Classification (NCBI taxonomy): domain Eukaryota; kingdom Viridiplantae; phylum Streptophyta; class Magnoliopsida; order Asterales; family Asteraceae; genus Artemisia; species Artemisia tridentata. The sequence goes on from CP139509.1 coordinate 476,232,521, forward strand.
CCAGGGACCATTCTTGTCACTTCTGAAAATTATTTCCAAGGATTACTTTTGACATTTGGAGAATAATCATGATCCACTTTGGTAAATTTCTTCCCCGGCCTCGGCTTTATGAGCTTTTCCAATCTCGTGCTTGGTTATGTCCGTTTTTGCCCTGTTTTCTATCCTTTTGTACCTGAAACACATAAAGACGCAAACCAAGGATATCTGCAGTATAATATGGTATATTTGGCTTTTTTTTTAACATTTTTTATGTATTAAATGGGCCTAAAATGATGAGTAAATAGGCACTCATCATTCTTCGATTTACTTATGACTGTTGCTTCTGATGTTGTTCTCAGCAAAACAATCTTTTTTTTCGGCGGGTATCTATGTAATGCATGATGAATATCACAGGCAATGATGAAAGCTGTTACTATTTCCTATTTTGGTAAGTCTAGCTTGCCATAACCTGTGTCTTGGCATAGCGATCAGATGGTTGCAACCAAGGCCGCTTTTGGGTACCACTTCTATAATCGCTTACCTGAGCCTCATTATGTGTATTATCATCATGCATTATCGTTGATCCATCATTGATCCTCTCTTACTGTTTATGTCAAGAATAGTTCAGACGTTTATTTACTCTCTTTGCAGCTCTAAACTTTATGTGTCGCTGTCTTTCAGTTCATTTGCCATTTTGCTACATAACTAGAACAAAGAAAAGATAAGTATTACTTGAATTTTTTTATGCCATAGTTCAATATGAAACTGCTGCATTTGTATATGTATGCTTATGATATCTTAAATTTACAAGCTTAATCCACTGTAGTACACGCCTCCGCTTATATTTTTTTTTTCTGCCAACAGGGTTTTTATATTCAACAACCTCATTGCATACTATGGACACAAGTTAAATATAAAAAATAGACGGAATATCAATGATGGATGTACGGAGACCAAGGGCAACTATTACTAAATTCGCATGGTCTGTGCATCCATCTTTGATACTTTGTCAATATTTTTGTCACACCGGAGTTTTCACATTCACCTACCTGACCACATTATGCTTCAAGTCAGATCGAACTCGACTGTTGGTGAGTTTCAATATATATACTTTGTATTCTCTCCATGTATATACTTTCTATGTCTGCCTTTTGTTTAGCACTTTTCTATACTCGATAAAAGATAAGCAGTCATGTATGTTAGCCTGGAAATAAATTGTCTGGTGATCATTGTAAGACAATGATACTGCAAGTTCAGCTTCCCTAAAAAGTTATTGTTTTATATTACTTTCCAATCTTAAATATATTTTCGCCTTTGTGAAGGTGGAGGATGCGAAGACAATATTAAGAGGTCAAATAAGATCAACACCAACAAGATGTGAAACAAATTGTCGTTCATGTGGTCATTGTGAAGCAATACAAGCGCTCACAACACTACAAATCAATAATGAAAAAATGCGATCAAGAACCCAACAATAGCATCATTAGGTGATTGCTCAAATGCCACATGTCAGAAAATTTATGGGTATCAAAAAGTTTGAAAATGAACCAACGCCTTCGGCTCCACCCGAACCCTTCCCGATTATATGGTCAAACCTGAACGTCCTTCTCGGAATGACGCTTTATTAATTTTGTATCAACAATGTACCCATTTTTTCTCTTCTTTTTCACTGTGTTTTTAAACGTGTTATGTATATAGGTTTAATGTTGAATAGTCTTTCGCAAGTATTGATTGCAAATACCTTAAGTGTGCAAACATGTTACTCTCCTATATGACTAACCTAATGCACATAAACCTTATCTATGCAAAAGACTAGGACAATGTTCCAGGGTTAACTTTTTTTTTTTGCCATTTCAAGCTTGCAACACTAGCAAACACACCGTCAACTGCTACAGCCCGCCGCGAAGCGCGGGTTTCCCACCTCGTTATTACACATATACAAACTAAAAGAGGATATTAAGTAAGAACATTGATGAAATTCATGTACGTCCTCTTATGGCTACAAGAAGAATGAATTAGCTATGAATAAATAGAACGAAACATCATTTTGTTTTTTCAAAATGGCCCGTTTTCCTCAAGTCAAAAAAAGCGGACTAGGTAACAAACAAACAACTAACAAGGTATGTATAGTATCGAAAACACCGTTATTCATAACCAAAATGATTGGATGTGAAATACTTCTAGATAAACTGGCACATGTTAGACTTTCAAAATTAGTGTACGCTCTATCTATCTATAAGTGTTTGTAGCATATTGTATGATATTGTGTGTACATATTATGATATCAGATGATTGACCCTTTTATCGGACGGGCAACTAATTGTGTCATTTAAATATGACAATTTTATGACCCGTGTATCAGAAAGGTTGCCTACATTTATCGTCGTTTAGAAGTGAAGGATAATTATAACAGCACCGGTGTTATCCGGTGCTATTGGACTATTATTTTTTCACTGCATGCTTACAATGGTTCCACGACAAAATGATAAAAGTTGAGCTATTAAAACAGAGTTAACAAACATACGTATTTATGATCAACGCCAACACGGAGAAGTGCAATATGATCAATATATAGGTAAATCGAAAAACTAATAAATATATGGGTTTGATTTCGCAGGCGAATTACTATACATAAATATCATCTTTGATGATTCTAAAGACATGAGAAAGGTAAGGTCAAATACCTTTTACATATCCAAAATGAGTTTGATTTCTCAATGAAATTACAAATATTGTGTTTTGATGGTTATTAGGCTGAATAAGTTTGCTATTTTCAAAAATCATATATGATGATGATTTCTTCGTGTTAGACAACCTTCCTCTGTTTCAGTACATGTTCAAAATTTCCTTTCCTTCCAATAACCATAATGAAAATGATGAATACAGTATTGTATTGACAATGATTATTATAAACCTGTTCGAAAATGTGGCCAAAGTGTTGAATGACAATTGAATGTTGATGGTGTCATCAAGCATACTAATGTGAATTAAGGATAAAATTTTATTTATGGTTTTATTTAGAATTCGTGAGACATTAATAAGATTAATTTTGTTAAATTAATTGACCGTTTTCTTTCATCTGCTTAGCTTATATATTGGGAGCTTTCCTCTCATTTCAACCACCAGTAAACACAACTCACTCCTCTCTGGTTGTTTAATGTTCATCTTGGCCTTGTGTGTATCCGGTTCGTGATAGAGGGAAAACACGTTTTGGTTTGCCTTGATAACCTTTTTGTGCTAACGGAGTTATCCGTTGTTGTTGTATCCTATGAGATAGACGTTCACGTTTTTCAAGCACTGTGAGAGGACGAATCTGTCTTAACGAAACTGTAAGCATTATAGGCCTCAAAACATTTTTTCTTGTTTGTGTACTTCGGGTCTAATTGTCTAAACAATCAAACGGTTTTTCTACACTTCATATTTATCTTGTTATTATCATGTTTGTCTCTTGCAGCAATACACCATATATATATAACAAAACCTTCATATTTTCTTACTGCTTTGTTGAATACTTGCAACAAAAATGTATCGTTTACACAAGAATATTGATGCTTTTCTTTTAGGCTGAAAGCCAAGTAAAAAGTAATATACTTTTTTAAATGTAACATACTTTCTTGTGTGCAATTGTCAGTAACTCACGACGAGTTAATATATCAATATGAGTAGTGTTGACGTATGTGTCCGAACGGCCTGTCTCGACCGGCCGTCCGGACGACATCGAGCCACCCGGGCATACCGGAAGGCATACGACTCATCCGGCCAAAATCACTGTGAGTAATAGGACAGGTGGCATTTACCTTTTGACAGATGGCAGCTGCAGACACCGCCGCCGCCTCCCCAGGATTTACGGGATTATGTCGGGGACATATCCCCTGAAAATCGGGCGCCGCCATTTCAGGTATCAAGGTCGAGTACTATAAATACTCGACTCATTTACTGCTCTCAACCAACACTTTTACCTGCATTAACTTCTCACTATAATTGATAGCCCTTTCGGAATATCAAATACTTATTTTCACACCGGAGGTGGGTCCTGGGATAACACCCGGGGCGAGCCTAACGTGTGTTGTTGTGTGCAGATATCCGGAGGACCCCAAATAGTCGAAAGGACTTACACCCAAGCCTACCGGAGGAACCCAAGTTGAGTTCAACCGGGAGGCTCCCTTTATTTGTCTGAAGTGATTGCAAGAAATTGCTTCAACAAATTGGCGCCATCCGTGGGACCTTTCACTCGATCTACCTGAAGTTAGGAATGACAGGTTCTCCACCAACATTCGAGGCATTCGGGGCAACGGGAACAACACCCATCTTCACCCCTGTCCGAAACGCGGGAGAGGCCGGAGGATCTGGAGGAGACCAACACCCTCCGGACGCTCAAGCCCTGATCGAGGGTCATCTTTCGGCCTTGAAAGAATTGTTCAAGGAGCCGGGCAATCGTAGCCTGGTAAGCCCCAGAATGCTGAGGCTCGATGACGGATATGAGAGTTCGGAGGGAGAGGAGGTGGAAATGTCGCCCTACGGAAAAGGAAAGAAGGTAGATGACGGTTACGGGAAAAGGAAAAAAGCAGGTGACGGTCACGAAAAAGGGAAAGGGACAGACGACGATTTGAGCAAACCATTCAAAGAAATGATCAAATGCCCATTCACAAAAAGAATCATAGAATTCTCATCCCCCAAACACAAGATCCCCACGAACTTAAAACTATACCAAGGGACCACTGATCCGGATGACCACATCAATCGTTTCACCGGAGCAGGAAACCATGAAGAATGGCCCATGCCCGTGTGGTGTCGAATGTTTCAACAAACCTTGGACGGGAAGGCCAGAGGATGGTTTGATAAGCTCCCTACAGGAAGCATCGATAGTTGGGACGAGCTCCAGAAAAGATTTTTGAACAGATTTAGCATGTTAAGGATAAGCACCAAGGACCTCACGGAGATTAACAAGATTCATCGAAAGGCGAACGAAAGCCTTCCGGATTTCAAAGAAAGGTGGATATGTGAGGCCAACCACTTCCCGGACGCCCCGGAGATCATGCAAATCGGGTCATTTCTGAATGGTCACCATTGCCCGGAGTTAGCCAAGAAGTTCTCGGATAAGATCCCCAAAACCGTTGACGAAATGTTGGAACGGATTGATGATTTTGTTCGTTCTGAGGAGGCATTCCGAGCAACAGAGCTGCCAAAGGGAGAGAGAACGGAGTCTCGGCCTAACCCATACCACAACAGGAACGACTACCAGCCAAAGCCTCCTGTTGGAGATTATCGTCGGAATAACCCTAGGGTTGGGTTCAAAGGGCGAAGGAATGATTATTACACACCTTATGTAGCCCCAAGGTACGGCAACGCCGGGAGATCCGACCCCCGCCGAAATGATATCCGTCGAAACGAGACAAGACCGATAGATTTGGACGTCCTTACGAAGACACCCAAGGAAATATTGGCGACGGAACATCAGCTAAGGTTGCCGCAGCCTCCTCCAACCAAGGGAAAGCCACAGAAAGATTGTGAGGACAGATACTGTGACTATCATGGGGAGAAAGGGCATTTCACTGATGATTGCTGGGTACTCAGGGAGGAGTTAAAAACCGCGTTGAGTACAGGGAAGCTGGATCATTTGGTAAAAGACCTCAGGAGAGGAAAGAAAACCAACCAAGGGGGTAACTACCAAGGGAATAAAGGGAAAGTAATCAACATGGTCCGGAGCCTTATAACCTCCCGGAAAGCGGAAGAAGTGGGGAAGGAAGAGTGGATGGACGCGCCAATAAGCTTCCCGTCTATTCCTCTGGAGAAGATGTCGGACGAACCACTGATAGTCAAGATGGAAACTGAGGGAAGAGAAATCCGTGAGGTTTATGTTGACCCGGGCGCATCAATGGAAGTAATGTATGGGCATCAATTTGAGCGCTTGGGCCGGGCGGTTAAGGCACGATTGAGAAAGGTCGACACAACTTTGACGGGATTCACTGGAAAACCCATCAGGCCGAGAGGGGTGATTGACTTGGAGATCCGCTTCGGAAGTCTGGGTCTGTCTCGGAAAATCAGTTTGGAGTTTGCCGTGGTCGACTCACCTTCCCCCTACAATGCCATACTGGGACGCGTCGGATTGAGGAAGTTGCGGGCCGTACCATCAACCATCCATTCGACGATTAAATTTCCAACACCAGGGGGCATAGCGACATTGGTCACTCAACCAAAGACGCAAAGGCACCATGATGCAAGGGAGGAGCCCATCGCAGAAACAAAAGAAACCAAGAAAAGAAATCATCCGTTGGGAGGAGTAAAACAGGACTGGCCGTGTGAACAAAAGAAGGGACCTAGGACCGGAAGGAAGGATGGAAGAAAGATGAATGGGCATGATGGCCAAGGAAGCCCCAACACACCGGCCAAGAAACAAGCAATGGCTCAGGTAATCGTCAGTACGATATAACCACTAGAATGTCTTACTATTCTATTCTATTACTGTAACAATGTACGAACTAACGGGAAGAATGCAAATACCTTCGTAACTTAAGACAGGTAGTTTTACAAATTGGGAAAGCAAGGTCTGCGGGAATGCGGCCCGACAGAGGCATCGGAAGCCTGCCGAACGAGATAACAAAAGTCGAACAGGGATAGTCAGGAGAACGCCGCAAGCACAGCGGGCGATTGATTGTAAAAGCGTCCATGTAAATGGGGCTTAACGTATTCTGTGTAACACCCGAAAGGGTTTGATGTTAATCATTTAATGAAACGTAGCTACCCTACCGATGAGGGGGGCAATTTTCTCATGATATCTTTGAAATGTTTATGATATCCCAAGAAGGCTTGATATTGACTGTTTTCAATGACAAATGCAGTTACCCCACCATGGGAGGGAGTCAATGTCCCTGCGGAACATCACCTGAATATTTATGTGAGATCCCACATGTGTAACAATTACGAAACAGCTCGAACATAAGTTTAAAGTGACTCGTTCGGATGACTCGCGACATCCGGGCATAGTCAGTGTTCGAGCTAGGTGCTTGGAACACAAGTTTAAAGTGACTCGTTCGGGTGACTCGCGACATCCGGACGTAGTCAGTGTTCATTGTTTTCTGGACATAATTAGAAAATGACCCCCCCGAGAGGTTCACGCCCTCCGGGGAGTTTGTGGTCAATGTCCAAAGATGGTTGATACCCTAAAAAAAGGAAGGGGTTGCCATAATCCTGGCGGAAAGGCTGAACCACCTGTAAAATCTCGAACATAAGTAGAAAGTGATCCCTCCGAGAGGTTCGTGCCCTCCGGAGATTAGTGGTCAGTGTTCATTGTTTTCTGGACATAATTAGAAAATGACCCCCCCGAGAGGTTCACGCCCTCCGGGGAGTTTGTGGTCAATGTCCAAAGATGGTTGATACCCTAAAAAAAGGAAGGGGTTGCCATAATCCTGGCGGAAAGGCTGAACCACCTGTAAAATCTCGAACACAAGTAGAAAGTGATCCCTCCGAGAGGTTCGTGCCCTCCGGAGATTAGTGGTCAGTGTTCATTGTTCTCTGGACATAATTAGAAAGTGGCCCCCCCCGAGGTTCGCGCCCTCCGGGGAGTTTGTGGTCAATGTCCAAAGATGGTTGATACCTAAAAAAGGAAGGGGTTGCCATAATCCTAGCGGAAAGGCTGAATCATTTGTAACATTCTGAACACAAGTAAAAAACGATCCCTCCGGGAGGCTGGCCCCCTCCGGAGACTTTCATGGTCAATATTCACATGGTCACCATACAACCACGCAAAATGTATAAACTTGCACTGTCGGAACTATGCAAACACAAAAATAATAACAAGCGAATGTCACGCGTCCATAATCAAAAGAACATACAAGTGCACTTTCGGTACCATACGAATGACAGATAACAACAGACAAACGATGCGATTCATAACACCTACGAATACCAAAGAACAACTATTCGACAACGTCCATTTCGAAGACCCAAATTGTCCCATTACAACCCACGCATGTGGTCCACGCAAAAAAAAAAGAGAAGAATATATATTTCTGGGGAAGGGAAAAAGGAGGAAGAAGGATAAGACACACACATTACTAAATCACAAGTTAATAGAATCCGGCAGGGTCGTTCAAGGGTCCAGTAGAGCGTCCCATCATATCAACCGAAAGGTCAATTCCGCTAAATCTAGATCACTCCGGAAACAAGCAAGAACAATAGCACGAAACATGAAACATGGAGCACGCAAAGCACAAAACAATCATAAATATATGCAAAGAAACAAGACACACAAATTATTTGTCACAAGATTATTACAGTCATCCGGATGTATGTATATGAAAAAGAAAGAGAAAAATTGTTCTTGGCTCAAAGGCCTTACAACACAAGGTAAACCAAATCACTCGGAAACTTAGGGGGCCGACCCGTCCTTTCCAACAGTCGGTCCCTCGACGTTAGTAGTCCCGGAAGTTGATCCCTCGGCGGCATTAACAGTCGGAGCACGGGGAGAAGCAGCCGGGTCGGGATCAGGGAAGATTTTCAGGATCTCATCAAGAGACTTAAGATAGGAACCGCTGATCTTCTTGATATAAGGATACTCGGCGGTAAACAACCCGTCAAATGCCGGGTCGAGTTTCTTCGCAGCATCCACATCCAGATCTTCCGTTTTGGCCAGAATGGCGGCCACTTCTTCCGGCCCGCGGCCCTCAACCACACCTTCCATAAACCCAGATTGCGAGGACAAGCTGAAGGGCCCTGCTAGATGATTCTTGTACTCATAGCTGCCCAACAGACGACGAACAACCTCTGGAAGGACCTCCTTAACTACCCTGAACCTTTCTGCTTCGGTGCGGCCCACTCGGGCAATCAGATCTCTCTTTTCTTCCCGAAGGCTCATGTTGTCCTTCACTTCGTCACTCAGGTTAACTTTAGCTTTTTCCAAATCAGCTTCCAAGGCGCTGATTCGTTCCGCTGCGGCCAACCTCTCATCCTCCACCAACTTCTCCAACTCTTTCACTTGCCCCATCAACTCCGACTCTCGCACCAGGCAGGTGGAATGCTCCATCTTCAGTTGTTTGAGCTCTCCCCCGTTCTTTCCAAGGTTTCCACAATGCTGGTGGACCTCGTGAAGCTCGCTATGGTCGTGAAGGAGTTTCTCGAACCGAAGCAGCAAGTCCGACTGAGCAACGGACCCCATACCCAAAAGTCTCCAGGCTCTCTGAACGACCTCAGCATCCCCCAAACTCTCCAGAAACGACTCCTCTTTCGGAGTCGGTAAGTGCAACAACAGTTCCCGACAGACCTTCCAGTTATCCAACCGGTCGTCCTTGCTCACCTTCCACGTCGGCACATGCAAAGAGGCCGACTCGCTGTCACCGGCTACCTTACCCTTCCCGCGGTTAGAAGCAGCAGCAGAAGAAGCCCCTACATTTTCGAAAAGTTTTATTTGTTATTATTGCAAGTCAAACAAAAATGGCGGAACGAATGCATAATTTGGAAATCAGCGTTTCATAAAGGGAAAGAAAGAAACACTTACCAGCACCGGTGGCCTCCGACGTAAAGCCCTCGCCGGTACCTCCTTGGGTATCCGGCCGTTTGCTTCCGGCCGAAGCATCGGCCCCCTCCGGCTGTTTTCTTGCGCCCGAGGCACCCTCGCCTTCATTGGGCTCTCGGAAGGTACCCCCTCCGGATGAATCACGATGAAGACGGACTCTCGTTCCCTGTGTTTGAGCCTGAGAGATGGGTCGGACGACATCCTGATCCGGTTTTCTCTTTCGGGAGACTGAGACCTTGGGGTCAGACTTGTCGACTCCGGTCATTTCTACCGTCTGCTCAGGGATAACGGTTTGAGGAGCAGCGGCAGCATGCGATCCCTGGGTTTGACTCCCTTGATGCTTGTCCCCCTGGGTCACCGGCACATCCTTCTTAACTTTGGGCTTCCTCAGGTATTGAGACATTGTGATAACTGCAAAAAACGGATGCAGATAATGGTCAAAACGTTGCACAGGCAAAGGCCGGAACACAACTAAAATAATAAAAGGAGATAGACAGAGGCCGTAAGGGCATAACCCTTCCCCCGATTCCCCTAGAAGCCGCCCACTAGTTGGGATACCCCCAGTCGGGCGAGAGCCCTACTACGTGGAAAATTCAAACGACACAAGGTCTATCGTTCCCTAAGCCATCTTATCGGCGTTCGGGGTAAAAGAACTGAAGGGTTTATAAGGAAGCTACGAAGAGAAACCTCGAAAAATGTTATATGGTGCCTTCCTAACGACGCTAGGTATGCTTCTCTACGGTACTTCGTAATCCATGATAACCCCATGCACTGCCCTTTAACCCCATCGAAAGGCACGTGTCTCTACGATAAACTTGGGGAGGAATCATTGGACCCCTGGAAAGTTCTCACAAGTAGAAGTGGGCAAAGCCGATGCGGTTTTGCCGGGGGAAAGAGGGATACAGCCAAACAGTAAAATAAAGTTAAGGCAGAGACGATTCGAAACATACCTTGGAAAGACGAAAGACTAGTAGGAAAATGGAGGACAGACTGGCAAGAATCGTTCGGAAAATAATACCGGAAGGCGTCTCAGTTAAGATTATGGAATTACGGTAGTAAAAAAAACACACATCAATGTCACTATTTATAGGAAGAACTCAGGATGTGGAATGTCACGTTGGGCAAGACGCTGACGTGGCTGCAAATCTGCACACGAACTAAACACGCGCATACGTGTCAGTCCATTGATGACGACCTACATGGAACAACCGTGAAGTGGCAGAATTATAAAATAATTATAAAAGAGAGAGGCACACTCATAAAAATACTAGGGCGATACTTGGTAGAATCGGTATGATGTAAGACATGCTAGAATCTAACGGCATATCCTTCAGAAAAGGCCAAACGTAAACCCATAGTTTGTCAGCAATGTCATACCATCGGCATAATCGCAGCGCCTACGCACAGAAGGGCAAGGCCCTCCGGATAAATTGAAAAAGGCACCCCGACCTATTGGGTGCACGCAATGATCACTCACCCAAAGAAATAAAGACATACAATGTACATAGAGGATCAGGAACGATACGATAATAGCTCCCACAGGTCGAAGCCATAACACGTCAAAACTAACTCTTCAAGGCATTACACCATCGGCCAAATTGAAAAGCAAACGCAACAGTAATACCGAAGATTCAGGCCGACAGACCATAAGGTGATCTTTAGAGTGTCGCGTCAACACTTTACTAACAATGTAATTCTGATATTACATGCATATATCAGATGGAACAGGTTAAAATATGAAGCAGCCATAAGGCATTATCTTAGTCTCATTGGTGTACATGTTCGAATGAAACATGCCGAAAGGGTATGACATAAACATTACTGGTACCGAAAGGCGCACAGATATTATACAAATATTACATCATCGGTCTTCAACCGATAATGCAATACTGGGGGGGGACATGTTGACGTATGTGTCCGAACGGCCTGTCTCGACCGGCCGTCCGGACGACATCGAGCCACCCGGGCATACCGGAAGGCATACGACTCATCCGGCCAAAATCACTGTGAGTAATAGGACAGGTGGCATTTACCTTTTGACAGATGGCAGCTGCAGACACCGCCGCCGCCTCCCCAGGATTTACGGGATTATGTCGGGGACATATCCCCTGAAAATCGGGCGCCGCCATTTCAGGTATCAAGGTCGAGTACTATAAATACTCGACTCATTTACTGCTCTCAACCAACACTTTTACCTGCATTAACTTCTCACTATAATTGATAGCCCTTTCGGAATATCAAATACTTATTTTCACACCGGAGGTGGGTCCTGGGATAACACCCGGGGCGAGCCTAACGTGTGTTGTTGTGTGCAGATATCCGGAGGACCCCAAATAGTCGAAAGGACTTACACCCAAGCCTACCGGAGGAACCCAAGTTGAGTTCAACCGGGAGGCTCCCTTTATTTGTCTGAAGTGATTGCAAGAAATTGCTTCAACAAGTAGCTTTGCAAATGATTTTGATTGTGAATCATCTACAGGTTCAGTAACTTACGGTCCAATTGCTTGTGAGATTTTCAATGTAAAAGTAATGTGATTCTAGCATTTCTCATTAGTTATTAAAGGTTTACACCCATAGATCAAAATATCACAACGTGATGGCTTGTCTATGAAGGGAACACATTACAAAAGGTTTGTATCACAATGAGAACATCAAAAGAAGTTATATAATTCTGGAACTTTAGAAGGGCATTACTCACTTTGCAGTTTTAATAATGAATGCAATGTGAACTTCAAATATAAGAAGTACTTTCAAATAAAAATATCCTGAAACGCGAACGAAGTATAGAGTTATTGGAATGCCAAGTAGAATATAGAAAACCACATGGATGCATCAATCTGAAAATACAGTATGAATCATGTAGAAGACGACGCATTCATGAGATGAATTATTTTCTCCAAGTTAACCATGGATGAACCCAAAGGAGATGTACATGCCTCCTCAGCCTTCTTCTTCAAGTTAGCGACATTCTTCCTCATTTCATTCCCTTTTTCTCCGTTCATCAATTCAACCACTAGCTTCCGTACTTCGTCACTTTTTACATCATTGTCAATCTCCACGGCAACAACCCACTTGTTACAACACACCCAACAATTTGGTTGTTGGTCAGCAAAAAAGGGCCATGAAATCATGGGCACTCCACTCGAAATGCTTTCAATAGTGGAATTCCATCCGCTATGAGTTAAAAACCCTCCTATTGATGGGTGTTTTAGAACTTGTTCTTGGGGGCACCAACTAGCCAACAACCCTCTATCATTTGTTTCTTTAATCAACTCAGCTGGAAGAACAGAAGACTCACCAATAACAAGGTCGGGACGTATTATCCACAAGAATGAATAATTGCTTTTCGCGAGTCCCCAGCCAAACTCAATTAGTTGCTGAGGTGTCATCACCGTGATACTACCAAAGTTAACGTAGATAACTGATGAGGGTGCTTTTGTGTCAAGCCAACTCAAACATTCGGAGTCTTCTTTCCAAAGGTTTGATTTTAGAGATGCTAAGGTTTTGTCAACAATTTTGTTCTCGAGTAAATTTAAAGGGCCAATTCCATAGCATGGAGGGTATCTTGAGGAAACCGCATCCAAAACATCACCATCTAGTTCATCACAAGTGTTGAAAATAATAGCAGAAGCTGATTTTGCTCTTTCACATTGTAACATAAGGAAGTGGGTCATGTACTCGTCACCTGGATTGCTATATCTAACGAAAGGGGGGATATCTTTTAGGCGTATGCCACTCATGGTAGGTACAAAATCTAGAACTGTATCCAAATAACCATTTACTATGAAACTTGGATCTGTAGAACAAAAAGAGAAATGGTGATATTAGCTTAGAATTTTTGTTAGCGTGGAGATCACTATACTTTGCATGTCATTTAACTAAGATCGTTATTCCGCAAACAATCATTGTTAATTCTTTTATTAATTCAAATAAAAATTTAAACGTTGAAAAATATCTTGTATAAATCTTCTTTAATTTTTGTCTTTGCTTACAATGATTTAAAGTTTTAAACCACATCTAGTGACATGAAATGTTTTTGAAATACTCAAGTTTTATTGCCCAAACACTTTGAAAGGAAGATCAGAATTAGCAACGAATTAAAAATGTCAAACAAACTAAATTGCAGTTTCCATCTATGCGATATGGATCGCGAATCTAAAGATGATTGAGTTACAAAAAAAAGGCAGAAATTTCATTATGAGCTTTTAGAAAGACAAAACATAGACAAACTATCTGAAATTTTATATGTATAACAGAATTCATTAACCATTTGTTCACATTCTAAATAATACTTATGGAGACCTGTAAGACCAAACTCACAAATGTAATGTTTGGTAGGTAACATTTTCTTTTTCACCATTATTTTCTCTCTTAAGAAAACTATTAAAAACAATGAAGCTTGGTTTGTATTAACTAGTAACATTTCTAGTTGCATGTTCATCAATTTTGTCGTTGATATTTTGATAATATTTACACAGACAAAAAAAGAAAATTATTTTATAAGAAATTTACACCACATATATATGATTGATAAGACCAATAGTAATAAGAATTGAAGTTGGAGACGCGTGCTATGCCTATGTGACACCCCGAAGATGGGTCTTTCCTTATTACCCTCACCCCATATGACGCACCTTAGTGCTATTTTGAGAGAACAGACGGCCGACTTTGTAAGTTGTTGCTACTTGTGTAAGTTGTTGTTAAGAAAGTTGACACCGATGAGCAAACTCCAACAAAGTATAAGTATAATAAAGATGACATACGGATATAACAGAAAAACCCCAAATAGGGTAAAAACCAGAGCAAGAAAAGATACTTTCACTATGATGAAAACTAGGGTTACACATTTCTTAATTACAAGGATTAACAAGATAATATCTTGTGATAGAAAATAGGATTAACTCTCTAATTACACTTAACAAGCTAATATTGGAGAGAATAATCCCTAAGTTGAACGCACAAGAGAATGAGATGGAGAATATCCTATGTGAAAGAGAGATGAGGATACATACTGAGCCACATCTCGTTGCCTTTTATAGGCATATTGTGAAGCCAAAGTTACAAAGGTCCAAGACTCTTCAATTTCTTCAAAGGTCATTTGCCTTTTCACATTGTCAAACAATTTGCCCCATTATTTATTGTCTGACAATCTCCCACTTGAAGATTCGATTGAAGCCCAATCAATCTTCACACCGTTATCCTTCCTTGCACTTCCATGTTGCTTACGATTCTGCTAGGCCGCATGAGGATCGACACCATATAAACTTGTCACAGTTGATTGTTTTCGTCAGATAATCTGCCACGTTATCATCAGTATGAATTTTCTGCATATCTATGATTCCTTCTTCCACTTTTTCACTAACGAAGTGATACTGAACTCGTATATGCTTTGTCTTTGAATGAAATGTTGGATTCCTTGCTAGATACAAGGCGCTATGATTGTCACAAAATAGAGTAATTTTCTCTTGTTCGTGCCCGAGCTCTTCCAACAACATCTTCAACCATACTGCTTCTTTGCTGGCTTGAGCAGCTGCAACATATTCTGCTTCTGTTGTTGACATGGCCACAACTGACTACAGTTTTGAAACCCAGCTTACTGTTCCGCCAGACAGTGTAAACACATACCCGGTGGTTGATTTACTTCCGTCAAGATCACCTGCATAATCAGAATCAACATATCCCTTGACAGTTATATCCGATTCCCCATAACATAATGCAACATCTGAGGTTCCTTTAATGTATCTAAGGATCCTCTTCACAGCTTCTCAATGCTCTCTACCAGGTTCCGCCATGTACCGACTCACTACTCCCACTGCATGTGCAATGTCTGGTCATGTACAAATCATCGCGAACATTAAACTTTCCACTGTTGATGCATACGGTACTCGAGACATCTCCATCCTCTCTTCTTCACTGCTAGGACTTATCTTGGAGGATAACTTGACATTAGTAGGAAACGGGGTTGATATTGGCTTACAATCTTGCATATTAAACCTTTGCAAGATTTTCTTCACATAACTTTTATGTGAAAGCCAAATTTTCCTACTAACTCTATCTAGGTGAATTTGCATCCCTAGAATCTTCTTGCATTGCTGCCATTCAGAACGACGCATCTGAATTATTCAGTGCTTCTTGAAGAGTTGATGGCTCTCCTTCCTCTGTAAGAAGACAGTATGCAATGTTGCTCTCCATAACATAATCCGAGTGCCACACATGACGTTTTCTTTCACGATTAAGAGTACGAGTCGTTGGAGCTTGAGACTCGGTTGTCTCATTCACCTCGTGCTGTGGTACTGTTAGGAACACGTTTTTTATAATACAAGTCTTGGCCATTTTGTCGAAATTGGTTGCTAAGCTTAAATATGGATTCTATAGTTTGTGTAAAAGGCCTCGGTCCATTAGGAATTCATGGGCCGGCCATTTAAGTAGAATAATTCTAGAATATCCTTAAGTATATGCTAAGAATATACTTAGCTAATGGTTTCCCTAACCTCTCACCTATAAATAGAAGGTTAGAGGCATCATAGTTTTTGTTGGTTATTTTTCTATTGTGCCGAAGGTTTGTCATTCTATTGTGTGAAATATAATCTTCCTTCTCTTCTCTTAATCTCTTCTCTTCTCTATTCTCGTTGCTTATTATTGTTCTATCGTAATTAGGATTAATTGTAGCTTAGTTGTGGTTATTTACGTGGTTAATTAGTAGACTAGATCTTGGTTTCTATTGTATTGTGCGTAAGCTATGTCCAAGTGTTTAATGAAATAGGATCAGCCGTCTCTTCTTCTCTTAATCTCTCCTCTTCTCTCGTTGTTACTTATTTCGTAGCTTAGTTATTGTTAGATTAGTTGTAGTCGTGGTTATTATAGTTGTTAGATCTTGTGTTGTGTCAATACTAGGGACAATCAAGTGGTATCATACGCCAAAAGGTAATTAGAATTGTGTTAACGAGTTGATTACAGTGTTTAATCAGATTTTCGTTTTTTGGTTTAAGTGTTCTCCGTGATTTTGTGGTCATAAACGTTCGAAAATTTCATTTCAATATCTTATCGTTAAGCTTGTTAAGTGAAAAGATAAAATAGTGGATTAAGGTTAGATTTAACGTAGATATTTGAGTTTTTGTTCTAGTTTAATTCGTATAATTACGTGTTTAGTTCGTTGCTATTCATATAATTTCACCAAACTTTTGGTTTTTCATGTTACGAGTCATAAAATTCTACATAATTTTTGATTTAATTAACGTTTAAAACCTAAAACAATCGGGTTAATTATTGTTTGTTAAGTATTAACATAATTTGGAAAAGTTGGTGGAAAAATAGGGTTTATCGAATTTGTGAAAAAGAGGGTTTATCGAATTTGTGAAAAAGAGGGTTTATCGAATTTGTGCAAACAAGGGTTTATCGCAATTGCCTTCAAGGGTTTATCGGAATTCCAGCAGCCTTCAGAGTTATCGAAATTGGAACTCAGTATTTTCCTTGCTTGTATAAGTTTGTGAAAATACTTCGACTTGGTGATTATTCTCATATCTTGTATAAGATTTTGAGAAAGTGATCGAAATTGTAATTTAGATAAATCTATCGAAATTGCAAAATCTATCGCAATTTTGCTAACTTATCGAAATTGCCTTTTCTATCGCAATTAAGATAACTTATCAAAATTGTCAGATTTATCGCAATTAGAAAGTTTATCGCAATTATCAATTTTATCGCAATTGCATGAATTATCGAAATTGGACTTCTTATCGCAATTGGTCTTTTTATCGCAAACAGGACTCTTATCGCAAATTGGACTCTTATCGAAATTGAGCAACGTGAACAGTGTTTATCGAAATTGTGGTGAACAGTAATTATCGAAATTGAACGAAAACTTCACTTAACCAAAACCAAATCCCATAACTCATAACACACATCTTAATTATCTACACGATCAACAACAACACAAGGATGTCTCAACCACCATACAATTACAACTTCTACAATCAACAACAGCCATAGTACCGTCAACAATCATTTCAGCAGCAATATCCTCAGCAACAGTATCAACCATCATACCAACCACAGTATCAACAACATCAAATGTTCATGCATCAACATCAAATCCCTCAGCAGCAACAACTTCTTCCACAACCAATGTAGAACTACCAACCATCTTCCAGAGAACCACACTGGTTTAACAAAATGTGTGAGGCGATAAGTAGTCAGCAATCGAGGCATGAAGTAGGTTCTTTGGACACACCACCCATGCTTACACCTGGAAACTATGTGCAGTGGTCCAGCCATTTTCTCCGTTTCATTGAACTAAGGAAACCTTACGGGAAATATCTGAAGAAAGTCATCATTGATGGACCATATCCCACACCTACAACAACCATTCCCGGTGATCCAACTCAAGTTCCTCCAAGAGAAGCGACCACAGCCCCTACTCCACTAGCTCAACTAACTGCAGAACAAGTCCTACAACAAGAGGCCAATGAGCTAGCTATGTCTTATATACTCCAAGGGATTCCCAATCCTATCTTCAGGAGTATTGATGCCCAGAAGACAGCCAACGATATGTGGGAGCACGTTCATTTGCTTATGGAAGGTACTGAATTGAATCAAGAGGACATGAAATCAAAGTTGTACATGGAATACACCCACTTCATGATTGAACCTGAGGAATCCTTGGAATCATACTATCATCGTTTCACCAACATCATCAACGATCTGGATCGCCACAACATCATTCTACCAAAGATTGCTATAAACTCAAAGTTTTTGGGATGCCTTGGGCCAGATTGGCAAAAATACGTCACATTCGTCCGTCAAGCCAAGAAGATAAATGAAGTGACTTATGGGTTGTTATATGATTACCTGAAACAACACCAGTCTGAGGTTGACAAGGATCATGCAGCACGTGGAGGATTCTCACCATCACCTAATCCAAATTCACTTGCTCTAATGGCTCAATCATATTTTGCACCAAACCAATAGGTTGTTCCACCACCACCACCTCATCCGGGCTTTGCTCTTCCACCGTCAAACCAAATTATCCCTTATGAAGCACTATCTCAATACCCCTGATAATCAAGTTGTTCCTTACGACAACACTGATTACAACTTGTACTCCAATGCTGACACTGATGAAGATGATGCCTTTCAATCTCTGAATGAAGGATTTGCATTAATTGCTCGTGCATTCAGCAAATTCTCTAACAAGTCAAACAATCGTTTGAGATCTTCATCAAATACAAGAAATCAAGCAGTCGTCAATGATGGAAGGGTAGAGATTCAGAATAGGTCTTCAGGAAGGTTTGGTTTAGGAAACATGGGTAATTCAGGTGGTCAACGATTCAGCTCAGGAAGTGGTAGAAACAATATGGGAAATTCTCAGAGAAGGAATCAGTTTGCTGACAAAGGGAAAAGGGAATGCTAATACCACCATTACTTGCTACAATTGTGGTGGGAGTGGTCACATGGAAAATGCATGCCCAAAACCAAGAACAATGGGTAGTGCATATCATAAGGAAGCTTTCCTCCTTGCATTAAAAGATGAAAAGGCCAGTGGTGCTTTAACAGAGAAAGAACACAACAACTTCATGGCAAGCGCATTATCTGATGATGAAATGGAAGACCTCGAAGCAAATGCTACTGTGATGTTAATGGCCAACATGCAGGAGATGAACATGAGTGAGACGGGCCCGGTATATGACACCGATGGCTTATCTCAGGTATCTGAAGCAGATTGCCTAATTCATGAAATTGCATCACCATCTGTATCTACATCTACACAAGATAATTTTGCTCAACATGAAACATCATCCTCATCTCAAGACCATCAAATAAACACAGTGGTTACCTTTGATGATGATCAAATTAACCCAGTAGTTTCATTTGATGATTCTTTTGACGATGACAATTATGAACATATTGAACAAAATGATCTTATGCAAGATTCAGATTCAGATCTCATGACCTTATTGCTTGCCACCCAATCACAATTGAATGCACATAAATCCCAGATGGACAAATGCAATGACATTAACAAAAACTTAAAAGCCAAAGTTGCAATGTTAACAAAGGACCTTGAGTGTTACAAGCAACAACTTTTACAATTTGAAAACCAAGAAAAACGTGAGAAAAGTTTTGAGTCTGCATTCCAAGAGTCATACGTAAAAGTGCAAAATTTGGAACATCAAATTCATGAATTGACCGTTTTCAAGAATGAAATAATTTCACAAAAGGAACAAGAAATATTTGTTTTTCAAAAACAGGTTGACAATCTCAATAATGAACTTTCAAACACCAAAACAGAATTGTCAACTTGTCAAGCAAATTTTTCTGAACACAAAAAAGATTCAAGGAAACGAGTCGATTCATATCTTGAAGAAATTGTGGCCTTGGAAGGTAAACTCAAGGAGTTTCAAAACGTTGTTTATAAAGCAGGTAATTTTGTAACAGCCATTCGAAACCTAACAGTCAAACCAAATCCTCGTGGATATGGACTTGCAATCGGAAGTGATAAACCTCGTTTTTTAAACAAAGCACTCAAGGAAAACCCTAAGTTGTACAGTGCTGAATTGTTGTTTGATGATACGTTTCAACGTGTGGTTGTATATAGTACTGAAGAGGAAGAAGAACATGATATCGAGTATCGATCAAAGATGAGTCATGTAAAGTATAACAAACCATATGATTATTCAAAAGTACCTCACATTAAAGAATCTTTTGTACCTCAGAAAGAGAAATGTATTCAACCATGTTCTTTAAAAGAAATAGATTCATCATCTGAAGTTGCTTCAGTTACCACTGTTGCACAAATCAATGGTCCTTTACCAAGTCAAGGTGTTAATGAACAAATGCCAAAAGAATGTCGTGTTCTTAAATATTTCAAAACATTTATGGAGGACATTCAACTTTTGGAAAACGCAATTGAAAGAAATTCTGAAATCAAAATCTCCACTTTTCTATCTCCTTATGAGAAAGAAAAGCGAGAAGTTTTTCAAAAACAACTCTTGCCACTTGTTAATCACCTGAGACTTTGTGCAACTCAGTGGGAACTGGATCTTGAGTCAGAAGTTGAATCAATGAAAAGTATTTTCAAAGCAAAGGATGTCAAAATTGAAAAACAAAAAGGTCAAAAGAAAGCTTTAGAAAAAGACGTTGATCGACTCTTGACAAGTGTTCTCAGTTATGATGTGATTTCTGTGATAATGAATTCTATCTATTTGTCATATCATGAATTGCTTGTTGATGATCACTGTGATGCACTTGAGACAATGAGAATTGAGAATGAACCTCTGAGAAAAGAAAATGAGAGACTCAGAAAAATCAATGCTGATGTGGAAACCCAAGTTTTTAAACTGAACAAAAAACTGGAATGGTGTCAGGCTCAAAGTGCTGAATTTGAGTTAGAATTATAAAAACAACAAGCATATTTTCAAAACAGTCATTCTTCCGAATTTCAAAACAAAATTGATGTTTTACGACATTAGAAGTTTGAATATGAAAAGGAAATAGATGAACTTTGCAAAAACAGGAATGAAACCGTCCGGATAAACAGAATCTTGGATTCAAAAAATCAAGAGTTAAACCACATCATTGTTGATTTGAAAGAGAAACTCAGAACTCTTGACAAAGGGAAAGTTGTATCTAATAATGTAATTTTACCAGGAATGTACAAAGTAGACAAGGCACCTAAGAAAGCATCATCACAAACTACTAATGAGCATACTTCAACTTCCACAGGATTAGGCACCACATCTAAGGCTAGCAGCTCAAAGACCACCAAGAGTAGAAAGAAGAGTAGAGTTTGGCAACCTTAGAGTGGATTATCTAAGAATGCTGAAGTAGAAGTTAATGATAGTAGTTTGAATAAGACACATGTTACGTCCAGTTTGGAATCTAGCTTGTCTAAGTCTCATTCTGAATCTGATGTAACGAATGTTGAATCTTTGAATGTTTCTAGTGATATTATGGTCGATGCTTATTGTGTATTCTGTCATACTAGTATGTTGTCTGAAAATCATCAGAAATACATTGCTAAGACCTTATTGTCAAGAAAACAGAAACGTACTTCTGGCATTTTCTATATGCCCAAAACCGCTGATAAGTCTATTTTAGGAAAACCGCCTCAAGTAGTTCCTGTAACCACCATTGACAAGCCCGTAGTTTCCCCTAGGAAAATCCAGTCACCTAGCAAATTCACTAAGAAGAAAGCACAAAATAGTTGGGCGTGGCAGCGTTGGTTGCAATACAAACCTAGTTTTACATGGATTCCTAAGATGTTGAAAACTTGTATTACTAACCCAACTGGATCCACTGGTTCCAACCCTCCTGTGTCTTCTCCTTGTGATGCAGGTGGTTCAAATTGTGCTATAGATTATTGATAGTGGGTGTTCCCGGCACATGACAGGGAATCTAAAGCTTATAGTAAACTTCGTCACGAAGTTCATAGGCACTGTCAGGTTCGGGAATGATCATTACGCAGCTATCATGGGTTACGGAGACTATGTCAATGGGAATATCGAGATTAGCCGTGTCTACTATGTCGAGGGCCTTGGTCATAATTTGTTCTCCGTCGAGCAATTCTGCGATGGTGATTTAGAAGTGGCTTTTCGGGAGAAAACATGTTTTGTTCGAGATCTTCAAGGAAATGATTTAATGAAAGGAAAGCGCGGAACTAGTCTTTATATTATTTCCTTCTCGGACATGACAGCTTCCTCACCAATCTGTCTACTTTCCAAGGCACACCCTACCAAAGCATGGTTATGGCACAAGCGTATGTCTCACCTGAACTTCAAAACCATGACCGAGCTTGCTCGTAAAAAGTTGGTCGATGGCCTTCCAAAATTCAGATACGCCAAAGATCATCTATGTCCCGCTTGTGAACAAGGCAAAAGTACTCGTGCTCACTTTCCTCCCAAACCCGAGCACAGTACTGATCACGTACTTCAACTGTTGCATATGGATTTGTGTGGCCCTATGCGTGTTCAAACCATTAACGGGAAGCGGTACATACTGGTAATAGTTGATGATTACTCAAGATGGACTTGGACTTATTTTCTTCGCAGTAAAGATCAAGCACCGTCCATGATCATCACCTTTCTCACAAAGATTCAAGTTCAATTACGCAACACCGTCAGAAAAATTAGCACAGACAATGGAACTGAATTCAAGAATCAGACTCTACGGGAGTATTATGAGAAAGTGGGTATTGAACATCAAACATCTATTGCTCGCAGCCCCGAAAAAAACAGAGTAGTTGAAAGACGCAACCGAACATTGGTGGAAGCAGCAAGAACAATGTTAATCAATGCTCAGTTACCAGATTACCTATGGGCCGAAGCCGTTTCAACTGCCTGCTACACCCAAAATAGATGCATGATAACCAAAAGGCACACCATATGAACTTGTTCACCGCAGAAAACCAAACATCAATTACTTTCATGTCTTTGGAGCTCTTTGCTATCCAATGAATGATCGTGATGACCTCGGAAAACTGAAGGCCAAAGCGGATATAGGGATTTTTGTCGGTTATTGTGAAAACTCAAAGGGATTCAGAATTTGGAACCGTCGCACCAGGGAGATTCAGGAGACAATACATGCTAATTTCGATGAGCTTACCGAAATGGCTTCTGAGCAAAACAACTTAGGACCCGAAACCGACCGTCTCAACTTTCCTGATCCTTCAGCTGCCACCTTCTCTCTAAACCGCAAAGATCTAGAAGACTTATTTGCTCCATTGTTTGATGACACTATGGTTAGTCGTGCTCTTGATGTATCCACAAGCTCCGCTGCACAACCACTCTTCGATAATCAAGTACCTGATACACCAGTGACTACCACCACAGTAGTTGTCGAAGATGCACCTCAACCAGAACCATCATCATCTATGGGTCAAACAGCTTCTTCTTCTGAGCCTGCAGCTGAAGATCCCCCTCTACATTCTTCTCAAGTACCCACTCCAGCAGATTATGACGGGAATGAATTCTTTAATCCATTTGCGCCGGCTCCCACCGTTCCTGATATAGCAGAGTCGTCCTCACGCAATTTGGAACCGTCAAATCTGTACAATACATATCAACATTACCCATCAACACATAAATGGACAAAGGATCATCCCCTTATAAACATCATTGGCAATCCAGACAACCCAGTAATGACTCGACAACGACTCCATACAGACGGTGAAACCTGCATTTATGCACTCACTGTTTGTCAGTCCGAACCCAAAATCATTAAAGAAGCCCTTTCCTACGACAACTGGATTGAAACTATGCAAGAAGAATTGGATCAATTCAAGAGGTTGGAAGTCTGGGAATTGGTAGAAAGACCGACTGGGGTTTACGTTGTTGGTTTGAAGTGGATCTGGAAAAATAAGCTAGATGCAGATGGAACAGTTATTCGTAACAAGTCCCGCTTGGTAGCCAAATGGTACAGTCAGGAAGAAGGAATTGACTTCGAAGAATCCTTTGCACTAGTGGCTCGTCTTGAGGCTGTTCGTATGTTCCTGGCGTACGCTGCTCACAAGAATATCACAGTATACCAGATGGATGTGAAGACAGCATTTCTCAATGGTCAACTCCGGGAAGAAGTGTATGTTTCTCAACCAGATGGTTTCGTCGATCCAGAACATCCGAACCATGTCTATAGGCTCAAGAAAGCCCTCTACGGCCTTAAACAAGCCCCGAGGGCATGGTACGATAAACTGTCTGCATTCTTATTAGCCAATCATTTTACTAAAGGATCTGTTGACCCGATTTTATTTATACAAAAACATGGGGAGGACATTCTCATCGTACAAATTTATGTAGATGATATCATTTTCGAATCAACTCATAAAAAGTACTCAAACGCTTTTGCAAGACTTATGAAACAAAACTTTGAGATGTCCATGATGGGTGAACTCAAGTTCTTTCTAGGACTGCAAGTTCATCAATCACCCCGTGGTATATTTTTAAGTCAGTCCAAATATGCACAGGAAATATTGAAAAAGCATGGCATGAATACTTATGACACATATAACACCCCTATGTCTTCCTCATCCCCAAAGCTAGATTCTGACATACATGGCACACCCATTGATTCTACAAAATATCGTAGTATGATTGGGTCTCTCATGTATCTCACCGCTAGCCGGCCGGATGTTGTATTTGCCACGTACCTATGTTCACGTTACCAGTCTCGACCTACTGAACGTCATTTGTCTGCTGTTAAGCGGATCCTTCGATACATTAAGGGAACCATTCCCTTGGGGATCTGGTATCCGAAGGATTCAGGGTTTGAACTTGTTGCTTTTTCAGACGCTGACCATGCAGGTTGTTTAGACACGCGAAAGAGTACGTCTAGGGAAGTACAGTTTTTTGGTGACAAGCTCGTCTCTTGGCAGTCAAAGAAACAAGACTGTACATCACTGTCGTCTACAGAATCAGAATACGTCGCCATGTCTGCCTGTTGTGCTTAAGTCATTTGGATGCGATCTCAGTTGATGGACTACGGATACGTGTTTAACAAGATTCCGATGTACTGTGACTCCAAGAGTGCCATAGCTATTTCCTGCAACACGGTTCAACACTACAAATCGAAGCATATTGCTCTCCGATATCACTTTATCAAGGAGCATGTGGAAATGGGTACAGTTGAATTATATTTTGTGGGTACTGAACACCAATTGGCGGATTTGTTCACCAAAGCCTTGCCTCATGCAAGATTTGTAGAACTGGTTCACCAAATTGTTATGCGATGTTTGACTCCTGATGATATGGAAAATTTTCTCAAAAACAATTAATCAGAGTCAAATATCAAATCTATCTTTGTAAATATTTTTTGATAAAATCACAAAAAGATTTTCCATTTAAAAAAAAAATGCAAGTATAAATTCTTTCTTCAACACTTTGTTCAGTGTAAACCGTCTTCAAATATTTTTGAACAAGTGTTGAGGGGGAGACAGAAAATTTTTCCAAAATCTTGTACTCGCATAATTTTTTCTTCTAAAAATTGTTGCTAAAAAGAAGTGGTGGTGAAATTGCTATTTTGTTAAAGAGTAGTGCCAAATTGCAAAAACTTAGAGTTTAGTTGGTTTAAGTGTTAAGGCCAAAGTTTAGGGGCTAAACATGCAAAGATTGTAAATAATAAAACAAATTTAACAAAAAGGGAAAAACAAATTAACTTCGGTACATTCATTGTATCTGACATTTTCACCCACCGTAGTTAATTCCCACAACCACCAACATCAACGGCTACAATTGAATCTGATTAATCGTTCAAGATCCATCGAATTTGTGAGTGCTAACATGTTTCTTATATATTTATTAACAATGGTTTTGAATGGTTTCTTAATCTAACGGTTAGAATTACCAAAATCAATTGCTTTTAATCTAGGGTTTACGCAAAAATGGTAGATTTTGATTCTGTGAAGTTAATTTGAAATTTGTTGGTGAAATATGCTTAGAATAATGTCCTTTACATAATGCATGCGCCTAATTGTTCCCAGAAACATAAACTTTGAATGTTCTTAGTTTAGGGTTTAAGCGTACGATTTGGGGAAATCTGTGTGGTTGTGTTTATGTGTAATTAAACCAGTGAAATAGTGTTCGGATATGATGAATTGAATGTTTGTAACATTAATTTGCATCCAGAAACATCACAAGTGTGAAAATTGATCAGTAGGGTTTATCAAGAACACACGAACACATTCAGTTTGAATCTTGAGTTTTTGTGGTTAAAAATTGTTATAACTTAGCCACAACACTTAAAAACATCATAGAAAGCTATTGGAATAATTGTGTGCTCAAAAGTTAACAAATTTCTCGAGTACAGATGTTATCGAAAATCCTTATATAAGGGTTTATCGAAATTGCCAATAATTATCATAAAGGTGATTTTTTATTGCAAATGTGATTTTTATCTCAAATGCAATACTTATTGCAAATGCAATACTTATCGCAATTGCAATACTTATCGCAAATGCCATACTTATCGCAAATGCCTTACTTATCACAAATGCCATACTTATCGCAATTGTGATTTCTATAGGAATTGAACAAACTCCTTAGACTCCTCAAGGTCTATCGAAATTGCACAAATTCTATAGAAATTGGCAAAATTGATATAATTTTATAACTACTATAGTGAAACATGAAAAATTAATCTAAGCTACAAAAGGATCACATGTGTAACATCAGGCTTAAATGTTTGCTAACTATCATGTATCCTGCATATTTGTGCTTGATTGATGTTTCAGCATTCTCCAATGGCTGCACCTCAACAACAACCACTTCCAATGCACACAAGAGTTGAAGTTCTTCCTCATGGATACAAGGCTGATTTTGGGAACAACAACGCGAGGGTAGATTTTGAGAAGTTAAAGTATCCAGAACCAAGCTGTGTGATTGCTGTTGAAATACTCAAGGAACATGAATGCAGAAACTTACTGGACAGTTCTGATAACATTCCAAAGTTATACATTCATCAGTTGTGGAATACTTTGGAGTTAGACACGAAACAGAGATACTTCACATGCACGTTAGACTGCAAAAAGCTCAAAATCACACCAAATCACCTTCGCATAGCACTAGGCTTACCCGAACCACAAGAACCAGCTAACAAATATTGGCCCACACCATCAGAAGAAGAAGTCCTTAACTTCCTCGTTGACATTGGATATGATGTCCAACCAGATACTCCTTTTACCAAGATTTCAAAAGTCAACGCAAAGAACATCCCTCAACCCTGGAGAACCATTTACTACATAGTGGTTCGTTATGTCTTAGGGAGGGACAGTGGTCATGAACATCCACGGTTATCTCACCTACAACTTTTCTGGGGTTTAGTGAATCAGCAGAAGATTGACTATGCTGAACTCATCTGGGAAGACATGACATTTCAAATGATGAAACCATTCACAAAAGTTCCCTTTGTCCGATACACCAAGGTGCTCATCAGTCTATTGCTTGATGAAAACAAAGACATCTCTCCTCGTGCTGGAGATTTAGAGATGCATTCATACAGAATGGATAGAACAGTCAACTCTGTCTACTTTCCCAAGGATAGTTCACACAAGCAAGGAAAGAGACAGCCAGAGTCCCTGATGACAGAAGCTGTAAAGAACACTCAAGCCTACAAAGACTATGACAGAGAATTCAGACTTGGTCGCGTAGGATTCTTGATGCTTGGAAAAGAAGGAACTGGATCTACCAAGACCCGTTCAACAGGAAGTAGCAAAGCTGGGAGTGCTTCAAGTGCTTCAAAGAAAATCAAACCTCGCATGGCTAACATCATCAAAAGGAGAGTCAAAGTTGATGTTCCAAAACCTACAAAAGAAGAAGGTGGGATTCATTCTGAGAAAGAATCTGACTTAGAAGAAACTGAATCCGAACAAGAAGAGACCATCTTCATGGACTTAGAGACTGCTACCATTGTTACAAAGGAACTCAGCAGAAAGACTCTGAAAGAAAATGAAGCAAGAAGAGCCGAGTTAAGGGTTACTCAGTAAAGGGAATATGAGCTACAAAAGGGAGCTGGAGGTTCTGGAACGGTCAAAGAAGTAACTTCAACCCATACTGATCTGCAGCCCGATACGGTTAATCAACCCGAGAGGCCTGAGTCACACTCAGAGGATATTCCTCCACCTTTCAATCCGGTTAATCAACCCGGCAACGAAAGAGAACCGTTAACAGACGAGGAAATTACGGATGACATGTTCAAAGGAGGTCATCAGGAACTATTTGTTCTTGATAGACCTGTTGTATGGTCTGATACAGAGGAAGAGGAAATTATTGGGGAGAAAACTACTAAAGCTGCAATCGAACTTGAAAATGAACACAAAGCAGAATTAGAAAAGAGGAAGGAAGAAGAGAGACTAGCAAAGGAGAAAGAAGAAGCAGAAAAGGAAGCTGAAAGCTATCTTCAAACACCACCTCTCACTCCATCACAGCTACAACTCGTCGTTTACAAGCCTCAATCTGAGGAACAACCAAAGGAGTTAACCCCTTCTCCCTCCCCATCAAATGAATCAACACCTCCAGTCTCTCCTCCAAAAGCATCAACTCCACCTGAATCTTCATCACAACAATCACCACCACCCTAATCTTCAAAAGCAACAACAGAAGAAACTCTTAGGACAATCATAAAAGGCAAGTATACTAAGAAGATTGCTAGGGTTACTCGTGTCGAAGTCATTTCTCCTGCTGCAAAGAAATTGAAGAAAGCTGCCAAACTTGCTCAAGCAAAACGTGACAGCAAACTAACCGACCAAGTAACAGAGTTACAAAACACGGTCAAAGGTTTGTCTGAGCAGGTACAACAGTTGCAGGATACAAAGCAAAAATTGGATGAGTTTTTAGATGAAGATGTCAAAGATCAGATGCTCAAAGCAGCAAAAGTCCACACAAGGCATTATGTCAAGAAGTTTCTTCCCGATATTCAAAAAGAAATTGAAGAATACATTGACAAACATCTTGAAGATAAAGTTAAAGACATCCCTGCAACAGTAATCCAACAGAAGCATATTCTTGACTACTCCATTGAAGAACTCCAGACGGCCCTTCTCACCAAAATCATTGCACAAAACTCCCTAACTTACACAGAAATGGCTCTCTTTGAGGCTATTCAGGCCAATATGGAATTGTGCAAAGAAGCAGCCAATCGTGGAAAATGTCCCAGAGATGAAGAAGATCAAGACCCAGACCCCAACGCAAAGAAACATAAGAGTGTAGGCGGGTCTGGAATTCAGATTCAAGAGCCAACCAGACCGACAGCCACAACAACTTCTCAACCTCAAAAGGCTCCGGAATCTGGTCCCACTGCTACCGAGCATCATTTTGAGCACTTTACCGCCGATGACATGGACTTTCAACAGCATGATGATCAACCAAAGTCACCACCAAAGACCAAGGCTACAGCAAGCAAGAAGTCTTCCAAAAGACCCAATGTAGTCTCATGGCTCGATGATGATGACACACAAGGTAATGATTGGTTTGATCAATTGGCAAGTGCTCAAATCCAAGAAGACGGAGCTTCAAAGATATAAGATATCACATTTGAGTTCACTCAACAACTCAAATGTAATCTAAACATCAAGAAGATGACCAAGAGAGAACTCCGTCGGATCAAGAATGATGCATTTAATCTCCTCAAGGACAACTCTTCAAGTGCAGCTGAGCTTGAATATCACCTTGAAAACATTGCTCGAGCAATGTCAAGTGAGTTTGACTGGACTAATCCAGACATACTTAGGGTTGGTGGCCGTGACAGCAAAAATCGTCCTTATATCACAGACTGGACCAAGCCACTCCCCGTGATAAGAGAACATCATCACCCAGCCATCCCTTACCAATTCTTCTTCAACAACGATCTCGAATTACTCAGACACGGAGCTAAAAGCAAAACCAAGTATGCAACATCAATAACCTTCACCCCAGCAGCAAGTTACCCACAACCAGCCATTGAGGAAACTGCCATTCACCAACACCTTTTCATCACACAACAAGTTAATTATGATCGCGATGCTGAATTGGGAATCTATCACTGGTTTGAGAAAAGGAAGACATGGTATAAAAGTAAACTTATCGAGAAGTCTCACGATTCAGTACGCAGTGACCTTAGGATTGTGGCAGTGGTAAGTGTAAAGGGGGTGAAGAAGTATGACTACACCTTCCTGTCTGAGATCAACATTAGAAGACACGACAATCAAATCTACTCGTTCTCTGAGGCGGACTTCCCAGACCTAAGTCTCAATGACATTGAAGACATGTACCCCATCAAAGTACAAGGGAGGCTGCATCATCTCACTACAGATCTTCAATATGCTTTTAGCTCTGCTATCTGCCATTTTATCAGAAGGACAATCATAAAAGAACGAGTAGAAGATCTTCAGCTAGGAGTAGAGAGTTATCAAAAGCAGCTGAATCTCATTGAGCCTGTACTACGTCCTGAAGACATCAACAATGAAGCTCAATACACCATGAAGAGCAAGCCAACATTTGGATTCGTCTACAAGAGTGCAATGACAATAAACTGCTTTATGTCATTTCACGAAATTCACAAGTTCTGCGACGATACATTGAAAAAGGTCTGTGACGGGTTGGTTATTCGAGTTCGTGATCAAGAGCTGGGGAAAACAAAGAGATGGAACAGTGATCAACTGAGGCAGATAAAGTAATTCATCTGGAGGATACGGAGATTGGAAAGTTATGTTGGAGGTCGTCCACCATTCCCGATCAGAACATTTCAAAGGACGGATCCAGTATTCACAACATTTGGAAAATGAGAATGATGTAAGAATTTGATTTCATAATTCATTATTCTTATTTGATATTCTTGCCTATATGATTGTGATATTATGGCTTGTGCACACATAACAGTGCACAACCCGTACATGTATAGAAAGGACCCTATGCACACATAACCCTGAGGTACGTCCTGAAGACATCAACAATGAAGCTCTATACACCATGAAGAGCAAGCCAACATTTGGATTCGTCTACAAGAGTGAAATGACAATAAACTGCTTTATGTCATTTCACGAAATTCACAAGTTCTGCAACGATACATTGAAAAAGGTCTATGACGGGTTGGTTATTCGAGTTCGTGATCAAGAGCTGGGGAAAACAAAGAGATGGAACAGTGATCAGCTGAGGCAGATAAAGTAATTCATCTGGAAGATACGGAGATTGGAAAGTTATGTTGGAGGTCGTCCACCATTCCCGATCAGAACATTTCAAAGGACGGATCCAATATTCACAACATTTGGAAAATGAGGATGATGTAAGAATTTGATTTCATAATTCATTATTCTTATTTGATATTCTTGCCTATATGATTGTGATATTATGGCTTGTGCACACATAACAGTGCACAACCCGTACATGTATAGAAAGGACCCTGAGGTACGCTTCAGTTCCTCAATCCTGATCAAAGGAGCGAAAGCTTCTTTCTTATGAGTAGAATAAAACCAGAATTTTCTAAGTTTTTCAAAATTCTGCTCAAAAGGACAAGTATTCCCTCATTAAGGGAGAGTATTTGAAAAATAATCTTTGTTCTAAAACAAAAGTTCTTGAATATTCTTCCCATAAAACTCAAATGGCATATTTTTATTAAACGTTTGTCAAAAACATCATAAGTATGCTATTTTTGAGGGGGAGAATAACGATATGATCAAAATATGGTATCTTGCGAGATGAAATCTCATGCGAGCTAGGCTCAGAATTGACCCTTGAATTGACGATAACTAAAGTCAGTAGTCAAAAAGACATATCCGGGACGGGTAATAATTTCAAGCCAGTTCATCTGGGGATGTAAACGTGTCTCGCAAAGGATATGTCTGAGTAGAATGTACTGATTTCGAGCGATTTTCCTTGAATGTGATCTGGACGGGTAATAATTTCAAGCCAGTTCATCTGGTGATGTAAGCGTGTCTCGCGACGATCATGTTCATTAAAAATCAATCAATTCAAAAAGTGTTAACTCTACCCGACATGTGCAAATTTACTTTAACCATATATGAGCACATGTTAATTCTGAAAATCACAAAACTCTCAAAGTGTTATCAAAATATGTTTTCATAATCATAAACACTTTGAGAGATTTTTCAAAAGGTTTGGTTTATGGCATCAATAGGATAGTCATGGAGTTATAAGGTGACTAAGGTTAGGAATAACCGTCCTATGATCCGCCAGAGCCGGAGGGATCTACCCAAGGACAATACCAATAGTTTAGAACTAGAAAGTCCTAGGTATGATTGAAAAAGGAGATATGAAATGAAAGGAGAAAGAAGGGGTTGAAGAATTAAAAAGAAAAGTAAAGAAAAGGGTGAAAAGAAATAGCCCTCCATATGATCAACCTTAGGGCAGACACCGGGTTCAATTCATAATCTACTGGTTGATTGGGCATCACCGGTATTGAAGATAAAAGACGTCATGGACCCAGTGACGCACTGCACTAACCTTCTAGCCACTCAGGTGTCTCTCAAAAGACACTTGTTTCATTTCTCACGGAGAACCCTTCATCATCTATCGACCTCTCACTACGAGATGTGTTGATATTGAAAAGGAGGCACTCTGCTCCACGCCTCCGACGACCAAAAGAATGTTCACTAATCGAGTCTAGAGCTATGAGATTCATCAAAGATCTCTTAGGAAAACTTAGTATTACACTGTTGTTCTACATCATGGGCAGCAGTTGTAAAATTAAGAAGAGTCCTTCGCAGATCTTAGCAATCTGCCGAGAACATTCTTGAGAGAATTCACAATTGTGATTCTCAGTGATAGAATGGAAATCATGCCAGGGCCATCATCAAACAGCCCTGATAGCAGGTCACTTCGGTAACTCTTGTGGGTTACGCTTAGTGTTTGCTCCAAAACGTTCTACAATCGTGGGGTGATCTCCAGCGACTCACTGAATCGTGGGTGTACTTCGGTGTGTCCGTGTAAGCCCTTTCGGGGGTATCCGATTCAGAACGGCCTGGGTTTGGATTAGAGAAAGTCTTCACACTATGTTTTTGATGATCTCAAAGTCCAAATCTGTAAGTGATGGATTGTTCGTGTTGTACCTGCGGAGGATCATGAAGACCTGGAGTCCTACCACCATCAAGACTCCATCATGCTCATATCCTGAAGATTAGTTCTCACAAAGACTAAAGATAGCAAAAGTTCAACGTTATTAAAGAAAAGTCAAAGTTCAAACACTACAACCTTTCTCAAGTCAAAGATTGAAGGAGTGAGAACCAGTTGAAGAATGTAAATCCAAAGACATATGAGCATGGTAGAGAAGACGAGAAGACATTGGAGTTAGGCAGATCAAGACAATACCATATCATATCAGATCAAGAACAAAGAACAAAGATTATGAAGATGTTAGAAGCCCAAGAAGCAAAGATAACGTCGAGCAACCAAGATGACCAAGACTTAGGGGGAGATTGTTAGGAACACGTTTTTTATAATACAAGTCTTGGCCATTTTGTCGAAATTGGTTGCTAAGCTTAAATATGGATTCTATAGTTTGTGTAAAAGGCCTCGGTCCATTAGGAATTCATGGGCCGGCCATTTAAGTAGAATAATTCTAGAATATCCTTAAGTATATGCTAAGAATATACTTAGCACATGGTTGCCCTAACCTCTCGCCTATAAATAGAAGGTTAGAGGCATCATAGTTTTTGTTGGTTATTTTTCTATTGTGCCGAAGGTTTGTCATTCTATCGTATGAAATATAATCTTCCTTCTCTTCTCTTAATATCTTCTCTTCTCTTAATATCTTCTCTTCTCTATTCTCGTTGCTTATTATTGTTCTATCGTAATTAGGATTAATTGTAGCTTAGTTGTGGTTATATATGTAGTTAATTAGAAGACTAGATCTTGGTTTCTATTGTATTGTGCGTAAGCTATGTCCAAGTGTTTAATGAAATAGAATCAGCCGTCTCTTCTTCTCTTAATCTCTTCTCTTCTCTCGTTGTTACTTATTTCGTAGCTTTGTTATTGTTAGATTAGTTGTAGTCGTGGTTATTATAGTTGTTAGATCTTGTGTTGTGTCAATACTAGGGACAATCAGGTACGGCTTCATAAGAATCACTCGACTAAAATTGCTTTTCCATATGTATTGATGTAGTTTCTCTTGTAGTGCTATCACCTTCTTCATTTTCTTGAATTTTGTCTTCTACAAAAACAACATCTCTGCTGACGACTACTTTGTGGGCTGTGGGGTCCCAAAAGCGATACCGCTTTACTCCGTCAACATACCCCAAGAACAAACATTTTCTGGATTTTGGATCCAGCTTTGTAGTTTCTTGAGAATTGTACATCACGTACACAAGACTTCCAAATATTTGAAGGTTTGAATAGTTGACTGGCTTTCCCGTTCACATCTCCATCGGTGTTTTCAACTCAACTGCAGTTGAAGGTGACCGATTTATCACATAACAGGCGGTATTGACTGCTTCTGCCTAGAACAATTTTTCCAAGCTTGCAGTTGCCAATATTGCTCTTGCTCTTTCCAACAAGGTTCTTTTCATCCACTCCACCACTCCATTCTGTTGAGGAGTGTATGCCGTCGTGAACTGCCTTTTGATTCCTTCTTGCCAGCAAAAGATATCAAATTCATCACCAGTGTATTTGCCTCCATTATCTGTCCTCAAACACTTGATCTTCTTTCCAGAATCAAGTTCAACCCGCGCTTTGTAAACTTTGAAAACTTCAAACACATCAGACTTTTTCTTGATTGGGTACACCCAACATCTCCTGGAATAGTCATCAATGAAGGATACAAAATACTTTGCTCCTCCCAGGGATAGAACCGGTGCCTGCCATACATCAGAGTGAACCAATTCTAGAACAGAGACACTTCTAGAATTTGATGTCTTGAATTTTAGGCGATGCTGCTTGCTGATAACACAATGCTCACAGAAAGGTAAAGAAACCTTTGTGAGGCCAGGAATTAACTTCCTTTCAACAAGAATCTTCATTCCTTGTTCTGACATATGTCCAAGCTTCTGATGCTATGTTGCTGCAACTTTATGACTTGGACTATGTGAAGCAACAGATGCTTCCGCCTCTTCCATTATCTCTCCCTTCAGTTGGTATAAGTTCGCAGCCACCTTTTCACCTTTCATAAGTACAAGCGCGCCTTTTATAACTTTCATGATCTTGTTTTGTATTTCAACCATACAACCAAGATCATCAAATTGTCCTAAAGACAATAAATTCTTTTTCAGGCCCTCCACGTGTCGCACATCACGAATAGTACGAACTGTACCATCATGCACCTTCATCATGATATTTTCAATTCCAATGATCCTTAGTTTATGATCACTGCAACTGTACACTGATTCGCCCCCAGAGATAGGTTTATATTGATGAAATCATTCTCTTCTTGCGGTCATATGAAAAGTAGATCCAGTATCGAACAACCATACATCTGCAAATCTTTTCCTGCCATCATTTGCAACTGCTGCTTCACAACACAGAGCGTTACCATCTTCTGAAGTGCTAGCGAAATTTCCCTGAGGATTAGAGGTATTTAAACCCCGACAATCTTTCTTAAAGTGACCCGGCTTGCCACATTTGTAGCATTTAAAATTCTTCTTCCTTCCTGTTTTAGATTTACCATGATTGTGACTCCCACTGGAGCCATGTTCCATTGACCTCCCTTTC
The DNA here is from genome assembly GCA_021014915.2 of Artemisia tridentata subsp. tridentata. Lineage (NCBI taxonomy): Eukaryota > Viridiplantae > Streptophyta > Magnoliopsida > Asterales > Asteraceae > Artemisia > Artemisia tridentata. The sequence goes on from CP139509.1 coordinate 476,268,128, forward strand.
ATCACCACCAAAGCCTCCACCTGTCTTGAACTGGTTTGCATGTCCTCCCTGTTGTTGCGCCTATTTTCTTCTTCCAGAATGGCGGCTGCAACCTCATCGAAGACTAGATAGTCCGAAAGAACATTACTGGTTAAGTTGATGATAAGTTGGTCATATGAGCCAGGTAAACTTTGAAGTAGAATTTCAGCATGTTCTTATGGCTCTATTTTACAACTTAAAGACGTGAGCTGAGAAAATAGAGTATTCAGGTTATTAACATGCTCAGTCGCTGAAGTAGATTCCGTCATGCGAAGAGCATAGAGTTTCCTCTTGAGAAATATTTTATTGTGGTGCGATCTTGCCTCGTACAATCGAGCAAGATGATCCCAAATCTCCTTTGCACTTTTCTTCTCATCTATGCTTGACAAAACTCCTTCTGCTAATGCCAGATGAAGATTTGGAATAGCATTTCCGTCCATCTCGTCCTATTTACTGTCATCCGTTACCTCAGCTGGCCTTTCGCCAATGGCAGCTAAACATTTATCCTTTCTAAGGATAGCCTTCATCTTTAATTTCTACAACGAGAAATTATTCCCATTGAATTTTTCGATTTCAAATTTTGCCGCCATTGCTACAATCACAATCTACTTTTCGACAAAACTATTATTTGTTAATAATAGCCATGAACACTTTTTGAGTGAGTATAATCTTACTTATCCTTTGGTGTGGAGGGTCCACTTATTAGTGGCAACCACATAGGATATGATAAATAATTATACACACACCCAACCTTAGCTTTGATATCACTTGTTGAGATAAGTGACACCGGACTGAAGCAAACTCACAACTAAAGTATGAATTATAATAACAGGTGACAGACGGATATAACGTGAAAAACCCCAAATAGGGTAAAAACCACGGGCAAGGAAAGATACGTTTTACTATGATGAAAACTAAGAGTTACACCTTTTCTCTAATTACAAGGATTAACAAGACTAATCTCTGGTGATTAGGAAATATCACACAAACTCTCTAAGTTAACTCACAAGTACTATGGAGAGAATATTACTATGTGAAAAATGAGCCACATCTAGTTGCCTTTTATAGGCATATTGTGAAGCCAAAGTTATAAAGGCCAAGACTCTTCAATATCTTCAAAGGCTATTTGCCTTTTCACATTGTCAAACAACTTGCCCCATTATTTATTGTCTGACAGTTGTTTTGTGCATGTGATTTTGTTTTTTTTAGGTATATTTGTGTTTAAGTAGAGTATGTTTTGGTGGTGATGTTGGTTGTATTATTACACTATATTGGTTCTGATGTTGGTCGTAGAGAAAAAAAACTGACGTGACACTGATTTGACGATAATGATATTGATCGTTATTACCACTAGACTAGGTCTAATATTATAACAATAATAAAAATGGATATTGTTTCATTTTCCAACATAAAAACCTTATCTTTTTTATATCCAGAACATATCATACGATAGTCTCCACGAAAGGCATCCAATACTTGTCAGTAATAATTTACTGCGTAATCTATCGAATGTGACAATAGATTTGTATTTTAACTAAGCTGTAGGGTCTCACACTGAATTTAAATTGTGTCTTACGATAGGACAAATATTTATCGTATCACACCATTATTATTGTTTATGCCTTTTTGATCAATATTAGACCCAAAAAAAGAATTAAAAAAAAAATAATAATAATAAAATAAAAAAATTACTCGCTGAGGTGATTGGTTTAATCTTAGAGACAAGAGAGAAATTGTCACAAAACACACCAATTACCCGCTGACACGTCAACGAGTGAATTTTTTTATAAATTATTTATGTGAGTCTAGCATTGCTCTTTTTACAAAGCATTATTTTTTCTGGAAAAAGGTTTTTTCAATTTATATTAACTTAATTATTCTTTTATATTAATTACCATTTACTTGTTTAAATATTGATATTTTATGCATATTAGTAGGGTCGTGCGTTACACTGTGCCGGTAGTAAGGACATGGTGGTAGGTCGACTTTTAGTATTTCATTCTTATAAAAAAATTGTCTCCTTATCAAAAAAATACACAAATTAAGAAAATAACATAATCTTCGCTAAAAAATAGAAAATTATCATTAACTAATTAATTAATATATGTCTCCCTATCTCATTTTGTCTCCCTATCTCATTTTGTCTTTTCCGTCTGGAACTTTGTCCATTTCTTTTCATTTGGTGATAAAAAACAATAAAGTTGGGTCCCTTGTGGGCCATATTCATTTTTTAACATTATAATAATCATATTTTTTTAATCGAATCTCAATATTAATATATTAAACAAAAAACAATTTCTAATCTTTAACTTTATATTCAAATCATAATCTTTAATTTTATATCCAAATCCTAATCCTAATCATAAACCCAAATATAAACCAAACGGGCCCTTAGTAATCAATTGAACTTTGACATATTAAAAATGAAAAGGGGTACACTATACAAACTCCCTTATGATGTGGGTGTTTGGTCAAATATTCTCTTTGTCCCCTATTTGTTTCTAGTATAACACAGTTTTTTGTCAGTTTCTGTTTCGTATTCTTGACAGTTTTAAACGTTTGACTTATTAAATTTTATATTTTCTGTTCCGCACTTTCAGGTTTATAGTTTTCTGATATAAACAAAATTATAAAAATAAAAAAAAAAAAAAAAAAAAAAAAAAAAAAAAAAAAAAAAAAAAAAAAAAAAAACAAACAAGGGTGGCGTGCTTGTTATTTTTTTTTGGGGTTTGGATAGACACCGCCAAATGAAAATTGGACAACTAAAAGAGAATGAGTAATAAATAATACCTAGCAAAACTAATGTATTCATGTAAAATACTCATATTTTAATGTTTTCTTTATAAAAAACGTTAAATTAATGATAATAAAAACCAAATCAATCTTTAACATTTTTTTTTCAAAAAAGCCATGTTTCTAATCTCACTACATTATATTATATTATATACACATATACGTTAGACATAGCAAATTATGTCGTTTTGCCATGCCTAATGTATATATTACATTAAATAAAATAAAAATAAAAATAAAAATAAAAATAAAAATAAAAATAAAAAAAAAAAAAAAAGAAGGAAAAAAAAAAGGGATAATTACTAAAATAGCCCAAAACCCAAATGGGATATTTCTACCCCGGTTGCCCTGGGCAATGCCCCCAGTTGCCCAAAAAAGGGCGATTGTTGCCCAAAAAATACACTGGAAATCCTTCGGTTGCCCCAAAAAATGCCGGTTGCCGTGGGCAACACAATTATTTTCGGATTTCGGGTTAGATAGGGAACCGCCCATTTGTGTTTGGGCTATTTTGGTAATTATCCCTAAAAAAAATCCCTTGGCTATCTACGAGGTTCTAAAACATTTCCATGACATTAGGCATATCAAACTACGTTATTTTGCTACGTCTATATTACAAAAAAAAAAAAAAAAAAAAAAAAAAAAAAAAAAAAAAAAAAAAAACCCTTTCCATCTACGAAGTTTTAAAACATTCTAGGAACTATGTATATATTTGCTATACAAAAATTTAATAAAATAAAAAAGTTAATATGAAATTGTGAGGTATTTTCGTGACTCAAGAATTTACAATAAAAAATTATCTTCTTTTTTTTTTTTTTTTTTTTTTTTTTTTTTTTTTTTTTTTTTTTGAAAAAAGTAGAAAAGTATCTCAAGGAAAAGTTTTTCAAATTCGATTGAAATGAGCACAATATTAAACTGCACTTGAAATTTTGCACGATTTAAAGAAAAATGTTGAATATATTTTTTAAACAGTTACAAAATCAATTAAAAAATTATAATACTACAATACCCTTAAATTAAATAGCAAGGTTTTGAAAAATTGGGGAAGTTTGATTATCTTAAAAAGAATTCAAATTTTCATACTCTACTGCGACATATGAGCTATTCTAAATAAATAATACACGTTTATCTAAATTAGCTTTTAGATATACTTTGTATCATTCAGCAACTTAGAACAGTAATAAGTTATGGATATGGATATGTAAAAGAAAAAGTAAATATCTTATTACCTTTAATGGGCATCAAACCCTTCTCCAAAAGAATTGGATATTGATCGTAACATATGAGTGAACCAGCTCCAGACGTCCACAAAAGAAACTCCGGAATATTAAATTCCTTGGCAGCGGCAAGGGTGAAGCCCATAAGAAAGTCGGACACTATGCAAGTCACTGGTGAATAAGTAACATTCACTTTGGCAATGACGGATTTAAATGAATCCAAACATTCTTCATCCATAGTCTTTGCTAGAGACGGTATATCTTGGGTAGCATCAAGGTTTTCTGGCGTAGGAAGGCCATCAGGAATGCTCTCAAATCGAAAGGAAGGCAAGCCACGTAATGAGTCGGACCCTTGTGACCTAAGGAGGCGTTGGTGGTTAAATTCGGTGTTGACAAAAGTGATATTGAAGCCTTTGGAATGAAGGATTTTGGCAAGTTTTAGCATGGGGTTAATGTGGCCTTGTACGGGGGATGGCATGCATAGTGCATGTGGTTTATTTTCTTTCTTTGAATCCATGAAGAAAGTCTATCAATCTTTTATCACTAGATTGAAGAATATCAAATTGGGAAACATTCAACCATTGTTTTATAGGCTAAGGCCATACATAATAAATGATTGTTGGATGCGTGACTTCCAAGCATGAGAAAGAAGCCAAAACATATTAAATGGGTGTTGCTATTAGGCTACTTGCAGTAATAAGGGTCAATCCTTCTCATTTTCTCTGTCACGTCAGCTTTCTCTCTCCAGCGATCTTCAGACGATTGGGTGCCCAGTAAGGCGACCTTTATCCAATTTTTTTTTTTTTTTTTTTTTTTTTTTTTTTTTTTTTTTTTTTTTTTTTTTTTTTTAACACAAACTTAAATTTCATTAATAATTAAAACCTTATATAATAATTCAAATAAAATTAAAACATTACGATAAAATTCAAACGTTACATAATAAAACGACTAATAGTTTTGATTATGATGATGCCAAATGTCTTCCACCAAATCGGCTTTGAGGCTAAGATGAGTTGTATTGTTGACTATCTCCCTAGTAATTTTCAACGATTCCACATGTGTTCTTATGGGATCATAAGAACGGTGCTGCTCCGCTGGAATGATTGATCGCCGTATCTTGGGTTCTGGCAGAAGTAAGCAGCCACTAAACGGTTATGAGCACCCAAAAGATCCCTACTAATTTGGTTTCGTGAGACTTTAGGTTGTGACGCTTGAAAAGCATCCCAACACTCTTCCGCAAACATCATAAACTCACTACTAACTTCATTTTCATCATCCGAAGACGAATCGGCAATGAATAGCTCGTAAGAATTCATGGTTTGAAAGTGTGAAATAAAAAGTGAAATGAGTGTGTTATTTGAGAGAATGTGTATATAGAGAATGTGTGAAAAATATAGTGAAATAAATGTGTTTATTTATAGTGTTTTTATGAAGTTTAAAAGATTTTTTTTTCCCTTGAATCAAACCGTTTAGCAACGGTTGTAAAAAAATTTTGTTTTTTTCTTTGCAACGTATACATTTATTGGACAAAAAGAAAGAAACAAAGCAATATAGATACTAATTCAGTCGATCGGGAACACGACCTCAATCCCTTCTTTTCTTCCAATCGATCGATCGAGTAGATTTCTTGCAACAAGGGCGATTGGATCAATCGACTCAATTGATTGATTCATTTTCACTACTGCAGGCAGCCCTAGCACTCCATCAAATCACATTTTTTATTCATCAAAATGACACCTTGACTTGTATCGCTATATTTTATGCTTTTTCTGTGCCTGTGCCTATCATTTCAAAACTATTAACAAAAACTTAAACCAAAAGCGCACTCACTCTCCGGCAGCGGCGTCAAAATTTGACCGATATCGTTGTACCGATAAAAAATAAACCTAATTACCTTATACTAGATAGGGCAAAGCGGGTATTGTATCCACGAGAAGTATGTGGTTTTAATTCAAGTTTTGGGGTGATCACTGATCAATAAAAGTTTTGGTTTTAAAATTTTAATAACTAAAACTACTAATTAACTAGAAAGTAAAAAAACGACAAAAAGTAAATAAGCAAATAAAAGTAGAATTTGTAAACAATTGGGTAGAAAAGCAATCCCTCCCGGCTCCAGATATATTGATATGACTAAGTTACGGATTGTTACTAATGTTTGCTTTCAAACCACATAAACATAGTTTGTATTAATTGAAAAGGACAATTTTGGGTACAAGTTATACTCACCACACGAATCGTTTTAATACCAAAACTAGTTGGACTCGGCACGACTCGTTGACTAGAAATAACATGTCTTACAATAATCTTATCAATTAATTTAATAATTACTCAAGTGAACAATTATGGGTACAAATTATGTTTACCACACGACCGTCTTAACCCCTATAGTAATTAGGCTCGGCATAAATCGTTGACTCACAATAATATGTCTCACAATAATATGTCTCACAATAATTCATTAAATAATTATATGCATTAAAATTATATGAATTAATGTTTGACAAATAAAATAAAATCCGTAAATATGATCAAACCAAATTTCTTTTACCGAAATAGATTACAAAAAGGTTTAGCTGGAAATCATGTTGGTACACATCGTCTCCATTCCGATTAGCAGCTTCATCATTCTTGTTTCAAAAGCAAATAGTCTTCAAATATATATTTTTTTGAAAGGTGACTGTCATTTTTTTGGATGGATTCACACCCGCCACATCGGCAGGCCCTCATCCTTCACGTACCCAGACTATGTTGTCTGAACCGGGTCCACGCTAGCGTAGTGGGGATTGGCTTCCGCCCGAAAACCGTTTCGCCTCCACACGAGTTTTCTCGCTGGAGTAACGGTCGGATGAAAACCAGGGCCGACTCGGATTCGAACCTGCGCAACATTGACTCACAGGCTCTCCTCTTCATTGCCTAATACCAACATAAAAAAATGATGGCTGACTTTTCTTTCTTTGGGAGTTGGGACCACGAATAAAAAATGGCGGAAATCCGTTTTCTGCATTGGAACAAATTGTGTGTAAATAAAATATGGGATGGGATGGTCGAATGGGTCCCTGCCGAATGTATTAAAATGAGCGGGGCAGCCCGCGCGTTGCGACAGGAGTGCTATGTTGATAGTGTCGGTTTATTTTTACATTAGGAAGGATGATTAAGAGGATAATCACTTCGTAATAAAAATTTGTGATTCATTGTACTAGTTTGGCAACTTAGACAAAGCAGAAATGTTTTATTGCAACCAATCTATACCAAACTAACCAATACAAAAGATTCTCATACCATAGCTTTTATACTTCACATCCTGCATTTCTAATATCAGTGAAACCAAGTGCAGCATCACATCACTAACACATATTGGCCTCATCTACTGATCTATCCATCCAAACAGCAGGCAACAGTTTCAGTTATCAGCGCATGGCCTGGTTTTTCCTTTCAACTATTAGAGGCATTTTGGTGATCCCAGTTCTACAACATAACCTTGCTAAAGTTCCCTAAAATTTATAATTCATACCTGTAAAAATTGGACAAATATGAGATTTAGAATTTAGGGGAAAGAATCCATCATTCTGATGTTATAACAGTTGACACTTTATTCAAAAGTTATCTTATAACTGTGCAACTTTCTCACTGTTTCACAACACAATCAGAGGCACAATTTCAAAAGTAACTACAAAGTTGTTAAACAGTGACCATATTGCCACAACTTATTATTAACATGTATGGTATAACGAACCTCTTTTTTCATGTCAATTTTCTGAGATGCATATTCTTTGACTGATGAGCAAATTTTTACCTGTGTATGTGAAATTCCCCAAGAAAACTTCAGAGACAAAGTTCCTGAACCACATTCCCTGAACCACACGCCTTGGAACACACCCCTTGAACCAAACCCCCTGAAATTACATCACTACAGCAAAGTAACAGCCCCTTAAATTTAAATAATTTGATTCAGTCAATATATTTTGCAATCTCAAAGAATAAGAATAGAAGCATTAATCTAAATGTTATGTTAAATATCATGTTGATATTGCGACGGGATTCAATAACCGTACTTAAATAGTACCTGTAACAGTTTATATATTAGCAGACGTTCATGTCTTTTTCTAATTGATAGTTAACAACCATCCTTCCATATTTTCATGCTTTTCCTACAAAACAAACGAAGATCATCTTTAACAATTTCAACAGTTAGAACTGATAACTTAAGCCACTTGATCACAGAACAAAGAATGTGCACAAGTTCATTATAATGTCAGACATCCTACATTTTCTGTAGCAATTACCTAAAAAGATTAGAGGGGGTGTTTGGCATTGCCTTTAAAGTTGTCAATAATTAGTTTCAAATGTATCTAGTGCAAACTTGATATCAACCACATGATTGAAACAGATTAACATGACAAATGAAACAGGACACCGGTGTTTTATTCTATTAAAAAAAAAAAAAAAAAAAAACTAATAACAATTACGTAATAATTACACAAACCTCAAACTTTTCAGAAGCGACGCTATCAATCCATTTTTTGTAAAGATGAATGTTTTGATCAAGTTCAAGTACACCTTGTATCTCCTTGTTTAGAAAAGATTTGATCCTCATGGAGGGTGCCATAGCAGCAAGTGCATATGCAGCAAGCTTTGTTTTCTCAAAAGGAGTTGCAAGCATACCGGCAAATCTCTCTCCTGCTACTTTTCCCGAGGCTGTTGCTAGTAAAAAATCTGTGTATTTGATCATTGCACGATCTGAAATTCCTGCTGGAAGTTCAAAACTCCATTCCTGAATAGATAAGGACTAATCAAACTGACAATTTATTTATTTAAAACTCAAATATCACATTATTAGAGCAAAAAGTATGAGATCAGCCAATTCTCCAATTCTACATAAGCGCGAAGTCCAAACCAACTTCTCTTAAAATTAGTAAAAGTTCGTAGCAAGTAGTTACTAAAACCTTCTAAAAATTATCAGCGGTGTTTTGAATTGCCTACTTTAGTGCTTATTTTGGAGTAAGATAAGCATGTAAGGAGTTTTATCTAAATGCTCAAAAGTCTTTAACTACTTAAAAAATAAGAAGATAAGTAAGCGAAAACACCCTTTTAGAATAAGAAACTCCCAAGCAACTTATTCCAAAACTGCTAATTTCAACCTCAAATAATCACATAAACATTTGCATACGCAATTTCAAATATTCCAAAACTGCATTTTTCAAACACAAATAATCACATGCGCATTTTGCATAACCCATATCAGATACTCCAAACCTACTTATCTAGACTATGAAAACGCAGAAAAAATGGTAAACATTTTTTTAGGCATGTTTGGCTTATTAGATTTTGACACGACAAATATAGTTTTTAGACACGGGAATTTGGAATCCTACTTGGACAATTGATTGAAACATTGACATCTTCCTTAACACGCGTTTTTGAATCTTCTGAATAACATTCTTATCATCATCATCATGTGCACATTCTTCAGCCATCTCAAACCTAAAATCACACAAAACATACAACAATCAAACATATATACCAAACAACATTAACATCAACAAAACAATTTAAAGGTGTTTGTTTAAGCTGAGAAAGATCGTGCGAAACTTCTGTTTATTGTTGTGTTATGGACTGGATATCAAAAAAATTGGTACGGGATAAGTTTATGGACTGGACAAAGCGAATTATTGGGCTGAAAACATGTTGGGCATTATATGATTATTCGATTGTAAAGTTTGATAAACATGATAGATATAATTAAAGAAAAGGTTATACCTTAACGTAGAACACTTTTATGTTAAAAAGAGTCTTGGTATTCAAGAACCCTTTCGGTTGTAGAATGTGATGCGAATTCCACAAATCCATAACCTTCTGGACGCCCTTCTTTGTGCAACCTGCATATGCACATTAAAATATTTCAGTAGTTCCCGAACAGCCGCTTAATCCATCAATATAACATTTAGAAAAGCTATATTCTGAAACTAAATAGTTAACTTTTTATAAGTAAGACAGTTTGGTTGGATGTCACCCTAAATTGACCCATTTTCATATAAATGGGTCGTTGTTGCCAGCTGAACCCAATTGTATATTTTACAGTGTTTAATATTTTATGTTGTGCATCTTTTGTTATGTTATAGCGTTGTCGAAGATAGAGGGCATATAATTTATTTTACATACGCAAACAGGAATCACATAGGCTATTTTACATTCCTAAGAAGACTTCGTACGACTGTACATATTTTGCGTCATAAATGATAAGTTAACATGCAGAAATGAATGACACTTATAATAGTTTACCTTTACTTATTATCTTGAACACCAACAGCAGAAAAAACACTCTTCACACTTGTAGCCGTACTCCCTGGCTTAGACACAACATAACCATCTGGATCAAGCTCCAACCGTTCTTCCAAAAACTTGGTTGCACGCTCGTGCTCAATAGCAAAAAAGATCCTATTCAGCTTCAAATCCAAATCCTCGTAGCCAGCAACATTGTTAATCTTTTAACCACCCAAAGTCTACTTGCCTTTCTCCCCATACGCCTCAACAACCACCGAATTCCAAATCACTCAATCTTCCCATAACTCATCTCCCATTGCTGCATTATCTTACCCGTCCTAAACCCCGTGAAACTCAACCCTGAACCAATAAAATTCAGTTTCAAACATATGCGTTCTAGCACAACAATAATTTGGAATACGAATTTGAATGGAGCCTTTTGTTTTTTTAAGGTTAACTGTTAAATGTGTCTTTTATTAACAAAGGTTTGTATTTTAGTTTATTTTGCAAACTGAGAGAGTAACACTTACAGTTCCATTTGTTGTTTCAACGTTCTTTGTGTAGAAGCCTGCACCAAGTGAGCTGCTAGACCAATTTAATAGTAGCGGTGACCACAAAAACAAATGAGCATGGTATTTCAAAGTCCAGTACAATGGAATCTGTTGAACCCTGCAACAGTGACAATATATATAAGTATCTTGCTGTATTTTGGCTTCTTACTGGTTTATGATTGTAACACACTAAGTAAGATATATTTTTAAAATATATTAATTTTTAACATATTCTTATTCGAGGAGCTACGTGTATTCTTAGCACATAGCTTTAAGCTACTGTAACTTTTCAATACAAATAAATTAAACTGTACCGGAAATTTGGCAGAGAGGATTGGCCATTCCAACTGCAACTTCTGCTGTAGGTTCGTTAATTTTAGCTATCAGCTTGATTATGCATTAATCATCATCTCCAAGACCTGTTGGTAATGATGCTCTTTGCACCTGTAATGTGAAAACCATTAACTTGACATATGCCACCAAGAATCAAGCACTCGAACTAAATTTCGAATACGAAAACACACTTTTAACAGGAATACCAAATTTTGAATTTGTACAATGGTAAAGAAAATACAAGGAAGATCAGGTACCTTGTTGCGTTAGTTGTTCATCTATCACCACTGCAATCTGTTTAGTGTGGGATGACAGCAAACGGAAAGGAGCCTGATCTTCAGTCAACTCCTCTGAAGCAATGAGGTCATTGACGAATTCCTACAACAATTTAAAAGTGAAGGCAATTTATCCATAAAAATCAGATGTGCCTTCTTAACGGGCCCAATTTAAATCAAAATACGCCTTACTTCCGCAGCCAACCAAAAACCTATAAAATTAAATATAAACACACCAAAAAATTTGTTAACGCAAGATCAAATTAAAATTTCTTGCCCAAAATCAAAAGAACAACTGAAACTTATGATACCACATACCTCACTTGGCGTTCTCGAGGTAAAACGATAAGCAGGCACAACATCAGTAACATTGCCCAGGATCACTTGCATTAGTCAGATAAATATGTGTCTATATTGGCGCTGCTCACAATGCCCAGGATGATAAATATTTGCACTCGAATGTTTGGCATTGCGCTTAAAGTCATCAATAATCAGTTTCTAAATCCCATATCAGCAGTAATAGGACCTTAGTTTAATGCACATAAAAGCAGCATCCATTATATTTGAGATTATTAACCTATTATATCTAACTTCCAATGGGAAAAAAAACGTGATATAGATTTGCTACCGTAATAATAAAGATATGAGCTTTACCTCTCAAGGCTTTGCTTGACACCTTCAGTAGTGACCCCAGCATAAAAAGCACCCCACGTGCACTAACCGAATCAATCTAACATCTCGATATAATATGATATATAGCCACAACACTGTTGTTGTAGTCTCGTGGTAAATATGAGTTGAGAATTTGCTCAAAGTTCACATCTTCCATACCTCAAGCTAGTAATCCCTTAACTAATTATCTGCGTAAAAATATTTTTGAGTAACAAATCATTCCTTATGAAACCCAAAATCAGTAAAAAAAAAAATAAAAAATAAAAAAAAAAACCCTAAAGTAAGTTATCAGCCCATTTCTTGACATAAACACCCAAAACTCAGAATCCAAAAAAAACCAAATTTGTTATTGCATATGAACAACAGATAGGAGAATGGTATGCGGCAAGATTTTTTGGTGTGTGTATTTCTGGGAGAAAGAGCATAGAACAGATTCGATTTAACCAAAATTTCAAAAACAAAAAAACCCTAAATTCAATATGCCGATCTAAAAAAATTATAAATTAACAAACCATTAATGATATTGAAGATTATTATAGATTCAAGGAGGATTACTTACATGGAATTGGAGGAATTTTTTTAATATTTTTCTTACTCATCTTGAAACTGAATGCTTTGATCTTGAAACTGAATATTTGGTTGCCTCATGATTTGTTTTTGTTGAGCCGATCCTTTGTGGGTGTGTTTTGTGGGTTCTGGAGGGATCCTGAATTTGTGGGAGAGAGCAATTTTATATCTTGGTTAATGTAAAACCACGCCTGTATGTAAGGTGATTAGTGTTAATTTTTTTATTCCATGAACAGTTGGAATAACAGTGCCTTCCCAATGTTTCAGCCACATGTTTTTATTTACTTTGTAATTAGTGTTTTTTAATTATTTCTTAACCGAATGAACAGTAACACAAACAGTGAATTCCCATATTTACGGCCACAAACTTTGGTGTAATTAGTGTGGTAAACCCATTTTAGCCAAAATCCCATTTCTGAGAAATATATATATATATATATATATATATATATATATATATATATAGGGGTCCACCCAACAGTATATATATATATATATATATATATATATATAATAAAAGGGGTCCACCCAACAGTAGCCAAAAAAATATATTGGGCTTTTTTTTCATTTTATAGATTTGAGCCAAATTCTTAAATAATAAGCCAAATCATAAGCTGTCTTTTCCAGCAGATAAACTCATGAGCTAACTTGAGATTTTCGGGTATTTTATCACATAAAAATAAATATCTCTTTTTTATCTTTCCGTGACCTTTTGAATAACCTAAAACAGAGCTCAGACGAAAAAGTTATGACCAAAACACTGCGACAATGTCCAAATCTCTCTTTTATTCATTTTAAACTTGTAATATCGCAATTTTAGCTTCTTTGTGTGCATAGCCTACATAACCACACCCTCAAAGTACATTTATAACGACGAATAACAATGCAACAATGCGTAATTAACATGCTATGAGGTGTATGTAAAATACACCGATCAGGAGGGACGAAAATTTAATTCGATGGGCCGATGTGGTTGATGTCAACATTTTGGCTAAACCGCATTGAAGTGGTTATTCAAACATCACAGTTATACCAATCACACTTTTTGAGGAAAAAATGATACCATTAGCTTTGAATTGTTACGTTTATATGTATGTGTGCAGAACTCGAACATTGAATCTGATTAGTAAACTTGTTGGGGTAAGTTGTGTGATTAGTTATTCTATATTGTACTTATAAACATCAAAACATGTAAATGCAAGATAAAATCAAACATCAGAGGGATACCAATCATACTTTTTGAGGAATTTTTGATACTATTAGCTTTGATATGTGTATGTTATGTGCATAACTCGAACTTCCAATCTGATGATTAGTCACATTATTGTGAAACATAAATCATTTAAGATAGTTTTAAAAACAAATGAAATACACATGAATGCATCTTTAATTAATAGACTATTTATTTGAAGATGTTTGCATAAGATGAAGGAGTTTCTCCAAATTGGCTACCGATGAACCATCGTTCACGACACATGCCGCTTCAGCCTTCTTCTTCCACTTAGTGGCGTTCTTCCTTAGCGCATTCCCTTTTTCTCCATTCATCAACTCAACCACAAGCTTTCTCACTTCGTCACGTTTTACATCATTATCAATCTCCATGGCAATGCCCCACTTGTTGCAACTTAGCCAACAATTTACTTGCTGGTCTGCGAAAAACGGCCAACAAATCATAGGCACCCCGCTAGAAATGCTTTCAAGTGTTGAATTCCATCCACTATGTGTTGGCGTATGTGTCCGGACGGCCTAACTCGTCCGGACGCCGGAAGAAGCAAAACCATCTGCCAATGGCCGGAAGACACCTAGATCGTTCGGATAAAATAGCTGTCAACAATAGGACAAGTGGCATTACCTTGTGACAGATGGCAGTAGCAGACATAATCCCAGGATTCACGGGATTATGTCTAAGACATGTTCCCAGAAAATCCGGCGCCGCCATTACAGGTACCAAGGCTGGGTACTATAAATACCCAGCCCATTTACTACTTTCACAGGACTTTTACCACACACATTTTACTATCTATTACTGTTGATAGCCTTTCGGTATATCTGATACTTACTCTCACGCCGGAGGTGGCTCCTGGGATAACACCCGGGGCGAGCCTAATGCGTATTGTTATGTGCAGATACCGAAGGATCCTTGGAGACCGAAGGGATTGATATACAAGCCTCTCAGAAGAACCCTCATCCAGTACAACGGAAAGGCTTCCTTTATTTGTCCGAAGTGATTGCAAGAAATTACTTCAACAAATGTCGGAGGTGGCTCCTGGGATAACACCCGGGGCGAGCCTAACGCGTATTGTTATATGCAGATACCGAAGGATCCTTGGAGACCGAAGGGATTGAAATACAAGCCTCTCGGAAGAACCCTCATCCAGTACAACAGAAAGGCTTCCTTTATTTGTCCGAAGTGATTGCAAGAAATTACTTCAACACTATTCGTTAAAAATCCTCCTATTGATGGGTGATTTAGAACTTGTTCTTGCGGGCACCATCCAACCAATAAACCTCTGCCACTTGTCCTAGTTACGAACTCCGGAGGAAACATAGCAGAGTCGCCAACTACAAGGTCTGGTCGTATTATCCACAAGAACGGATAATTTGTATCTGCTAGTCCCCAACAAAATTCGACTAGTTGTTGATTTGTCATTACCGCAATGCTACCAAAGTTCACATAAATAACGGACACCGGTGCTTGAGAGTCTAGCCATGTTAAACATTCGGATTCTTCTTTCCAGAGATTTGATTTGATGGATACAAGTGATTTATCCTCAATAGTTTTCTCGAGTAAATGTAAAGGGCCAATGTTGTAGCAAGGAGGAAACATTGAAGAGAGCGTGTCAAACACGTCGGGTTCTAGCTCATTAAAAGTGTTGAAAATGATGGCGGGAGCCGATTTTGCTCTGTTTACTTGTGACCACAAATATTGAGCCATATATTCGTCACTAGGATAGATCATTCTAATGAAAGGAGGAATCTCTTTTAGACGTATACCACTCATGCTAGGTATACCGTCTATAACTGTATCCAAATAACCGTTCACTAAAAAGCTTGGATCTGTAGAAAAAGGATAAATTTTAGCTTCAAAATTATGAGCAACTATGTTTAAAAACGTGATTGTCGTTAAATAACTTTAGCATTGTTTGACAACGTTCTTGTTTACTATTTTCCCGCTTGTAATTTAGACTACTGGCGGCACAAGATAGAATAAGAATATGATTTACCTATTTTGATATCTATGATCGTGTCAATAAATAGCCATAAATTATGGTTACTGGGGGCATCCAGCGATAAAATGGTTTTGGTATGACTTGAACAAATCGGGTCGGGTTTGATTAATGGCAATAAAAGTCCTCTCTTCATGTTGATAACACTTAGCATAGATATAGATGTTTATAATTAATAGAATTTGATTCATGATTTCAATTAATTCTTCAAATAACTTGATATATTACATCTATACATCAAACACAAAATACTTACGAAAAATTACACAAACGGATTGTCATACAAATTTTACTAAAGCGTTTAGTGACAAAAGTCTGGTGACTACTATCACTAAAATATGAGATGTATTAAGTTCAATTTTACAAGGTACAATCATAAAGTGATCGATCACGCTAAGCTCCTGAAAAGGTAAGGCGTTACCGTTTGAGTTTCTCTTGTGATAAGTCAAACTCTGTTGACTCTAGTGTTGACGGCTAAAAAGTCGGAATACACAGTTACCATAAAAAGAATTAAATACAAGAATGTGATTATTTTACCTAAAGCCCAGTAATGGATTGGGAAAACCTATAACGCTAAAAGATTACAATTAAAAAACCTATTGCGTTAACAAAAATCATATGAAATCTTCACATACCAGAAACTTAGTGACTTTAAACTTTATTAATTGTCAAAACCCTGACCAAAAGGCTTGTGTAATGGTACATTATATTGTGTGAAAAACTCTCCAACCAAAAGATTAAGAGTTCAATTAATGCTTAAGACATGTGAGATAGATTTGTGGTGTAAATTTTGTAAGATAGTTAAAAATTGTCGTTCTAAAAAAGAAAAAGAAAAAAAATTGTCAAAACCCTGAATTTTTAGATTACATTTAACATTATACACTTACATATAAAATTAAAGGTGAATTACATAAATTTTTCTTCAAAGATAAATAATTTCATATATATCCTTGGTACAAATAAAAATATACAAAGTGATATCTGAAAGAATTATTTGAGCAATACGAAAGTTTACTACTACATCCGTCCCACATTAAGTGTCCACTATTACTTTTTAAAGTATTTTTTTTTTCAAATTTGACTTTAAATATATTTGTTTGTATTATATAATACTTAATGAAAATTATACAAATGAAAACTTATTTAAAAATTTAATCTATTCATATATCTTGCATCAATTATTATATAGCACGAACAAAAATATTTAAAGTTAAAGTTGAATGACAAAAGAATTAAAAAAGTTATAGTGGACGCTTAATGTGGGATGGAAGGATGGAAGGAGTAATTAATATTATCAACTTAAAAGCTTTTGTCGCTTTCCCATGTGCCCAAATAACCCAATCACGCAACCCCACTCTCCACTGTCCCACTTTCCCATATAACTCTTCTCCAATTTATTCCGATAAACCAAACCATCGAAAAATGATATTTGCATTAAAAAAACATATAATTGTTGGAAACCTAATAAAGTGTGAGGTCATTCAGGTTATTTTCATGAGGGTACAACATCTTTTCTCTACTAATTTGACCTTTTTTCCTACATAATTTGTGTGTCCGCGAGAACTTTGTTTCGGGCGACGCCCCCCGCTTTTCTCAGATTATAATTTATACGTAGGGGTTTTGTTTTATAATTACAAAGTACTTAACGTTTTGAAACAAAAAAATTGTAAGCTGAGAGATATATGTTTGACGAACAAAATCCCTTTTCTTTGAGCCACAAAAACCTTATCTCTTAATTATACGTAACCTAGAACTTACCATGACCCATTGCCAGTCGCAGGAAAAACTACAAACAAACTGAAAAACATGTGCTATAAGTTTTAACATGTTCCGTGTAAGTTGTACCTGTTGAAGTAATTTTCAGCAATCACTTCGGACAAAAGAATGAGGCCTTGCGGATTAACTAGGTGAGAGTTCCTCTGAAAGGTTGATGTGTTGATCCCTTCGGTTTTAGAGGGTCCTACGGATATCTGCACACAACAACACGCGTTAGGCTCGCCCCGGGTGTTATCCTAGGACCCACCTCCGGCGTGAGAATAAGTATCGGATATACCGCAAGATTCTAAACAGTAATAGAGAGTAAATGTGGATGGTAAAAGTTGGTTGAGGGGAGTAAATGTGCTGGGTATTTATAGCACCCAGCCTTGGTACCTGAAATGGCGACGCCGGATTTTCTGGGAACATGTCGCAGACATAATCCCGTAAATCCTGGGATGGCGGCTGTTGGTCTGCTGCTGCCATCTGTCCACGGGGTAATGCCACCTGTCATTAATTATAGTTACAATGTTGCAAAAATCGTGAATCGGTAGCCGGGCGGTCGACTACCCTGCAGCGAGTAATCGGCCGAGGCGGGATTAATCGGTGATTAATCGGATTGGCATTTTTTGCATGTTTTGGGTATTTTGGAGACCAAACTAAAGATCATAACTGATTACAAGCCTACTATGTTTTCAAACCTCAATAAAAAGCTTCAATTCTGATTATGAGGCTCATTGTGCATTATAAGTGAAATAAACGATCCCCAAATTAAGTAGAATGCCTAAATTTTCATTTTTCTAAACCTGACCGATTTGGCCGATTCGGCCGATTTTTGGCCGATTCAGCCGATTTTTGGCCGAATCGGCCGATTTTTGGCCGATTCGGCCGATTTTTGGCCGATTTTTTTGCCTGACCGATTTTTTGGCCGATTTTCACTATTCTACAAGGTACTGGGCCGATTAACGATTAATCGGCGATTAATCGGCCGATTCAGCCGATTTTTGCAATGCCACCTGTCATTAATTATAGTTAAAATATCCGGACGATTCGGGTGCCTTTCGGTATTCTTCCGAACGACCCGATGTTGTCCGGACAGCCGGACGGGGAGCACCATTCGGACACATATGCCAACAGTACTTTCAAACTTTCCTTTCTAATTTTAAATATCTTAGATGCATATGCACTTTGCTGTTAGTGTTTTTGGTGTCTTAAAGGTGTAACATATATATCTTATTTTAACCAAAATAAAAGCATATTACGTGTAAAACCCGAAAATTTAAAACATGCTAAAATTACCAAATTACCCCCGTAACGTTAAAGATGAATTAAAGCATTATAAAAGTCCCGAATTAATCCCGAATCTCTGGAAACGAACTACAAATCAAGTGTAATAATTATGAAGCATCCTCCTAATATTTTTACAAGTCCAAAAATGTATTATTTACACAAAAATATGTTATGCCGATTTATTATAATACAAACTATATTTAAATTATTTAAAATGCATTTTAATTTACAAAATAAATTCAAATTAAATCCTAAACTTGGTAAACTAAATTTCCAGCTTTTGATACCGAAAATTTTGCTCATTAACCTCTTTATGACTCGGCAATTTACCCAATATAACTATCCCATTTACTTATTTTGATTTACCCTAATTTCATATAGCCGACAATCACAAACCCTCCCCCATAATTCATACGTATTCTCCCAAAGCCAAGAACGATTTTTCTGGAGTTCATCACACTACTAAGAAGCTTGGAAAAATAGCAAATCGATTTTTGGAAGCCTAGATCAAGAACTATCGAATTTCTTTCTTTTATACGTTCGAAAGGTAATCAATTCCTAAATAATTCATCCGATCATTTTAAAATCCGTTCTCAATTCTTCCTGAGTTCCTCACCTTTGTTATGATCTGCTAAAAATGGAAGCATTTCAGTTCCGTGTTCATTTTTTTTCATATGATCGGTGATGGCTTTGTTTTGAGAGATGTTGGCGGGTTGTGGAAGATATGATGCTTGTGATGGCATACCTCACTTCTGCTAGGAAATCTGGGATTTTGATACTCTTACGAATAGTTTTTTTTTTCCTCTTGACTATCGCATTTGATTTTGTTGACCTCTGAGACTGTAGAATTACTAGGTGGATTAAGATAGGTGGCTTTGATTACGATTCGAGATAAAGTATGACCATCATGAGGGCATAATTATATGATGCCAATATTATGACGTCTGGCCAACGTGATAATACTTACATCATATAACGTGCACTTGTTGTGGGCATAGGATATCTTGGGGAGTACCCAAGAAGTTTAGAATTCGAACTCCGTTGGATTATCCGCGAATAGTGAGACTTTAGGTTCACCCTATCTATCCGTATACTCTGCTTTCGTTCATTAGATATCTGATTGAGTTTGAACTCTCGATTTGAATTCTGTTGACTTCAGTTATAAGTCTTGAACTCCTTTTAGAACTTCCTACTGTTGGTGCAATTAATTCGATTTGGAATCTTATTCGTATTCCATATGAGCTTTCTGAAGATTCACCTATTGTCCAATTTATGTTGCATGGACCTTTTGTTCTGAATCAACCTAATTTGTCTTCTTCTGAGAAATTTGAACCCACCTCGTTTTGATCTGAGTCATGAGAAACTTGTGGTCTGGAGATCTTTTGGAAGAACCTCCTCGGGCAGGAAAATGTTTGTGACGATCATTTGCGATTGCTACGACTACGTCTACCCTTGCGACTTTCATTTTCGAGGGCGAAATTTTTTTTTAAGAGGGGAAGAGTTGTAAAACCCGAAAATTTAAAACATGCTAAAATTACCAAATTACCCCCGTAACGTTAAAGATGAATTAAAGCATTATAAAAGTCCCGAATTAATCCCGAATCTCTGGAAATGAACTACAAATCAAGTGTAATAATTATGAAGCATGCTCCTAATATTTTTACAAGTCCAAAAATGTATTATTTACACAAAAATATGTTATGCCGATTTATTATAATACAAACTATATTTAAATTATTTAAAATGCATTTTAATTTACAAAATAAATTCAAATTAAATCCTAAACTTGGTAAACTAAATTTCCAGCTTTTGATACCAAAAATTTTGCTCATTAATCTCCTTATGACTCGGCAATTTACCCAATATAACTATCCCATTTACTTATTTTGATTTACCCTAATTTCATATAGCCGACAATCACAAACCCTCCCCCATAATTCATACGTATTCTCCCAAAGCCAAGAACGATTTTTCTGGAGTTCATCACACTACTAAGAAGCTTGGAAAAATAGCAAATCGATTTTTGGAGGCCTAGATCAAGAACTATCGAATTTCTTTCTTTTATACGTTCGAAAGGTAATCAATTCCTAAATAATTCATCCGATCATTTTAAAATTCTTTCTCAATTTTTCCTGAGTTCCTCACCTTTGTTATGATCTGCTAAAAATGGTTCCAAGGTTTTTGGATCGCGTTTGTGCTCGTGGAGGATTTTTGATGTCGTTTTGGCCATACCGAGAAACACAAATTTATTCCGATCAATCCGCTCGACCATAAATCCATCTGGTATTTTTCTGTAGTCCTAATGATCTTATAGAACACGTATAAAATGATAAACATGATTCATACACGTTAGATTGGGCGTTTGCGAATTAACGAACCATAAACCCTAAAATATACAAAACGGGTTAATATAATTGATACGAAATTTCTGGGCTGCATGGATAATTTTCGTGGCATCCATATGAATCATATAACATCAGAAAATTATGATCTTGATTTTTTATAGCTTAAAATCGCGTTTTTGGAATTTATTGATCTACCGGGTTTTTGCGTAAATAAGGAAACAAGGACCAAAAATACCTAACGATCGAATTAGGGTTCATGATTGATAAGATCTGAATATAAATGAATAAAAATGATGTTGGAATGATTACATAATGATTGGGATCGATTAGGGTTTTGTTTTGTTAAAGATTTGTGTTTAACGATTTGATAATTAAATATAAAGGGGGTGTTTTGTCAATATTAAAACTCGTGGACTATTTTTGTCATGTTCTATAGATCAAGTATGACCTGTAAAAATTATAAAATGAAGGGCCTATATGTAAAATTAACGAGATAATGAATTTAGTTGTAATTGTTGGATCGAAATGGAAATTAAATAAAGAGAGGGACTAAATATGTAATTTCTGGAAACTTAGGGTTGATTTGAGTAATAAATTATATTCAGGGGGTTATGTGCTATTTTGGTAATTTAATGGCTTAATATGTAATTATTAAGAATTAAAGGTTGAAAAGGTAAATTAAAGGGCTTAATATGTAACTTTGATAACTTGAGGGACTTGATGTGTAAATTATGAATATTTAAGGGTACATTCGTATAACATGTTAAAATAAGTACTCATTGTGTGAATTTGATAAATTAAGGGTTTGATGTGTAATCATGGATATTAAAAGGTTTAAAGTGTAACTTATGTAATAAAAGGGTGTAAAGTGTAAATTGTGAAAACCTAAGGACTAAAGGTGTAAATCTGATCAAATATACCTTATTTCCATTTAATAATAATTTAACTAAGTTATGCTACCCAATATTACTAATTATGGAAACTTACTAAATAAGGAAACTTTCTAAAAATAGAAACCTGCTAAAAAAGAAAGTTACTTAATATGGAAAGTGGGATCAATAGTAATTCTGTCTTTACTCCTCTAGGTGTGAAGAAGGAGTGATTGGGTGTTTG
Source organism: Artemisia tridentata subsp. tridentata (assembly GCA_021014915.2). Lineage (NCBI taxonomy): Eukaryota > Viridiplantae > Streptophyta > Magnoliopsida > Asterales > Asteraceae > Artemisia > Artemisia tridentata. The sequence goes on from CP139509.1 coordinate 476,290,542, forward strand.
TCATTGATTTTTCTGTGATACTGCTATTTGGGTAATAAGGTACAGATATTCTGCCCTTCTTTAGTAAGGTGCCTTCGTCTCATTTCTGATTCCTGATTCACTGCCATGTTCTTTGATTCTGTGAACCTTTCTTGTTTCTCCCATGATATTATGAACCTTTGACATGACCTTTATAGTACTGAATCTTTTTGATACTGAACCTTTCTGATACATGACCTTTCTGTTATGAACCTTTCTGATATTAAACATTTCTGATATATGACCTTTCTGATATTGAACCTTTATGGTATGAACCTCTGATATGAACCTCTGATTATGAATTCTGATATTCTGAAATGGAAATTGACTTATGAAACTAAATTAAATACTGGATACATGATACTTGACCTTGACCCACAGTTTGATACTACGAGCCATAACTAGTCATGAGGGTTTCATGACCATGTCATTGATGCACCGATGGCATGACTCTAGGGCAGGAGAGTGATGACCTGTTCCGTCCCTTTTCTGTATTTTATTTGGTGTGTTTGGAGGTTTATGGCCACCAGGGGCGTATGGATGCATCCTAGAACTGTTCTGATTACTGATTACTGATTACTAATTACTGATTTCTGGTGACTGATGGTGTGTGCGATACACGTCTTTCACACTCTGGGAGCTAGCTACTCCATTATCTGATTTCTGGGATTAGTGAGAGGACTTCTCTCTGCATGATTATACTGATTTCTGTTACTGATTACTGATACTGGGCTCGTAGAGGATTTCTGTTTTCATGCACCTTATAGACTTATGACCTTTACCTTTCATTACTGATACCCTATAACATGACACTGGACTTGATATGTTTTGGGCTTGGAATGGGATTTCTGTCTACCTGCATCATTATCCATTGTACTGTTCCTTACTTTCTGATATCTCTGCATAACTTTCATATTCTTTCCTAACTATTGTTATATCATGTTCGGTTTCTTTCATTTCCCTATTCCATTATTACTGTTTGTTACCGTTATATCTGTTCACTGAGCTCGTGTAGCTCAGCCGCGTTTCTTTTCCCGCGGCAGGTTTTAGTTGGAAGCTGGGTATGAGTGGAGAGTACTTTGGATTTAGAAGACCTTGATAGCCATCTGGATTAGAATTGATTAGAAGTTATATTGTTTTAGAGTTAGTATTTATCGGAAGTTTCATTTGTAACCTTGTAATTTCAGTATTCCAATTGTTACCTTTGATCTTTCTTGTATTACTATAGATGTATGCTTTGGTTGATCTGATATGAAACCATTATCGTGATATCTTAACCCTTACCGGGTTGGGGTGTTACAATTATGGTATCAGAGAGACAGGCTGCGATTTCGTAATACTTTTACCCTTGACCTGTGTAAGTTAGGACTACTAAGTTTTCCCTGTAGGCGCTCGTAAGTCAACCTTTGAAAATTGCTTTAGGATTTTCCATAGGAACCTAAGTTTTGACCGGTGAGAAATGGGTAGACTATAAGGCATTTGTTTAAGTATCATTGCTTCCGCATCACTCTGATTCGTGACTTGCTTTTGGTTAGATCTTGTTGATGCCACTTCTGGAAACTGAAAGCTTATGCTTTGCACCACCTAAGTTTTGAACCTGATTAGATCTTGAAGACATTGAAAATTTCATAATAATGGCCTGACACTATTTTGATCCTTATCTTCAAATCCCTTTTTGTTAATCATTTTGATAAAGACCCGCATTTCACTCTGATTCTTTTGTTAATCACTTTGACGTCTCTTCAGGCATTCCGAGGACCTCCATGGCGATGACGTACTGGATATGTTTTGTTATTTGATAAGTATCTATGAATTTTTCGACACTATGTGATTTCGTTTTACCCATCTCTATCATTATGAGAAGTCTCGTGGTGTGTAACCATGAGTATAAGAATGTTTTCTTCCTCACTTTTAATGATAAAGCTTTGATTTGCGAACCGTCTTTCTTTGAATAGTTAACTTCGATTTTATTCTGACAAGGAAATTGTGGAATGATCTGTCAAATATTGACAACTACCCTTCTATGTCTCACCTTTGGCGTTTGCAACAATTTTGAACTTCCGACTACGATTACCAATTGTCAAACCCTTTGCTATCTCTATTACTCTGGAGACGCGTGTGTTACTTTCACGGTTATGAAGTTTTCCTAGAAACCATTTTGTACACCAATGAATGAACCTCATCGTAGAAGCCTTTTGGCACCTTGAGTTTTCTGAACATGAACCTTGTATTGAACGTTATTTGGCACCCTGAACTTCTTGAATATAATCCCTGTTGGACCACCAAGTTTTCCACCGGAGTATGAAGTAAGATTTGACATGATACCGAGAGATTCTAGTCACTAAACGAAGATGTCTTTCGGATCATACCAATTGACTGGAGCAACCGGGAAGAGCAGCAACCGAAGACCAGGAAGTGAGTTTACTTAAGTGTATCTTCTGGGCATGTTTTAGTTTCGTTCGCGATAAAGAAGGATGGTAACTGGAGATATGTATGGAAGTTGAACCGTATTACTGTTAGGAGCCAATATTCCTCCACCCTGGAACGACTATGTGTTTTGTTTAAATTCAGAGCGCGAAGTTTCCTTTCTGATGAATTGGTCTTATTCTTGAAATCGCCTTCCGTATTCGTAAACGACTGCTATGACGGTTAGTGACGCTAATAGTATTAGCTAAAGCTCTGACGATCTTGGTGAATTTGATAGATGATATTTTCTCATGAGTACTGGGCATATGGTCATTGTATGACTTAATGGTACATTCAGAGACGAGGAAGAACATGAAAATCATTTTTGCACCTTGTTAGAAATTTGACGATCATTTGTGTATTCTGAGAGATTGATATTTGTTGAGACAACGGTGTTCTTTGCCTGACCTGGAGTTGACGAAAATGGAGACTACCCTGAAGAGTGAAGACATTCCTTACAAGGCAGAAGTGTTGGCGATGCAGAAGAAGAAATTCTAGTCAAGATGGCGAACCTGGAGCTGATGAAGACATGCAGTCTCACTTCCCTATTCATCTTGGTCGTACTAAGATGAATTGAGAGCGGGAGCAGACTGGATGATGGAGAGATTTAAAGATCGTTCCAGAAATCCACATTACTTCATTACATTCCAAGAAGAACTGCAGGAGGCTCGACGAACCAGACATAAGTTCCCGAATTCTAGTTTCACTTCCCGACTGATGAACAAACGAAGACAGATTAGCCGGACTCTAGAAAATTGGATGTTTTGAATGAACGGAATGTTGAAACAAGACCCTTTATGTTTGGAAGAAGTGATTCTATGAAGGTCGAAGTTCTTGACAACTAACTTTCATTTCCGTTGACCCTCTTAAATTTCATTAAATAGTAATAAGATCCTTTAATGATTCAAGTTCCCTGGAAGCATTTCAGTTCCGTGTTCATTTTTTTTCATATGATCGGTGATGGCTTTGTTTTGAGAGATGTTGGCGGGTTGTGGAAGATATGATGCTTGTGATGGCATACCTCACTTCTGCTAGGAAATCTGGGATTTTGATACTCTTACGAATAGTTTTTTTTCCTCTTGACTATCGCATTTGATTTTGTTGACCTCTGAGACTGTAGAATTACTAGGTGGATTAAGATAGGTGGCTTTGATTACGATTCGAGATAAAGTATGACCATCATGAGGGCATAATTATATGATGCCAATATTATGACGTCTGGCCAACGTGATAATACTTACATCATATAACGTGCACTTGTTGTGGGCATAGGATATCTTGGGGAGTACCCAAGAAGTTTAGAATTCGAACTCCGTTGGATTATCCGCGAATAGTGAGACTTTAGGTTCACCCTATCTATCCGTATACTCTGCTTTCGTTCATTAGATATCTGATTGAGTTTGAACTCTCGATTTGAATTCTGTTGACTTCAGTTATAAGTCTTGAACTCCTTTTAGAACTTCCTACTGTTGGTGCAATTAATTCGATTTGGAATCTTATTCGTATTCCATATGAGCTTTCTGAAGATTCACCTATTGTCCAATTTATGTTGCATGGACCTTTTGTTCTGAATCAACCTAATTTGTCTTCTTCTGAGAAATTTGAACCCACCTCGTTTTGATCTGAGTCATGAGAAACTTGTGGTCTGGAGATCTTTTGGAAGAACCTCCTCGGGCAGGAAAATGTTGTGGACGATCATTTGCGATTGCTACGACTACGTCTACCCTTGCGACTTTCATTTTCGAGGGCGAAATTTTTTTTTAAGAGGGGAAGAGTTGTAAAACCCGAAAATTTAAAACATGCTAAAATTACCAAATTACCCCCGTAACGTTAAAGATGAATTAAAGCATTATAAAAGTCCCGAATTAATCCCGAATCTCTGGAAATGAACTACAAATCAAGTGTAATAATTATGAAGCATGCTCCTAATATTTTTACAAGTCCAAAAATGTATTATTTACACAAAAATATGTTATGCCGATTTATTATAATACAAACTATATTTAAATTATTTAAAATGCATTTTAATTTACAAAATAAATTCAAATTAAATCCTAAACTTGGTAAACTAAATTTCCAGCTTTTGATACCAAAAATTTTGCTCATTAATCTCCTTATGACTCGGCAATTTACCCAATATAACTATCCCATTTACTTATTTTGATTTACCCTAATTTCATATAGCCGACAATCACAAACCCTCCCCCATAATTCATACGTATTCTCCCAAAGCCAAGAACGATTTTTCTGGAGTTCATCACACTACTAAGAAGCTTGGACAAATAGCAAATCGATTTTTGGAGGCCTAGATCAAGAACTATCGAATTTCTTTCTTTTATACGTTCGAAAGGTAATCAATTCCTAAATAATTCATCCGATCATTTTAAAATTCGTTCTCAATTTTTCCTGAGTTCCTCACCTTTGTTATGATCTGCTAAAAATGGTTCCAAGGTTTTTGGATCGCGTTTGTGCTCGTGGAGGATTTTTGATGTCGTTTTGGCCATACCGAGAAACACAAATTCATTCCGATCAATCCGCTCGACCATAAATCCATCTGGTATTTTTCTGTAGTCCTAATGATCTTATAGAACACGTATAAAATGATAAACATGATTCATGCACGTTAGATTGGGCGTTTGCGAATTAACGAACCATAAACCCTAAAATATACAAAACGGGTTAATATAATTGATACGAAATTTCTGGGCTGCATGGATAATTTTCGTGGCATCCATATGAATCATATAACATCAGAAAATTATGATCTTGATTTTTTATAGCTTAAAATCGCGTTTTTGGAATTTATTGATCTACCGGGTTTTTGCGTAAATAAGGAAACAAGGACCAAAAATACCTAACGATCGAATTAGGGTTCATGATTGATAAGATCTGAATATAAATGAATAAAAATGATGTTGGAATGATTACATAATGATTGGGATCGATTAGGGTTTTGTTTTGTTAAAGATTTGTGTTTAACGATTTGATAATTAAATATAAAGGGGGTGTTTTGTCAATATTAAAACTCGTGGACTATTTTTGTCATGTTCTATAGATCAAGTATGACCTGTAAAAATTATAAAACGAAGGGCCTATATGTAAAATTAACGAGATAATGAATTTAGTTGTAATTGTTGGATCGAAATGGAAATTAAATAAAGAGAGGGACTAAATATATAATTTCTGGAAACTTAGGGTTGATTTGAGTAATAAATTATATTCAGGGAGTTATGTGCTATTTTGGTAATTTAATGGCTTAATATGTAATTATTAAGAATTAAAGGTTGAAAAGGTAAATTAAAGGGCTTAATATGTAACTTTGATAACTTGAGGGACTTGATGTGTAAATTATGAATATTTAAGGGTACATTCGTATAACATGTTAAAATAAGTACTCATTGTGTAAATTTGATAAATTAAGGGTTTGATGTGTAATCATGGATGTTAAAAGGTTTAAAGTGTAACTTATGTAATAAAAGGGTGTAAAGTGTAAATTGTGAAAACCTAAGGACTAAAGGTGTAAATCTGATCAAATATACGTTATTTCCATTTAATAATAATTTAACTAAGTTATGCTACCCAATATTACTAATTATGGAAACTTACTAAATAAGGAAACTTTCTAAAAATAGAAACCTGCTAAAAATAGAAAGTTACTTAATATGGAAAGTGGGATCAATAGTAATTCTGTCTTTACTCCTCTAGGTGTGAAGAAGGAGTGATTGGGTGTTTGTCATTGATTTTTCTGTGATACTGCTATTTGGGTAATAAGGTACAGATATTCTGCCCTTCTTTAGTAAGGTGCCTTCGTCTCATTTCTGATTCCTGATTCACTGCCATGTTCTTTGATTCTATGAACCTTTCTTGTTTCTCCCATGATATTATGAACCTTTGACATGACCTTTATAGTACTGAATCTTTTTGATACTGAACCTTTCTGATACATGACCTTTCTGTTATGAACCTTTCTGATATTAAACATTTCTGATATATGACCTTTCTGATATTGAACCTTTATGGTATGAACCTCTGATATGAACCTCTGATTATGAATTCTGATATTCTGAAATGGAAATTGACTTATGAAACTAAATTAAATACTGGATACATGATACTTGACCTTGACCCACAGTTTGATACTACGAGCCATAACTAGTCATGAGGGTTTCATGACCATGTCATTGATGCACCGATGGCATGACTCTAGGGCAGGAGAGTGATGACCTGTTCCGTCCCTTTTCTGTATTTTATTTGGTGTGTTGGGAGGTTTATGGCCACCAGGGGCGTATGGATGCATCCTAGAACTGTTCTGATTACTGATTACTGATTACTAATTACTGATTTCTGGTGACTGATGGTGTGTGCGATACACGTCTTTCACACTCTGGGAGCTAGCTACTCCATTATCTGATTTCTGGGATTAGTGAGAGGACTTCTCTCTGCATGATTATACTGATTTCTGTTACTGATTACTGATACTGGGCTCGTAGAGGATTTCTGTTTTCATGCACCTTATAGACTTATGACCTTTACCTTTCATTACTGATACCCTATAACATGACACTGGACTTGATATGTTTTGGGCTTGGAATGGGATTTCTGTCTACCTGCATCATTATCCATTGTACTGTTCCTTACTTTCTGATATCTCTGCATAACTTTCATATTCTTTCCTAACTATTGTTATATCATGTTCGGTTTCTTTCATTTCCTTATTCCATTATTACTGTTTGTTACCGTTATATCTGTTCACTGAGCTCGTGTAGCTCAGCCGCGTTACTTTTCCCGCGGCAGGTTTTAGTTGGAAGCTGGGTATGAGTGGAGAGTACTTTGGATTTAGAAGACCTTGATAGCCATCTGGATTAGAATTGATTAGAGGTTATATTGTTTTAGAGTTAGTATTTATCGGAAGTTTCGTTTGTAACCTTGTAATTTCAGTATTCCAATTGTTACCTTTGATCTTTCTTGTATTACTATAGATGTATGCTTTAGTTGATCTGATATGAAACCATTATCGTGATATCTTAACCCTTACCGGGTTGGGGTGTTACATTACGTACCTTTGAGGGGCATAAAACCTTTTTCCAAAAGGTTCGGATACTGATCATAGCATATTAAAGAACCAGCTCCGCTCGTCCATTACACTCTGTTCCCGAGTTCTTATTTGGAGAGAAGAGAAGAGAAGTGGAGAGGAAACTGAAAAAAAATCTCGTTCTCGAGTTTTTTTTTTGGAGAGAAGAGAAGAGAGGAGGAAAGGAAATTATGGCAAAACTTCTCTCCTAATCTTCTTTCCAAATTGGGATGATTTGGAGAGAAAAAGGTTTTAAAGCAATTTTTTCTTACATGCCCTTTCTTTTCTTTTCAACTAAGGAACACAAAATTAAAAATCATTCTTTTTTGCCTCTCCTCTTCTCTTCTCTCTTGTTTCCTCTCTTCATTTCTCTTCTTTCTGTTTTATATTCGAGAACATAGTGTAAGAGAAACTCGGGGATATCCAATTCCTTGGCTGCAGCAAGGGTGAAGCCCATAAGCGAGTCAGCCACTATGCAAGTCCCCGGTGAATAAAAAGCACCCACTTTGGTTACAAGACTTTTAAATGCACCAAAACAAGTTTCTTCAACAGATTTAGCTAAAGATGGGAGATCTTGGGTGGCGTCTTTGTTCTCGGGTGGTGGAAGACCATCCGGAATAGCCTCAAAGCGGAAATAAGGGAGGCCGGCATTTAAAGTTTCGGGGCCTTGAGATCTAAGGAGACGTTGATGGTTGAATTCGGTGTTGACAAAGGTGATATCGAAACCTTTGGAATGCAGAATTTTAGCAAGCTTTAGCATTGGGTTAATGTGGCGTTGTAGTGGTGCTGGTATGCACAATGCATGTGGTTTCTTCTTTTGTTGTGAAGCCATGTCAGATTGAATCCAATTTCTTTCACTCGAGAAATGCACACAACTTCACCTAGTTGCGTCTCCGCGTAATGTGACCACATATGCACCCTTTTATAGACCAACAAGGATGAAACAAACCTACTAATGGGGCTTACACTTACAGGTGGCCATCCAAACCAGTTCCGAAACCGAAATCGAAACCGGTCAAACCCGGTTCCTCTAAGAACCGGTCCCAGTTCTTACAAAAACCGCATGTTCGACTCCAGTTCTTGTTTTTTACCCTTGGAACCGGTTTCGAACCGGATTTTTCCGAACCGGTTCCAACGGATATATTGCCTTTTTGCTGGAAATCGAGACAGTAGGCTGTTAAGAGCCGTTGTGAGGTTTTTTTGCCCGTTTTTTAACGGGTATATCACCTTTTTGCCCCATTTTAACCTCCTAAACATCTCTATAAATACCAAGGTTGATTTTGGTTGAATCACAACAATCAAACACACTAAAAACACTCAAGGTCCGCCGTTGAAGTTGAAGATGAAGATGAAACCGATTAAGAATAAGTAGTCAAAATGTATTAAATTTGTGATTCAAGTACTTTATGTGTGACGTTTATGAGTTTATTTAATAAAATTCGAATTTTATTAAGTTTAGTGTGTAGAAAACGCCAACGAAAAAAAAACCCGTAAACGTAAAATTTAGCATGCCCACTGTTAAGGAATTGTCGACCGGATTTTGTTTTGGAACTGGTGTTGGAACCGAACCGGAACCGAGTATACAGGTCCTGGATTTTTATACTATGGATCCGAAAAAATCCGGTTCCGGTTCCATCGGTTTGGAATCGGAACCGGATCCTTGACTTTGACCGTGAACCAGAACCGGATTTTCGCTGAACCGGGTTTTGGCCACCTCTACTTACACTTAGGGTGTGTTTATTAAAAGTAGCATTAAGCACGTAGTGAGCTGTGAGCAGTAGTCACATCTCATCACTCACCGCTTCTTAAATAAGTATTGAAAAATTAGCTTTTCTAAAAAACAACACCGCTCACCGCTCTTTTGACAAACGACAACTAAAAATTATTTCATTACTCACAACTTTAAAAACCTCCGCACCGCTTCGCGCCAAACATAATCTTAATTTGTTTATTGTTAGGTATGAACAATAAATTGTAAATTGTTAGGTATGAATAATAAATTGTGGAGTCATGTTAGGTCTGTTATAGCTTTTCTTGTTATTAAATGCAATAAAATAAAGGTACGTTTAAATCAAGGTTATTCGGCAATGATATCGTATCAAATCAAGGTTATTAAATGCAATAAAATAAAGGTACGTTTAAAAGGATATTTGAACTAGCTAGGTACGTGATTATCATTTAACTTTAGGAAAATTAAGAACAAATTAACTAACATCATGTACAAATCTCGGCCATTTTGGTATATATTCATTATTACTAGTTGATAAAAACGATAGCATTTATTATTATTATTATTATTATTATTATTATTATTATTAATTTATTTACTGAAACCAAGTTATATAATCTTTGAAATAAGTTATTATCATTTGAGGAGAGTTATTTTACATACCAAGGGACTTATCCCTACCATTCATCTAAAAAATCCCCACCATTCATCTAAAAAGAAATCAATGGTTGAGATTAAAAACATTTTAATATTTCACTTATTTATTATAATTTAAATATCACTTAAACCGTTAATCGTTAAGCGAAAATAATTACACCATCGCGACGAGCATTTAATTATCTTTCTATAGACGAGCACTTTGATATACTTTCGACAAAAAAAAAAAAAATCGTTTTTTTTCGTTACTAAATTTGCATGAAAAAATCACATGTGATATTATATATGATATGTAATATCACATGTGATATTAGTGATAAATCACATGTGATATGTAATATCACATGTGATACATGTAATATATCACATATGATATTACATATCACATGTGACTTTTTCATGCAAATTTAGTAACGAAAAAAACGTAAAAAAAGCGAAATAAAAAATTGTCCAAAGTATATCAAAGTGCAAATCTATAGAAAGATAATTAAATGCTCGTCGTAACGATATATTTTTTTTGCTTAACGATTAACGGTTTGAAAGATAATAATATTTGGAAAAAAAGAAGAAGATGAAAGTTGGTTTTTTAAATTATTGGGATTAATCTCATCCATTAAATCAAATAAAGATGGAGGGTGGAGATTGATCTATGTAAAAAAAAATTGGTCCTTAAATGATCTTAAATCTTAACGTTAGGAAAATTAAGAGCAAATTAACTAACGTCATGTACAAATCTTGGCTATTTTGGGTATATATTCATTACTAGTTGATAAAAACGATAACATTTATTATTATTATTATTATTATGATTATTATTATTATTATTATTATTTATTTATTTATTATAAATATCATTTTTATTAGAAAACCCAAAGGATTTACAAGAAATTAGTGGGGAGCCTTGAAACTATCTGAGCCTCCACACCTCTAGCAATTGCAAAGATAATCCTACTGAAGATATGAGTAGCAGCATGCGTCCCAATGTCTTGAGTTACAGAGAACCTCCGGATCCGCTTTAGTAGGGTTACCGCATCCATCTCAAGTTCCCCTAGAGAGGAGAAAGAGAAAGGAAGGAACCCATATCTAATCTCTGCACACTTAGCCCCATACTTGGCGCGTTTACGTTATGCAGCATCAGACACCACACGACCTCGCACAAAGTCAATCATACCCGTTTGCGTTAAGGGAGATGATCCCGTCAAATCAACACATACGTCCTTCCCTCCGTCCCAAGAATAAAGCAATATATCAGCTGGACGTAAGGCTTGCTCCTTTGCGCCACAAAGCCCAATGTTAACCTCTTTACGAGACGAAACCCCAGATCGAGAACAGATGTCAACCAAAGTATCACGCACTACATTGTGCCGATGTTTAATACCAATAATGCCAGTACACGATACAACTTGGTCCCCATAAATATCTCCCGCAGAAACCATAGAACAAGCTGAGCACGACCTCTGAACGGAAGATAGGGGAACACCCAGCCTATTGCATAACACACATCGGTAAGTTCTGGCGTTCATAGTCTGTCCTAACCCAGAGATCGGAACTACCTTAAGCCTATCAGAAATGTAATCCTCCCTTTGCGATCTTCAGAGTGCCATTTGTCGAGCAGATAGGCAAAAGGTGGATTCAGCCATCTTGATAAAATTATTATTATTATTATTATTATTATTATTATTATTATTAATTTATTTACTAAAACCGAGTTACATAATCTTTGAAATAAGTTATTTTAGTCAATCTAAATTGGGAGGGACGAAATCTAAAAAAGGTAACAAAACAAGATGATTATGATCAAAAATTAAATAAAAAAGATAAATAGTGAATTCAATGCGAACTCAACTTTTGGCTTCAGTTCTTCATTGTTATGCAAGAAGACTTCTTGCTCAAACTTCAACTTTACACTTACACACAGCTTTTAAAGCTATTTCGAAAAGGCACATGTAATCATAAGAATAAGAAGAGTTAGGATCAAATAAGAAGAAAAATTAAAATGAGAAAGGTGAAAAGAAACCATAACCACACATTTAAGATGAACATACAAAAATGCAAGCTTCTCTCGTTAAATTCTCTCTCCTATTTAAAATATGTGGATAAAAATCTTTCTTATTCTTCTTATTTTAGTTTTTCTTCTCACCGAATCCCATTACATCGTATGAGATGTATTTCTCAATAATTTACTCTAAAAGCAAAAAGCTTCTTGTCCAATATTTACATGTTTGTTTAATTTTTTCATTAAGTCATGTTAATTAACAGACGACTTAATGCAGACAACCTCACTTTTATTACTTAATATTTTCAGTCATCTTTCTCTATTAAGTTACAAACAAACAATTTTCATATGACTTAATTAATTCAGTTTTTTTCATATTAAGTCAATTAAGTCGAAATCAAACACCCCTTAAATGATTTTTAGTGTAAGGGCATAAACTTCAAGCATCCAAATCTAGTTAAGGTTTAAGTGTTTAACTGATATATTAGTATATTAATATGGTTAGTTAGAATGATTGAGATTGAAACTTATATAATTAAAGTTAATTTAATTTTTTTTTTTTTTTTTTTTTTTTTTTTTTTTTTTTTTTTTTTTATTATGTATATAGATGTTCGGGTTTTCAGTTCAGTTTGATTAATTTTTTGTGATACCATAACCAAACCAAACACCGATTACATACTTTGGTTTAGTTCTAACCCAAGCCTTACACCAAATGAAGATTTTGGTGTTCGATTTTATTCAGTTTCGGTCTGGTTTATTTTTTGGTTTATTTGGTGTCAAACCAAACACTGAACACCCCTAATCATCATTTAACTTATGGAAAATTAACAACAAACTAATGTCATGTACAAATCTCAGCCATTTGGTATATATCCTACTTTCTTGTTAATAAAAAAGATAGCATGATTTTTTTTTATTACTTAAACTGAGTTATATAATCTTCAACATTTGGTATTTTAGTCAATTTAATTTGTGAGGGATGAAAACTTAATTCTATGGGCCGATGTGGTTGATGTCAACATTAAGGCTAAACCTTGCTTTGAAGTGGTTATTCAAACAATTACTTGGATTCTATGGAGATATGAATAGGATTTGCTTTGATTGGAAGCCTCCTCGTAAAGATACTCTTGGATTCTCAATAGGAATAGGAAATTTAATCCGAGTTGGATTGATTGGGTCTCGAATCCTATTGATGCTTGTACTAAATTATTCTAATCTAGTTTCTTATTAGTTTTTCTTATAATATCACCATTAAAAACACACAAGGTAACAAAACAATATGACTATGATAAGAATTAAATAAAACAAGATGACTAGCGACTAGCTAAAAATGAGAATGCACCAAAAGAGAAACATACTAAAACTCATAACTTAAAACAAACACATGAAAAACGACACATCATGTCAATAAATTATAACTTATGAATCATTTTGAAGATGTTTGCATAAGATTAATCAGTTTCTCTAGATTCGCTATCGATGACCCACCAGGAGCGACACATGGCTCATCGGCCTTCTTCTTCCACTCGATGACGTTCTTCCTCATCTCCTTCCCTTTTTCTCCATTCATCAACTCAATCACTAGTTTGGAAACTTCATCACTCTTTACATTGTTATCGATCTCCGTGGCTTCAGTTCTTCATTGTTATGCAAGAAGACTTCTTGCTCAAACTTCAACTTTACACTTACACACAGCTTTTAAAGCTATTTCGAAAAGGCACATGTAATCATAAGAATAAGAAGAGTTAGGATCAAATAAGAAGAAAAATTAAAATGAGAAAGGTGAAAAGAAACCATAACCACACATTTAAGATGAACATACAAAAATGCAAGCTTCTCTCGTTAAATTCTCTCTCCTATTTAAAATATGTGGATAAAAATCTTTCTTATTCTTCTTATTTTAGTTTTTCTTCTCACCGAATCCCATTACATCGTATGAGATGTATTTCTCAATAATTTACTCTAAAAGCAAAAAGCTTCTTGTCCAATATTTATCAAGTACAATCGAACTGTGCATTCTCTAAGATATAGAAATAGCCTTAGGGCATGTTTGTTTAATTTTTTCATTAAGTCATGTTAATTAACAGACGACTTAATACAGACAACCTCACTTTTATTACTTAATATTTTCAGTCATCTTTCTCTATTAAGTTACAAACAAACAATTTTCATATGACTTAATTAATTCAGTTTTTTTCATATTAAGTCAATTAAGTCGAAATCAAACACCCCTTAAATGATTTTTAGTGTAAGGGCATAAACTTCAAGCATCCAAATCTAGTTAAGGTTTAAGTGTTTAACTGATATATTAGTATATTAATATGGTTAGTTAGAATGATTGAGATTGAAACTTATATAATTAAAGATAATTTAATTTTTTTTTTTTTTTATTATGTATATTGATGTTCGGGTTTTCAGTTCAGTTTGATTAATTTTTTGTGATACCATAACCAAACCAAACACCGATTACATACTTTGGTTTAGTTCTAACCCAAGCCTTACACCAAATGAAGATTTTGGTTCGATTTTATTCAGTTTCGGTCTGGTTTATTTTTTGGTTTATTTGGTGTCAAACCAAACACTGAACACCCCTAATCATCATTTAACTTATGGAAAATTAACAACAAACTAATGTCATTTACAAATCTCAGCCATTTGGTATATATCCTACTTTCTTGTTAATAAAAAAGATAGCATGATTTTTTTTTATTACTTAAACTGAGTTATATAATCTTCAACATTTGGTATTTTAGTCAATTTAATTTGTGAGGGATGAAAACTTAATTCTATGGGCCGATGTGGTTGATGTCAACATTAAGGCTAAACCTTGCTTTGAAGTGGTTATTCAAACAATTACTTGGATTCTATGGAGATATGAATAGGATTTGCTTTGATTGGAAGCCTCCTCGTAAAGATACTCTTGGATTCTCAATAGGAATAGGAAATTTAATCCGAGTTGGATTGATTGGGTCTCGAATCCTATTGATGCTTGTACTAAATTATTCTAATCTAGTTTCTTATTAGTTTTTCTTATAATATCACCATTAAAAACACACAAGGTAACAAAACAATATGACTATGATAAGAATTAAATAAAACAAGATAACTAGCGACTAGCTAAAAATGAGAATGCACCAAAAGAGAAACATACTAAAACTCATAACTTAAAACAAACACATGTAAAACGACACATCATGTCAATAAATTATAACTTATGAATCATTTTGAAGATGTTTGCATAAGATTAATCAGTTTCTCTAGATTCGCTATCGATGACCCACCAGGAGCGACACATGGCTCATCGGCCTTCTTCTTCCACTCGATGACGTTCTTCCTCATCTCCTTCCCTTTTTCTCCATTCATCAACTCAATCACTAGTTTGGAAACTTCATCACTCTTTACATTGTTATCGATCTCCATGGCAATCCCCCACTTGTTGCAACTCCACCAGCAATTTGGTTGTTGGTCCGCAAAAAAAGGCCAACAAATCATGGGAATCCCATTAGAAATGCTTTCGAGTGTTGAATTCCATCCACTATGTGTTAAAAACCCTCCTATTGATGGGTGACTTAGAACTTGTTCTTGGGGGCACCATCCGACCAACAAGCCTCTCTCACTTGTTTCTTTCACGAACTCTGGCGGTAGCATGGCAGAGTCACCAATTACAAGATCAGGCCGTATTATCCAGAGGAACGGATAATTGCTCTTTGCTAGTCCCCAACAAAACTCGACTATTTGTTGTTGTGTCATTACCGTAACACTACCAAAGCTCACGTAAACAACTGAAGATGTTGCCTGGGAGTCTAGCCATTTTAAGCATTTTAATTCTTCTTTCCACATGCTTGATTTGATGGATGCAAGAGAATTATCCTCAACAGTTTTCTCGAGTAAATGTAAGGGGCCAATCCCATAGCAAGGAGGAAACGTCGAAGAGAGTACGTCAAAAACTTCATGTTCTAGTTCATGAAATGTGTTAAAAATTATTGCCGAAGCAGTTTTTGCTCTCTGTGCCGATATATACATAAATTGGGTCATGTATTCATCTCCAGGGTTGACATGTCTAATGACAAGAGGAATATCTTTTAGGCGTAGACCACTCATGGCAGAAATACAATCTACGGCCGTATTCAAATAACCGTTTACTAAGAAGCTCGAATCTACATAAGAAAATTATAAAATTAACTTTGATATAGCAACAAACATACAAACAACAAAATACCATACAAATACATGCATATGGGGCAACCCAATCAATTGATCAGCTGTATTAGTTAGAATGCATATACATAGACAACACTTAGTTCTGATCAACATCAAAAAATTATCTTTGTAAATCAACAGATTTCATTCGATGGAAAACCCGTTGGTGGCTATATATAGTACGTGATCTAATTAAAAGGACGTGTATATGATTTTGTTATAATTCAGATACAAAAAATTCATGATGGACTGCCTATGAGTGTTTGTTGATATTATAATTTAGTTACACTCTGTTCTCAAGAAAAAAAAGAGAAGGAAATGAAAGCAAAGGGAAGGGAAGTAAAGGAAAGGAAGGGAAGTAAACTTTCACCCCAAATGTGGGGTGAAAGTTTTTAAAGCAAAATGGCCCCACTTTTCTTCCCTTTCCTTCCCTTTACTTCCTATTAAAAACTTGAGAACACAACAAAAATCACTTTCTTTCCCTTTCCTTCTATTTACCACACTTGATAACATAGTTTAGTTAGTAATACTCCTTTTGTATGTGTTTTTGAAGTTCCATGTAGATTTGACAGGAAAAATGAAAATGAACAAAATATTGATGCATAATTGTTTTGGTGTCTAAAAGGTGTAATGTATCTAATTTGACAGAAAATAAAAGCACATTACGTACCTTTGAGGGGCATCAAACCTTTTTCCAAAAGGTTCGGAAATTGGTCATAGCATATTAAAGAACCAGTCCCACTCGTTCATAAGAGAAACTCGGGGATATCCAATTCCTTGGCCGCATCGAGGGTGAATCTCATTAGCAAGTCAGCCACTATGCAAGTCACCGGTGAATAAGATGTTCGAATATGAATAACATAACAATTATTTAAACATAAACATATACACATCAAGCACGCAGCGGAAAACAGAATCTAAATACTAGTAATTAATTAACTAAAATAAAGAATACGCGTACCTTTGATTTCTAGCTAAACAAGAAATCGTGTGAGCAAGAACCAAGTAAAACCCTAACTTAGGGTTTATCAAAAGTCGACTTCTCCTAGTCGAATGGGGAAAAATACACTAACAAAAGTATGTTAGTTTTTCGTTCTTGTACACACGTATTAGTAGCGTTTCAATGCGAAAAGCTAGGTTCTTGATCACAAAACAAACCAAATACTTAATTGTATTGTAAGATCGATTTTCCCAAGGGATATTGGGAAGGAGTCGATCGGCCAAAACAAAGAGAAGAGGAGAAGAGAGAAATTTGGCTTGCTAGGGAATCAAGATTAGAGAACTATGAATACAATGGTTTGTATTTATAGGCTTCTCAATCTTTCTCTCCAAGTTAGGGTATAGAACCCCTCCCCCATATGGGTCGGCCGAACTATGCAAGCCCAAGGGGTTTCTAGAACCTTCTAGGCTTGTATTTTCATCTCTAGTCCTTTAACTTAATATTTAACGACCGTTAACCAAACCCCGTTAAATACTAACGACCGTTAAGTGTTTATTTGTGAAATTAATAATTAAATCATAACTTATTATATTAATTATTAAAACACTGAAACTCATATGTAATGTGTGCAATCCCGAAGTCTCGTGTCCGAAACTGGTCATACGTATATTAATTTATATCCACAACTCTAACAGCTCCCACTTGGATATGCATTAATATAGTAATGACATTGGTTAGTCTAGCTTAACACCCCAAATGCCCCCAGATCGACCCTGAGTATGGTTTCCTGGAAAAAACCTTGTGATGATTCATCATCATACTTATCCTTTTGTTTCTAATACCACGTTATTATGGATATGGATCTAAGTCATTCCATAATTAACAATTCCGTTTCTCGTTATATATAATTGATCAAGATTACCAAATCATCTGAACATATTCCAAATAGCCTTTGGGCGTGCGCACGCAAATATCTTGTCAACCCTACGAGTGGCCAAGTAGTATTATACTTCAAAGCAAATTTGAATGAACAAATCATTTCTTGACTACGAGTATAACCTTTGAACTTCGCATCACCTCCGAAAATAGCCCTTATAACTACCAGTTACGGATAGCGTTAGACTATCTTATAGAAAATGAGCTACATCCTCGGCTGTTACCTGGTATCTCAAGTCTGAGGATAAATATTCATGATTTACTTTAATGACAAAGATCCATAAAGTACAATCATGTGGTTGGGATCTGTCCTATATTCAATTTATCCATTATTGAATATCATGTGAAATTGGCATGACCACGCATCAATGTACTTAAGTATATTCTACCAAAACTCAGATTTGCCTTAATTCAATAATACTCTCATATTATTGATCGACAACGGACTATTTAGAATAACATCAGTTATTCATGGATTAAACATGCAAATATAGGATACAATATTATAAATAAAAATAAACATAACAAAATACTTTATTTCATTAAGATAACATTGTTTACATTATCCTTTATCCAAATACTAACCACAGATTTACATGAAACTACTACCTAAACGAAGACCAATGCCATCGGCATGTTGAGTAAACTTTTCCTTAGGTAAAGCCTTCGTAAAGGGATCCGCTAGTGATATGTGCCTAATTACACATATCTTTTATACAATTTGAACCCACAAAAACGACCAAAAACACACAAATGACTCACAAAATGATACAAATTCATCAAAATGTGTTTTTATGTGATTCAGGTACAAAAGATTGAAAAACAAGTGAAAAATGATAAATTTCACAACAATTGTCGTTTTCAGTCCCTGAAATCTCAGCAAATGGCAAAACTAGTCCCTGAAAACTCAAAATGATAGAAAAGTCAACTTAAGTCCATGGGAACTCAAACTTATTCACAAATAGTCCCTGGATAAAAGTTTTCACAAACTGGCAATTTTTACCCCTCAAGTTTCAAAAATGGCAAATTTAGTCCCTGGGTATTTAAAACTTGGAATTTAACATAAAATACCCTTGTACTATTCATAACTTACAATTTGGAACCTTTTGATAACTTTTGGAAAAATTACAATTTCACCCCTCAAACTTTGGAAAATTACATAAAAGGTCCTCGGGTGTTTTAAATTGTAATAAATGAAAAATAGGTCCTTTGGTTTATCTAACTTGGCATAATTGGTCCTTGTCATAACTTTGGAATTGTAACAGGTTTAATCCCTCAAGAATTCAGAAATATATCAAGCTCATTTGAGCTTTCATTCAATCCAAGTCAAGCCAAAGGCTTGACTGTCTAAACCTTAGGCTTGCATATTGTTCATTGGGTCAAATTCAGTGCACACATCTGTTTGCACTTGACCATTGAACTTGTATACATGTTACTTGTTCTTTTCTTCCTTTGTACATCCCTTTTTCAAGCTTGTTGCAAGCTTGTGAACCAACTGTGAGCCAAAAGCCCACTGTATAAGCTCATAAGCTTGGCAAACAACTTATTTGTTGGTTTGCATAGTTCCTTTTTCCTTATACTTGTATAATATTAACATTTAAATAATCCAGAAAACATAAAACACAAAAAGAACCACTTTGCCACTAAGTGATAGCTTCTATTTAGAAGTTTAATTTTTGGCTTATTTCAGGTTTTTAGAGAATTTCTAGAATTTTTAACTTCCTCATATTAAGTCCAAATAAGCTAATTCTTTTTCACATAGTTACTCACTCAGCTTGTGTACATATGTAATTTTTTGTGTGATTTTTAGAAACCTTTAAAGCCCTCAAATCTAGCTCTCAATAGGACCAAATCTGCCCTGTGCCTGCACCATAACAGCAGACCACAGGGAGATTTTAGCTTATTTAGAGCTTTTAAGCTTATCACCCTAGCTTTCTCCTATTGTTGTAGCTTAATTGTACTTAGAAAAGTCCATTATAACTTATTGCAACAGCTTATAGCTTATAGTCTAGCTTATTGCTCATTTTGTAAAAATTAGTTTTAAGAAAAAAGCTTTAAAAGCCTACTGTTGTGAATAAGCTGTTTAAATCAGCTTATTAAGCTTATTATAAAAGTATTCCCGCCTGTCACGCGGGTGACCCGGGTTCGATCCCCGGCAATGGCGCCAAAATTTGATTCCTCCCTTACAGTCAACTATTTTTAACCAAGGATATTAGTCAACTAAAGTCGAACCGTAAGGGAGAAAAATGCAATTTAAATCCGTGGGAGTTAAGTACATGGAGTCGTTATGTCCCAACGAGGTGTGTAAAGTGTAATATAACGAATGTGTGTTTTGAAATGATATGGAATATACAAAAACAGGAATCTGATTGACTAACACTAGGAATGTGAATAGTCATAGCTCTGTCACAGCTGTATCGTTAAGAAACGTGCAATCAGAAACCCTAAAATGCGAAAGATTTACAAACGTACGTTTAAATTAAATTAAACGTAAACGTACAAAACGAAATAAAACAAACATTCCCAAAGAGGGAATTTGCATTCCTTAACGGCTTAAATGCAAATTAAATAAACTTAAAATATTTATTCATAATTTACAAAATTATGTAAAAGTTAAGGAAACCTAAAAACCTCGCGCGGGTTAATTAAAAATTACGTAAGTGCGCGAGTTAAAACGTGAAATTAATGAAATATAAACACTACGGGTACAATTATAATTTTTACATGTTCTATTTAACAAAAGAAAATTTTAAAAAAAAAGAATTATATTTTTTAGATAATTATTTAATTTATTATGATTTATTTACTAATTTACAAATAAAAATACAAAATAAATACTAAAACTAATCTAAAAAATCTGAAATTTTTTATATAAATACTTAACAACATTACAGTCCTAATGAAATTAAAATCACGCAAACAGCTTATTTAAATAAGCTATAATAAGCAGAAACTAGAAAATAAGCTATACGGACAAAAAACTGGATAAAAGGAATTAAGGTGAAAATCTAAACGGAACTAGTGCCCTAGAGCAACTGGAAGGGGGTGTGGGCTATGCATGTTACTATCCGAGAGGTCGCGAGTTCGAATCCCACACCCCACGTTTTTTTTGCATTTATTTTTTTTTTCGATTTTCTTTTTACAAACTAACTTTTTAACTTATATTAAGCAACTTTAATGAAGACAAAACTTTTATAATAAGCTTAATAAGCTGATTTAAACAGCTTATTCACAACAGTAGGTGATTGCGTGGTTTTGTAACCTTACAACAGGTTTTACCTCTCGAGGGATCTCAAGAGGCTTACAACCCCACCAGGCAGTGTACCTGACCGATGTAGTATAGTGTAGTGGTAAGTACGGGGGATTGATCGTTCTCCACAGGGAATAGTGTTCGTTAGGTATGAAAGGCTACTCTAATTAGGTCTAAGGGTTGAGGAAGATTCTTTTTATGTTTTTATATTTTTATGAAAGCAAGTAAAATCTCGGTTTTGAAGGAGTGGGCGGAATTAGTTGCTAGTCAACTAACCCAAAATTACTACGGATGCAAATAAAATAAAATAACAAAAATGAAAGGTGGTGAGAAACTTATGTGTAGAGAAATGTGTTTACTTAGATTTCCTTACTCCCTAACTATCTTTTACCGGTTAATTAGTGTGTATTAGTTGCGTGGATGACGGGTGTATTCCTTAATACCATTCGTGGGGTGGCGTACTTACTTCCCCAACTCTACAAGCTCCTACTTCACTCCTATGTCGAGCCGGCTAGGAAGCTCCTAACATGGGATCACTAGAATTCACTTGTGCATTAAATACAACCATAAAAACCTTTAGTACGCATTTGGTTCATGTTTCTTAAGACGTTCAAGCAAGTTACCGAATAGGAAGTTAGCCAGTTTTCTTAAGCCTAACATAGATAAACAATCATCCAATACAACTAACAACACACTAACAACCAATAATCAATAGCTAAGTTTCATTAGATCTAAGCAAACACAAGATAAATTTAGCCTAACATGTTAAACAAAAGACAAGAATAAGATAGAATCAAACAACACATAGACATATTGAATGATTAATTGATAACTTATCTTTCAATGAAACATGGAAGATCTCAAGGCAAAAAGCCCTGAAAAAGTAGCTAAAATCGTCTTAGGGTTTTATCCCAAAATTCCACACACTAAGCTCTTCCTAATGACAAAAAATTAGAAAACTATATATAGATTTTTGGATCTGACGGCGTCACCTTATGGAGTGTGACGCCGTCACCTTGCCGCTTTTAGGGTTCCCGGATGACCTTCTTGACGCCGTCCCTCTTTAGCTCTTCAAAAATCCATTCTGGCTTATCAAGGCTTGACGCCGTCGAACCATGAACGTGACGCCGTCCCCTTATGATTTAAGCCGTGACGCCCTCGATCAAGTTAAAGCGTGACGCCGTCAGAATTCACATGCTATTTTCACTGGCCCGTCATGAGTAAATTTCACATCCAACTTTTCTTGCCAAGGCATGACGCCGTCTAGAGTAAATCTTGACGCCGTCAAGAGTAACTTTTAGCCGATTTTTGAGACTTTGCCGTTTTCTTCACTTTAATGCTCCAAAAACGTCCAAAATGCCTCCTTTTCCAGATTTCTCCTCAAAAGTACCTAAAATGACAAAAGGAATGATTTAGGGCAATATTTGATCAAATAAATACGATTTAAGGCTTAAATGACCCCTTAAAAGCGGTACACTTTTCGCCTCATCAGTAGGCTTTTAAAGCTTTTTTCTTAAAACTAATTTTTACAAAATGAGCAATAAGCTAGACTATAAGCTATAAGCTGTTGCAATAAGTTATAATGGACTTTTCTAAGTACAATTAAGCTACAACAATAGGAGAAAGCTAGGGTGATAAGCTTAAAAGCTCTAAATAAGCTAAAATCTCCCTGTGGTCTGCTGTTATGGTGCAGGCACAGGGCAGATTTGGTCCTTTTGAAAGCTAGATTTGAGGGCTTTAAAGGTTTCTAAAAATCACACAAAAAATTACAGATGTACACAAGCTGGGTGAGTAACTATGTGAAAAAGAATTAGCTTATTTGGACTTAATATGAGGAAGTTAAAAATTCTAGAAATTCTCTAAAAACCTGAAATAAGCCAAAAATTAAACTTCTAAATAGAAGCTATCACTTAGTGGCAAAGTGGTTCACAAGCTTGCAACAAGCTTGAAAAAGGGCTGTACAAAGGAAGAAAAGAACAAGTAACATGTATACAAGTTCAATGGTCAAGTGCAAACAGATGTGTGCACTGAATTTGACCCAATGAACAATATGCAAGCCTAAGGTTTAGACAGTCAAGCTTATGGCTTGACTTGGATTGAATGAAAGCTCAAATGAGCTTGATATAGGCTCCCACATGAAAATAAAAGATAAAATAGGGTTTGTACAAGTTTTATGAACACATATAAACAAGCAAATACACTGGGAAAAGCCAATAAGCTAAAATAAGCCAATAAGCTTTCTCAGTTACTTGCAGATCCAAACACCCCTGCAACCTATTGTCTTGGCAAAATAAGCTCAGTGAACAAGCTTAAAATGCTAATTTAAGAGTTGAGGTAGCAAGACTGATTGGTTGGCTTTCCAAAAAGCCCAAGCTCACTCTGTGGGGTCCACAGATGAGCTTGTGAGAAGCTTGTGAAAAACCTCCCAAATGACTGAGCTTGTGGTAATGGTGCAAGTTTCCTGATTTCTCAGGAAACTGTTGTGAATGGGCAACACAAGCTCAAATAAACCTTATCAATTAAGCTCAAAAAGGTTCAACAAGCACTGAACCATGAAGTTTGGTTGCTTGACCTTGTGAAAAGCCAAAACAAACAAGCTCAAGCTCAATGAGGACTTTTTGAGGCTTAGGAAAAACAACTCCACCCACACAGTTTGCTTCTGTGTGGGGAGTTTGGTGGAACAAAAAGTTGGGTTGATTAAGCTATCTAATTAAGCTACTAATGAAAATTAAGCTAACATATAAAAATTAGGCCACATGGGCAACACGTAAAAGCCAAACATACTGGATTAAGTCAAAGCCACAAGCTTCTGCAAGCTTGTGGTTTTGACAGCTAAACTAGTGTGCAGGGCAAAAATAAGCACAAAGAAGCACTAGAAAAAGCTATATAACATGAACAATAAAAATTAAGAAAAATACTAACAACTAGATTAGCAACATATCTAAAACATACTAACAGGATTAAACTAGAAATTAACTAATAAAGACACAGCAAAATTATCTAGTTAAATCAAAAATGACCTAAAAGAAAATTTTGACTTTTATACTAAACTTAAACTTTGAATAAAACGAATTTAAAATCTAATATAAGAACTGATTAAGCTAAGTTAAGCTAAAACAAAGATAGATTAAGCTAAAGAAACAAAAATTACACTAATGGATGGATTTTAACTACATAAACTACAACAGACATGAAATTAAGAAAAGATAAAAAAAAACTATTTTGACTTTTAACTATACAAGGCATGGAAATGACTACTCAACTGAGTTAATAGGACATTAATAACACACAATCAAACAAGAACAATATTACTAGCATCCTATAACACAGATTAGAGAGCAATCTAAACAGTGAACATTGAGATTATTTTTGAATAGCATTTGACTGCAAGAGACATAACCAATGGGCCTAAAGGGGTGTCAATCCCTCCAATAACCCAATGACCATGCAGGAGCAGGAATGATCATCACAAACAGCCTCAAGGACTTAAATCATAAACAAATCCAAACAGTCCTTTAATTTCCATTTGTCAAGTGAATTTTAAAGTGTTCAATGAATCTGCTAATGAACCTGATTCCAAACCTTAATTAGAGTAAATAACAACTAATAAACACATAAAATACAGAAATCAAAGCACAAGAACACATGAAGAGTAAAATAGCAAAAATTTAGAAAGATAGCTAAAAATGAGACCAAACTGAGTTTGAATAACACCCAACTGTATAGACCTAATCCATCCATTCCAGGGATTATACTAAGCCAAGTAAACCCTTTTTCAGTTTAAAATTGTTGTTTAAACAAGTTTAACCTAGGAATCTCAAAAATTAGGAGAATGGACAATTAAATGGAATTCAAAGCACAATTAAATTTCATAAAATAACAAACACAGATTACATTAGAAAATGATTACTTAACAACAAAAGAACAGGAAAACACAAGAATTAAAGACATATAAACAACAAGGAAAGTAAAAGGCAAAATCTGAAAAAGATGGGCTTACAAGTGAGATGGCTGAAAACCAAATGAACCATGGAACTACATTTCTATCTAGGGCCTCCCATGAGGTATCTTAAAACCCTTGCCATCCAGAATTCACTTTGCTCCTTGCATTAATCACCATACAAACTGATTTTTTTGGTTATTTTTCTATTTTCTTGATTTTTTATTCTAACTTTGAATTTAAAAGATCATGACTGATTATTTGTATCTAAAATCTTGTTGAGCTTTGTCAGAGCTTATTTGAGCTATTTGAGTCCAAATAAACAACCATCATCAACAGGCAGTTAAAAGACTTGGAAAATAAATGACATTAAACTAAAACATGAAATTTAAAAGATAACTTGAATTAAATCTGGAATTTAAAGGTTCATTACACTAATTTAATGACAAAGACAACATTTAAATTAAAATTGACATTTAAACTAAGAAAGCATAAAAATTACGTTTACACTATGACTAATGGCTAGCCCAAAAGTAGTCTTCTCTTTGCCTCTCCTCTCTTCTTTATACCATTCTGAGTTCCCACTAGTGTCCTGGTCAAATCCCACTTTAATTCTTGGCCTTTGATTGACTGTAACTCATCTTAGCCATCAAACTTACTTTTTGCGCCAAAAGTCCATTTGATAGCTTGTAGCTGTTTTCTGAGCAATTAATGCATCTTGGAACTTGTGTGAAGTGGTGGAGAGTTGATAGACAGCTGGGGAAGACAGGTGGTGGTCAAGTGGTTGAAAACCACCACTGGTTTGTGACTCAGTGGTGTTGGAGGGAAAAAGGGAAAGGAGACGGGTCAAACCAATGTTTGACCCTGGGATATTTTATTAGGGTGAGTGGGTCGGGTTGGTTTAAAAGGGAATTGGGCTTGTGGGCTGGGGTATGTAATGGATTGGGTTATTTAGGTAGGCTGGGTATTGGATTCAAGGATTTGGATTTAATGGGTAATGTTTGATCCGGTTATTGGTTTTAGATAAACATAGGGACCAAAATTGTCATTTCTGAATTCTTGAGGGATTAAACCTGTTACAATTCCAAAGTTATGAGCTAGATTGTCATCTGTGTGAACTTTGAGTAAATTGATTTCACCTATTTCGACTTGTTCTCGAACATAGTGATATCTTCTAGGAAAGTGTCTGGCGCCCTTCATGACTCTAGGTTCATTGGCGAATGTGATTGCGGCAGAATTGTCACAATACACATTAATAGGTAATTCAATTGATGGCATTACTCCTAGCCCCGAAATGAATTTCCTTATCCAAACAGCTTCCATCGCAGCTTCCGATGCAGCTATATACTCAGCTTCTGTTGCAGACATCGCCGTTGTACTTTGCTTCTTGCTCTTCCAGTCTACTGCTCCTCCATTGATGACAAAGACATAACCCGTCTGAGACTTTGTATCATCTTTATCAGTTTGAAAGGACGCATCGCAGAAACCTGTAACATTAAGTTCTGCATCTGGATTTCCCCCATACACTAGAAACATCTCTTTTGTATTCCTTAAATACTTAAGAATGTTCTTAACAGCACGCCAGTGGAGTTCACCTAGATTCTGTTGATAACGACTGGTTAAATTTTGTGCAAATGCCACATCTGGCCTTGTGCATCTTACTGCATACATGATAGATCCTACTGCCGAAGCATATGAAACTTTCTTCATGTGTGCCTCCTCTTCAGGTGTAGAAGCACATAGTTTGCTACTTAAGCCATGTTCTACTTGCATGGGCAAATATCCCTTCTTGGAATTTTGCATATTGAATCTCTTCAATATTTTATCCATGTAAGCACTTTGGCTTAATCCAATCAACCGCTTAGATCTATCTCTATAGATCTTGATTCCAAGGATGTATGCTGCTTCTTCTAAATCCTTCGTAGAAAAACGTTTACCCAGATAAGACTTAACTTCATTAAGACTTGGTATATGATTTTCCATGATCAATATGTCATCGACGTATAGGATAAGAAAAGTAGTATTACTCCCACTAGCTTCGTGGTATACACATGGCTCATCAAAATTCTGAGTAAATCCAAACCTTTTAATTTCCTCATCAAATTTCTTATTCCATTGCCTTGACGCCTGCTTCAATCCATAAATGGATCTTTGAAGCTTGCATACACGCTCAGGAAAATATGGATTCACAAACCCCTGAGGCTGCGCCATATTGATGTCTTCATCTAGGCGACCATTCAGGAAGGCGGTTTTGACATCCATATGCCAAATCTCATAGTCATAGTAAGCTTCTATAGCTATGAGAATCCTAATAGCTCTAATGTCAGCTACAGGAGAAAAGGTCTCCTCATAGTCAACACCATATGTTTGGGTAAAGCCTTTAGCCACCAAACGAGCTTTGTATGTGTGTACATTGTCATCCATGTCTGTCTTCTTTTTGAAGAGCCACTTATTTCCAACTACCTTGGCATTGGGAGAAAGGTCTACTTCAATCCAGACTCCATTGTCTCTCATGGATTGTATTTCCCCATTCATAGCAACCTGCCATTTATCCTTTTCAGGACTATTAATGGCAGCCCTATAACTAGTAGGTTCATCAAGATCCCCTAGTATAGTTTCCTCATATTCTACGTTAAGAAATAGACGTTTAGGAGCTTTCACAGTTCTTGCAGATCTGCGAATGGGAACCACTTCAACTTCAGGTGGAGGACCTAGACTTTCAGGTTCCACAGGAAGTGTGCTAGTGTTTTCAGAAGGTGATGTATCTTCTTGATCATTTTCAAGATCATAAACTCTCCCACTGAATTCTTGAGATATGAGATTCTCTTTTAGAAATTCGACATACCTAGCCACAATGACTTTATTCTCTGGTGGAAAGTAAAAGTAGTAACCCCTTGTTTCCTTAGGGTATCTTACGAAGATACACTTAACAGATCTTTGTTGGAGTTTATCTGGTGAGTCACGTTTAACAAACGCCTCACAACCCCAGACCTTTAAGTAAGACAAGTTGGGAGCTGTAAGCACTGTGAAAATCCCACTTTAAGATAAACTAGCACTCAGAATATTTATCCTTTTTCTACGTGTAAATTTTTTTTATCTGGTCATAACTATTATCTTATGTGACGTAGATCACATCCTCGATAAACGTGCTCGCATGCAACCTAACCTCAACGTATTTAATGTTTATTTTATATAAACATTTTCATATGAAACATTAAGATATCCCATTTGCCACTTTACGTTAATTCGTTAACGTACGTATAAACTAAACGTTCACTATCAAATAGAGTTCTATAAAACCCTAAACTACCATAACAACAAATGTAAGTAACAAAACCCTAAAATACTAAAGTAAAACTCATTCAACTAAGGTACAAGCATTTAAAGCATAAAAACCCTAATTCCATAATAACTCCCGGTAAAACCCTAATTTCATTTAAACAATGATTTTATGTACAAAACTCACAAACCCTAATTTATTTATATGAGATTTTTATAAAATATAAATGTACAAGTTATTTAAGCCAAGGTACAATTCTTTTATGCATAAAAACCAAATATTTACAAAAACCTCATTAAAACCCTAATTATAGTTATCTTAAAGCATAATTTACATGTTTTTCATACACAAACCTTAAAATTTAATTTTCCTAAACTCATTAAATATAAGTACAAGTCTTTAAACCTAGTGTACGAGTGCCTAAAGCACAAAATCCTAAAATCCTATTTTTATACATTTTAAACATAATAAAAATTACATAAAAATTATATAACTTAAGGAAACACTAAAACTATAATTTCTATATTTCTAAACCCTAATTACAACTCTATTAAGCTATTAGTACAACTCACTTAAGCAAAAAACCAATTTCTTTTCCTTTACTATAAATTCGACAAAAATAAAATAAATACAAATCTTAATAAATTTTCTAGCTAACCAATTCTTAAACCAAACCATAAAACTAACTTAGTTACAACCCTAAACCCTAAGTACTACCTCCTAAACCCCATGTTCACCCCTAAGAAGCCTATTCGAACCCATCTCAATTCCCTAATTCGATCTCAACTCAAAGATTACTAAACCAATTCATTTTTCTTTCCTAAAAATAACCTACCTCAAGTAACCCTTCCTTAGTTTTCCCCCTCCTCCACATCATCACTTGGTGACTTGTTTGGAGAAGAAATCTCCACATCACCCCACTCCATAACCTACACGTCCCTTCCCCCTCCTCCATATAAATGGAACCAATAAGAATTAAACACATCAACATAAGCCCTTGAAAACCCTAAACCATTTTCCCTATATAAATATCGAACCCTATACCTTCATTTTCCATCTCCATATTTCGAATACAACCATAACAGCCATACACCCAACCCCTACTGATTAAACAGTCCCCTAAGGAGTTAAATAAGGCACTTAGAAAGCCTAGGAGCAAGAGGAAACCATGGTGACCATTTCCAAATCCATTTGCCTTCTAAAACCCTAATCAAATAAGAAAATCAAGTAAGCTATCCTACTTTTTTTCATTGCTTTTATTTACATTACATACTCTTAAAAACATCTCTAATAGATAACATAATCAAAAACTAGATGTTTTCTTTCTTTTCTTTTTCTTCTATTCGACCAGAAACCAAAACGCACCCTATATATTTAATCTTGTCAAAACAAATTGAGAAATGATGAGACATGTTAGAAATAAGATCAACATACTTAATATTATCATATCATGTATTAAAAATCAGTTGGAACCTTTAGAAATCAAAATCAAATTCCTTTTCTCCTTTCTGATAACTATCGAGAAAACAGCTTCAGTGGCCTAACTTTGAGCCTAGTAATCGACCACTAAACAACCTTAATAAAATCTGAAATTTGGCCGAAATATAAACCACCTAACTAACTAGATTTAGGAACAAGAATCTCGTAAAAACATCAAGTCATTGTAAAGTTATCGAGTCCCAAAACTATGCCCCTATCGCTAAGCCTAGTTCTAATTTATTCTTTTCAGTTTTTAAGGTCCAGCGATCCAACTTTGGATTTAGTTTTAGACCCCTAAATGATTTCTAAAAATTCTGATTTTTGGTCGAGATAAAGATCACATAGCTGTCTAAATTTAGGAAGAAAAACCTCGTAAAAATATCAAGTCGTTAAAAAGTTATCAAGCCCCAAAGATTGCCTTATCGCTAAACTGAAAAACCTTAAGTCGTATTTTTTTAAGTCTGGTCGAGTAACAGTCCAGTGACCCAACTTTGAACATAATTTTCGACCATTAACCAATCTTTATAAAATCTGAATTTTTGTCTAGATAGAGATCACCTAGCTAACTAGTTTTAGGAAGAAAAATTTCGTGAAAAGATCAAGTTATCAAAAAGTTATTCCGTTTCAAAAACTGCCCACTCGCTAGAACTAATAACCCAATCTTTTTAATTTTTCAGTTTTGTCAAAATAGTGCTTACTCGATCAACTTTTGAGATTTATTTCGACCCTTAAATGATCTTCAAAAATTATAAAACTTGGCCAGTAAATAGACCACCTGGCTAACTTTATGTAGGAAAAAGAAAAACGTAAAACCAAGCCCTCGCCTCAGTTTTATTGGTGTTCAAAAATGGTTGTTCGCAACATATTTAATATGTGTCATTTTATTTTTCAAGACTAATAAGTTAGAGTTTTTATGGGCCAAATTTGTCAATTTCCCAAAGTTATTTAAATCAAGGACCATTTCTGTCAACGATTAATAATAAGGGTAGAAAATGTTATTTTTAAAAC
This sequence comes from Artemisia tridentata subsp. tridentata, assembly GCA_021014915.2. NCBI lineage: Eukaryota > Viridiplantae > Streptophyta > Magnoliopsida > Asterales > Asteraceae > Artemisia > Artemisia tridentata. The sequence continues at coordinate 476,321,512 of CP139509.1, forward strand.
TATAGGGGTATAAACTGTCATTTAAACAAAGTTCAGGGGAAAAAGTTGTAATTTTATAAAAGTTCAAGAGTATCAACTGTCAATATATGAAACTCTAGGGGCAAAAACATAACATTTTATAAATGTTAATATTATTATTATTATTATTTCCGATTTATTAGAAATTAGTAAACGTAATACGTTTATATCAATAACCAACGAACGAGAAATATATTTAACAAACCAACGAACAAACGGAAACATAAAAACGAATAATAAGATAGAATCTTATCCAACTTTTGAAGAGACTTCATGTTGTCTCAAATTAAACATTTAACCGATAACCAGAATGAAACGAAACGAATAATAAAACTTATATATATTCAGAAACGTTTACTGAAAATTGACATAACGAACCAGGTTGCGTGCCGGAGACGTTTATCAACTCTGTTTAACGTTGTTTTCCATCCAGACTGTCAAGGTGAGTTCGTAATCCCACTTTTTATCACGTTTTCCAAATATGTGGGGAGATACATGCTACCAAATCGAACACAAGTATTTTCTGATTGTTATTGCACTAAGTTAACGTTTTGCCTATTCGAATTTATATTCATATTTATTTTAAAAGTCCCTCGTATCATGCACCATTAGTCCCCTGTTGGGGGATCGCGAATATAATGAATAGATCTATTGGTCTGACGACCCATTTGTACTAGTCGGATGGATATCCTTGTGATAGCCGGCTAGGCAGATGTATTATATTTGATATCTATGAGGAGTTTTGGCAAGCTCTCACTTGGGGGCAAACCACTAACCTCTTTAATATGTTAGTGAGACTAAAAACTGTCAACGCTTTGCGTGTCATGATGTTTAGTGCAATATCCCGAACTGTGATATAACTGAATATCTTTTTATTTAGCTTGCGTTCAACTAATTATAACTTTAAACGCTATGGATTCACTCAACATTTGTGTTGACGTTTTAGCATGTTTATCTCAGGTATTTAAAGGACTGAACTTGGCACGGAGTGGCGGTGGACTTTCTTATAAAAGAGTGTCTGTTTTGTTATCATTCAAACGAATAATGTATCATTTATAACGTATTTCGAAACCTCCCGCTAGGACCTCTATATGTAAACTCTGATTTAAATAAATGAATGATAACAATTTATTTAAAACGTCTCTTTTCGAGTCCTTTTCTATTATCATGACTGTGAACCTTGATGTAGCACCCCAAACTTATATTTTCGCTGCGTATATCAAAAACGGGGGTGTTACAGGAGCTTTTCCAGTCCATAATTCATATGGAGTCTTATCAACCTTCTTAGTTGGAACCATATTCAATATGCGAACAGCACTTTTAAGGGCATAGTCCCAAAAGGTTAAGGGAAGAGTTGTAAGATTAAACATAGATCGTACCATATCTAGCAATGTACGATTTCTCTTTTCAGATACACCATTTTGCTGTGGAGTATAAGGAGATGTAAGTTGCTGGACAATTCCACACTCAGCTAGATAATCTTTAAACTCTTGGCTTAAATATTCATCACCTCTATCGGATCGAATAGCCTTAATCTTCTTACCGAGTTGTAATTCTACTTCACTTTTAAAAACCTTGAATGTCTCAAAGATTTCATGTTTATGTTTAAGTAAATAAACATGACCATAACGACTGTAGTCATCCGTAAAAGTTAAGAAGTAGGTAGCACTGCGTTTTGACACATGTCTAAGTGAACCGCACACATCAGTATGTATTAATCCAAGTAGATCTGTAGCCCTTTCCATTTGATGTGAAAAATGTTTCCTTGTCATCTTCCCAGATATGCAAGATTCACATTTATCAAATGAATCATCATTGATATATTGCAAAAGCCCATCATGTTGTAGCTTTTCCATGCGTTTCTTGCCAATATGTGCAAGACAACAGTGCCAAATATAAGATGAATCCAAGTCTGACTTGATTCTCTTATTGCTAATGCTATACACAGAATTATTTCCATTGGACACATGATTTTCCATGTCAATTTCAAACACACCATTTATTGGAATTGCATTAAAGTAAAAAACATTATTTAAAGAAACCGAAATTTCATTATCAGTAAATGTGTGAACGGAACCATTATCCTTTAACAAAGCAACTGAAATTACACCCCTAATGATAGAAGGTGCAAAATGACAATTATTCAAAACTAGTATTAAACCAGAAGGTAAAACTAAATCAAATGTCCCTATGGCTTCAACTGCTGCACGTATGCCATTGCCCACGTACAAGTAGCTTTCTCCATAGGCCAGCTTCTTTGCTCCTCTAAGCCCCTGCGATGTCTTACAAATATGAGTACCACATCCCGTATCATATACCCAGGCATTATGCTTACGAGAAAAAGAAAATAATTCAATCATAAAAATACCTGAAGTGCTCGCGACATTCCCAACCTTCTTATTTTTATTCGCATGCAACTCTTCTAGCAGCAATGGACAATTCCTCTTCCAATGTCCAGGAGTGTTGCAGTGGTGACAAGCAGCCAAATCCTTCTTGGGATAATCCTTCTTCTTAGAAGGATTCTGCTTCTTAGGCATTGGCTGGTAGGACATAACCTGTTTACCCTTATCAGCTTTACCTTTCCCCTTCTTGTTCGCGTGTTGCGGTTTGTTGGGCTTAGTAATCCTACCACCTTGTATTGCCATTACAGCAGGTGTAGGTGCCTTCTTTGACAATCCTTTCTCAAAGTCAATAAGCATTGCATGTAAATCACTTATTGTCTTCCTCGTGCAATGCATATTAAAGTTGCGCACAAAATCACCAAACAACTCCTCGTTGAGGGATCGATTGATGAGGCCAACTTGTACATCTTGCACGTAACCACAGCCGAGTGCATTCAATTGGTCCAAATAACCTTTCATTTCCAATACATGGGTACTCATTGGTTTACTAGCATCCTGCCTACACTTATGCAGAGAATCTATCAAGTCATATAACTCTGCCATAGGTGGTTTCTCAAACATACGTCTGAGCTCATTGATCATGTCCATGGGAACATAGTTCTCAAATTGCTTTTGCAATTGAGTGTCCATCCCAGATAACATAAGATAAGCCACATCATTGTGCTTCTCATAGTTAAGGTTATATTCTTCATGGTCTGCATTAGATGCAGTACCAGCAGGAGCAGTAGGAAGAGGCTTACTAAGATATTCACTTCTTTTGGCCATTCGCAAAACAATTCTCGTAGAACGGTACCAATCATTGAAATTCTTTGTCCCATTCAACTTTTCTCTTTTAATCATTTACTTGAAAGCAGAACTCATGTTGTTCATGTTAGTGTTGTCGGGTTGGGCCATTTTTACAGAAAAAGTTCAAAAGTTAGTACTTTCGATAATTAAATATTTCCAGAAAATTAAACACCCATGGTAAATAACATTTAACCATTTAATTTTCACTGAAAACTAGGATCCAAATTGATATAGTTTCATCACATCAGCTGTGTCTGCTAGCAATGAAAGTGCTCAATAAGGTACGAGTCGAACTCAATTGCCAATCTTAAATTGCAATTCCTAGAATTATGGGATTTACATATTTTGCCAACCTCAGTTGCAAATGTAAGCATGTTTTATCCCCATCTTTATGCCTTGACATAGTTTCATCACATCAGCTGATGCTGCTAGCAATGAAAGTACTCAATTAAGTTAACCAACTTAAGAAACTGCAAATTAACATAGTTTCATCACATCAGCCGAGGCTGCTAGCAATGAAGGTATGTAATTTACCCATTGATTACCATCCTTTTGATCATCACATCAGCTGAGGCTGCTAGTAATGAAAGTATGTAATCTCAGGTGTTTCCGTTTCATTGGATGGCATATAACTTAAATTTAATGGTATTAAATTTTGATGTGTGTAATCAAAATATGTACAAAGATGTCATGCATTCATCTTGTATCATATGTTTCAAAAAAACCTTTTACTCATTCGTTACATAACTAAGCTCAAATCAACAAAGTTTTAATTGATGGCGTTGAGAAACTTACAACATTGCCTTAAGATGCTTCGTACATATAATGGTTGTACTTGGTAAGTCTAATTTTGACGCACAAGCGGGCGGAGAGACATAATAGAGTCTCTTTAAGGCCACAATTTAATGTGAAACCAACCTTAGAGTTTGTCAACAATTAGGTCCGCCTTTTGACCATTTTTGTACAGTCGCATCAATCAACTAAAAGTTTATGATTTTTAGAGCTTAAAAACATGTTTCACTATTATTAAATCCAGTTTAATTTTTGTTTTAAAATTACTCTTTGTTTACTATCATGTCAAACATATAAAAACAAATAACAATTAACAAAAAATTAAACGACATAAATAATGGACATGCTAAATAAATCAATTAACATGTATATATTGATCTAAAACTTCCATTAGTTTTCGAGCTCATTGTACCCAATGGACCACAGACACCAACAAGTTGGTCGCGTAAATCTTATGATAAATATATATAATAACACACATAATTGATTTTATACGATTCAATGGGGTCTTCCCCAATTTTAGGCCTTCCCTAATAACCTAATTAATTAACTTTTAGTAATTTAACTTGTCCAACAATTTTATTACTAAAACCCTAATTAATTCTTATCGCATAAATTTAGCATGTAAAACACGTATCAATTACATCAACTTCCATGAAAAAACATGCATGTATTTGTCATGGATCCCCAAATAGCACTTATTATCATGTCCGAACATATAATCAAAGTCTTATACTATGCATATTCAGTTAATGACATAAACTTGTATTCATTAATTAACACATAAAAATTACATGCAACCTAGGGTTTCTACAAGTTTTACAAAATATAAAACCCTAATTGATAATAAATGGGTAATCAACCCACATAAAAGAAAATTAGGGTTTACTAATTCTTTAAAACCCTAGAACACCAAAACATGTAATAATCATATAGATCCAATTTTATGTGTTTTAGTAATTAATTACACAGTATTAACGGGCTCTTGATGCCACTGTTGGAATATGAATAACATAACAATTATTTAAACATAAACATACACACATCAAGCACGCAGCGGAAAACAGAATCTAAATATTAGTAATTAATTAACTAAAATAAAGAATACGCGTACTTTTGATTTCTAGCTAAACAAGAAATCGAGTGAGCAAGAACCAAGTAAAACCCTAACTTAGGGTTTATCAAAAGTCGACTTCTCCTAGTCGAATGGGGAAAAATACACTAACAAAAGTATGTTAGTTCTCCATTCTTGTACACACGTATTAGTAGCGTTTCAATGCGAAAAGCTAGGTTCTTGATCACAAAACAAACCAAACACTTAATTGTATTGTAAGATCGATTTTCCCAAGGGATATTGGGAAGGATTCGATCGGCCAAAACAAAGAGAAGAGGAGAAGAGAGAAATTTGGCTTGCTAGGGAATCAAGATTAGAGAACTATGAATACAATGGTTTGTATTTATAGGCTTCTCAATCTTTCTCTCCAAGTTAGGGTATAGAACCCCTCCCCCATATGGGTCGGCCGAACTATGCAAGCCCAAGGGGTTTCCAGAACCTTCTTGGCTTGTATTTTCATCTCTAGTCCTTTAACTTAATATTTAACGACCGTTAACCAAACCCCGTTAAGTGTTTATTTGTGAAATTAATAATTAAATCATAACTTATTATATTAATTATTAAAACACTGAAACTCATACGTAATGTGTGCAATCCCGAAGTCTCGTGTTTGAAACTGGTCATACGTATATTAATTTATATCCATAACTCTAACATAAGAAGCACCCACTTTGGCTACAAGACTTTTAAATGGGCCAAAACATGTTTCATCAATCAATTTAGCTAATAGTGGGAGATCTTGGGTGCAGGCATCTTTGTTCTCGAGTGGTGGAAGACCGTCCGGAATGGTCTCAAAGCGGAAAGAAGGGAGACCGTTTAAGGTTTCGTGGCCTTGAGATCTAATGAGGCGTTGATGGTTAAACTCGGTGTTGAAAAAGGTGATATCAAAACCTTTGGAATGGAGAATTTTGGATAATTTTAGCATCGGGTTTATGTGGCCTTGTAAAGAGGCTGGTATGCACACTGCATGTGGTTTCTTCTCTTGTTGTGAAGCCATGTTGGATCAACCCAATTTATTTCACTCTAGAAACCAGGAATGGAGAATTTTGGCTAATTTTAGCATCGGGTTTATGTGGCCTTGTAAAGAGGCTGGTATGCACACTGCATGTGGTTTCTTCTCTTGTTGTGAAGCCATGTTGGATCAACCCAATTTATTTCACTCTAGAAACCACACAGCTTCATCAAGTTGTAGTATCGGGTTAATGTGGGCATGTAACGTATAATAGGCAAAAACAATAAAGAAAGTTGAGATCAATATAGATCTCATATTTGTCATAGATCCAAATAACCAATCTTAACCATCCCTTTTTCATCTAAATTAATAAAATCCATTTTCACCTTTTTTTTAAAACAACATATCTTGCAAACGGTAAATCTTCAAGCTACAAAAAATACACCATCGCGACGAAAATTAAATTATCTATCTATAGATATGCATTTCTCTATATTTTCGACGAATTTTTTTTTCAAAATTTTCACTCAGAAAAATCACATATGATTTGTAAAAATCACATATAATTTGTAAAAATCACATGTGATTTGAAAAAATCAAATCACATGTGATTTTTAAAAATCACGTGTGATTTCTTGGCGGAAATTAAAAAAAAAAAAGTTCGTCGAAAGTATATAGAATTGCATATCTATATAGAAAGATAATTTAATTCTCGTCGCGATGGTATAATTTTTTTCGCGTAACGATTAACGGTTTGCAAGATATTTAATTTAAAAAAAAATGGGTGAAAGTTTATATTTTTTGTTTTGATCAAAAAAATGAGTGGCCAGGATTGGTTCATTTGATCTATGGCAAATATGAGATCTATATTGAACTTTTGGCTAAAGGAGATAGGCTGATGCGTGGTTTTGCAACCTTACAACAGGTTTTACCTCTCGAGGGATCTCAAGAGGCTTACAACCCCACCAGGCAGTGTACCTGACCGATGTAGTATAGTGTAGTGGTAAGTACGGGGGATTGATCGTTCTCCACAGGGAATAGTGTTCGTTAGGTATGAAAGACTACTCTAATAGGTCTAAGGGTGAGAGAAGATTCTTTTTATGTTTTTATATTTTTTATGAAAGCAAGTAAAATCTCGGGTTTGAAGGAGTGGGCGGAATTAGTTGCTAGTCAACTAACCCAAATAACTACAAATGCAAATAAAATAAATAACTGAAAATAAAAAGTTGGTGAAAACTTATGTGTAGAGAAATGTGTTTACTTAGATTTCCTTACTCCCTAACTATCTTTTACCGGTTGATTAGTGTGTATTAGTCGCGTGGATGACGGGTGTATTCCTTAATACCAATCGTGGGGTGGCGTACGTACTTCCCCAACTCTACAAGCTCCTACTTCACTCCTATGTCGAGCCGGCTAGGAAGCTCCTAACATGGGATCACTAGAATTCGCTTGTGCATTAAATACAACCATAAAAACCTTTAGTACGCATTTGGTTCATGTTTCTTAAGACGTTCAAGCAAGTTACCGAATAGGAAGTTAGCCAGTTTTCTTAAGCCTAACATAGATAAACAATAAATCCAATACAACTAATAACAACTAATAACCATAACAATAGCTAGTTCATTAGATCTAAGCAAACACAGATAAATCTAGCCTAACATATTAACCAAAAGACAAGAACAAGATAGAATCAAACAACACATAGACATATTGAATGATTAATTGATAACTTATCTTCAATGTAACATGGAAGATCTCAAGGCAAAAAGCCTTGAAAAAGATGCTAAAATCGTCTTAGGGTTTTCTCCCAAAAATTCCACACTAAGTTCCACACTAATGACAAAAAATTAGAAAACTATATATAGACTTTTGGATCTGACGGCGTCACGTTATGGAGTGTGACGCCGTCACCTCGCCGCTTCTAGGGTTCCCGGATGACCTTCTTGACGCCGTCCCTCTTTAGCTCTCCAAAATCCGTTCTGGCTTATCAAGGCTTGACGCCGTCAGACCTTGAACGTGACGCCGTCCCTCTTTGAATTAAGCCGTGATGCCCTTGATCAGGTTAAAGCGTGACGCCGTCAGAATTCACATGCAATTTTCACTGGCTTATCATGAGTAAATTTCACATCCACCATTTCTTGCCAAGCCATGACGCCGTCTGGAGTAAATCCTGACGCCGTCAAAGGTAACTTCCAGCACAATTTTGAGACTTTGTCGTTTTCTTCACTTTTATGCTCCAAAAACGTCCAAAATGCCTCCTTTTCCAGATTTCTCCTCAAAAGTACCTAAAATGACAAAAGGAACGATTTAGGGCAATATTTGATCAAATAAATACGATTTAGGGCTTAAATGACCCCTTAAAAGCGGTACACTTTTCGCTTCATCAAATACCCTTACACTTGAGATTTGCTTGTCCTCAAGCAAATGCGCTTTTATTCTAATCAAAATACAAGTTAGGGGTCATTTAACGCTAATATAAAAGTAATTGCAACAAATAATCGTTCCACTTTAATCATAATAAGCACAGAGATTACAAACTAGCACCTCAAAAGTATGTGTTTAGATACTCACATCTCTCAAGTGTCATCAAAATAAATCTCATAAATGGAAACGGATAATATCTCTCACTACCTGTCATAGCAAATAGATTACCATAGGCTTGGGAAAGGATCGAAAACCTCCTCCACTAAGCGTAAGCACCTAAGATAAACTATCAAAGAGGGCTTTTAAATGGGTTATAACGTTAGGTGTAGGGAAAAGGAAAACACGGTTTTGTTGGATAAAGGATATTTTACTGGTGGCGAGTTAAAGATCTTGATCAATTACATGTACTATACAATGTTGCTAAGCCAAGACTCGACTCAATCTTAAGCTAATGAAAGAAAATAACAAAAACATAAAATAAACATAAAATAAAACGGGATGGTAGTCCGTATGTTTTTTCCCTTTTTCTTTTTCTCATTTTTTTTTGTATTTTTCTTGATTTTTTTTCGATTTTTTTTTTTTTTTTTTTTTTTTTTTTTTTTTTTTTGCATACACTTTTGCCCTACCATCCAAAATAATACATCATAGGGGCATTGCATTCCCCTTACACTTGAACTTTTACATAACTTTACAAATAACTATTCTAATGACTCGAATTAAGATAATTGAAAAAAACTTGGAGTACTTTTAAAATATTTAGCACATATGGGGGTAATAAATGATGATCTTCCCCATTACTCCATTACACTAGTACTTTACCCATGAGTCCCAATCGTCCCAAAACAATATGTACAAGGATATGACTCGACTTAGCAACTATGTAATCAACTAGATAATTAACTTGGGTTTAAACAAATGTTGTCACAATAATGCACTAAAAATGAGTGCATACAAGGTAGGCTAAGGCGATTTGGGTGTACATTTAAGTGGGGTGTAAACAAATTCTTCCTTTAAGTAAAATGCTTAAAGGTTGAAACGAAAAGATAGGCTCTGAGGGGTGTACTAGGGGTATCGTGTACTAAAAATGAGTACAACGCAAAGGGTGTGGGAGAATTACTTGACCAATGTAGCCAAAGTAATTATAACAAAAACACAGGTGTAAAACAATGAGTTAATCCTAATGCCTCTTATCATGTAGTAAATCTAACTACACGAATGTAGTCTCACTTGTGGCCTCGGAATGGTCCTAATGCAAGTTCTAGAATCTAAGTGCTACTGGTACACACATCATAGCATAAATGCTTTTCCTACCAATTCTAGGGGCGAACCTCACATATTTGGGGGTGGAAAATTTTTTAGTGGTACGGTTTTAGTGCTAGTCATATAACTCCTATCCGTGAGACGCTCATTAAGATCAAAGTTTCACTCCTATATGTTGTAAAAAAATTTAAATTTGGCACTAAAATTGCCCTAACAGGTATTTCTCTCAGTTTCATTACACATCAACTATTAAACAAACAAAAATCAAGAGTAATTGTATTCTCTAATCGTACTTTTACCCCCCCCCCCTTACACTTAAGATGAACATTGTCCCCAATGTTCAAATAACAAGATGTAAAAGTATAAAGTAAAAGAATGAAATCAAATACTCCCCTGATTCGTTCGGTGGATAATGAAATAATACGGTTAAATCTTCTTCCAAGGTAATGTAGAAGCTCCATGACTAATGCATCGCCATAAGCTTGATTCCATATACATCTCCTTGTCCAAAATAACCTGTTAAACCTGAGAAAACAAACACGAAAACCTGCATAACATCGGCGAGATAAAATCTATATATAAGGATATAATGCTTGTGGAATGATAATTTTGCAAATTCCTGGAGATTATAAGTTGGAGATTTAATAAAAACTTTTATGAAAACAAAACTTTCAAAAATTTCTGAAAATTAAATCTGACGCCGTCAGGTTATAAACCCTGACGCCGTCAGAAATGACCTGACAAAAATTCTCATGTTAAGTTTCCGGAAAATTTCTGGAAAAACCTTTACCTTACTTCCTGGAAATCCTGCAAAATATCACTATGACTCGATACAAGCATTTGACTCAAACAAATACTAATATGTATGTTAATTTATTATTATTACGATTCATGTTAATTTGTGTTCTAATAAACCGATTTAGATTTCCCTTACACTTATCTTTTGCAAAATACCTTTATATGTAGTTAAGACGAAGTTAAAAACAAAATAAAGCATTTTCACAAATTAGTTTTGAACATGAATCAGTAAGAATAAAAATTAAACACACATATGGAAACAAATAAAATCAAACAAACAAATAAATAAACACAAAAAGCAAATAAAGTTTGGGTTGCCTCCCAAGAAGCGCTTTTCTTTATTAACGAGTCTTGTAGCTAGACTCAAAGTCACGTGTTCTACGTTTTTCCGTTTTGCATAAAAAATATGGTTTTAAAGCTTTGTATCACTCTTTCATCCCACTTGTATTCCGGACCTAAGGCCAAACACATCGAATACTTAACTCTAGCCCTTCCTTGGTTATTGTTATCAACCTCGAGTGCTGGGATATTATCGACATCCAAGCCCTTAATGCCCTTAAATTTTGGTTCGAACTTAGAGAAACGAGACACATTATGGGGCATCAGGTACTTGATGCATCCTATTTCGCTGGAGAATGTTACACTACCTTCATCCTTATCATAAATTGCTTGGGACGTTCTTATGAAGGGTTCTCCTAAAACTATCTCGCCTAAATACGGATCTATAATCCCCCTTATATCTTCTAGGATCACAAAATCACATTGGTAAACGAAATCTCCGATAAAGACATGTAAACCACTTGCTAGACCTACAAAATTGCACATCTGATTGGGGTCATACGGGTCTTGTCTAGGGTTCAGCTCATTGTTCATGATCCAGTTATAGTAAAGCCTAGACATGAAATTCATTGGTGCCTTGAGATCAATATAGGTATGCTCCCTAAACATGTGACCAATCATGCATGGAACCTTCACATTAAAATAACCCCCCTTTCTAATCCATGGGTACTTACGATTTTTAGCGGGGCAAGGACATTTAAAGATAAACTTATGGTGACTTAATCCTTCTAGAATTGGTGAGGAATTGTGAACTAACCTTAAGTCATCTCTAAGCTCAATCTCACTGCTCGTGCTAAGGCGGGCGAGTCTCTTCTCTCTATCAATTAACTCATTAAGCTCATTGAATGCCTTAATCTCCCTATCCATAGTGACGAACCAATTACGAACAAACACACAAAGAAAGTAGATAGACTAAAGAAAACCTAGAAAAATAAAATAAAAATCTCACTAGAAAGGAATCTAGTGAGTAGACCTATAAAATAAAAATTCAACCTAAACAATAACTATTCCCCGGCAGCGGCGCCAAAAACTTGATGCGTGGTTTTGCAACCTTACAACAGGTTTTACCTCTCGAGGGATCTCAAGAGGCTTACAACCCCACCAGGCAGTGTACCTGACCGATGTAGTATAGTGTAGTGGTAAGTACGGGGGATTGATCGTTCTCCACAGGGAATAGTGTTCGTTAGGTATGAAAGACTACTCTAATAGGTCTAAGGGTGAGAGAAGATTCTTTTTATGTTTTTATATTTTTTATGAAAGCAAGTAAAATCTCGGGTTTGAAGGAGTGGGCGGAATTAGTTGCTAGTCAACTAACCCAAATAACTACAAATGCAAATAAAATAAATAACTGAAAATAAAAAGTTGGTGAAAACTTATGTGTAGAGAAATGTGTTTACTTAGATTTCCTTACTCCCTAACTATCTTTTACCGGTTGATTAGTGTGTATTAGTCGCGTGGATGACGGGTGTATTCCTTAATACCAATCGTGGGGTGGCGTACGTACTTCCCCAACTCTACAAGCTCCTACTTCACTCCTATGTCGAGCCGGCTAGGAAGCTCCTAACATGGGATCACTAGAATTCGCTTGTGCATTAAATACAACCATAAAAACCTTTAGTACGCATTTGGTTCATGTTTCTTAAGACGTTCAAGCAAGTTACCGAATAGGAAGTTAGCCAGTTTTCTTAAGCCTAACATAGATAAACAATCATCCAATACAACTAATAACACACTAATAACCAATAATCAATAGCTAGGTTTCATTAGATCTAAGCAAACACAAGATAAATCTAGCCTAACATATTAATCAAAAGACAAGAACAAGATAGAATCAAACAACACATAGACATATTGAATGATTAATTGATAACTTATCTTCAATGTAACATGGAAGATCTCAAGGCAAAAAGCCTTGAAAAAGATGCTAAAATCGTCTTAGGGTTTTCTCCCAAAAATTCCACACTAAGTTCCACACTAATGACAAAAATTTAGAAAACTATATATAGATTTTTGGATTTGACGGCGTCACGTTATGGAGTGTGACGCCGTCACCTCGCCGTTTCTAGGGTTCCCGGATGACCTTCTTGACGCCGTCCCTCTTTAGCTCTCCAAAATCCGTTCTGGCTTATCAAGGCTTGACGCCGTCAGACCTTGAACGTGACGCCGTCCCTCTTTGAATTAAGCCGTGACGCCCTTGATCAGGTTAAAGCGTGACGCCGTCATAATTCACATGCAATTTTCACTGGCTTATCATGAGTAAATTTCACATCCACCTTTTCTTGCCAAGCCATGACGCTGTCTGGAGTAAATCCTGACGCCGTCAAAGGTAACTTCCAGCACAATTTTGAGACTTTGTCGTTTTCTTCACTTTTATGCTCCAAAAACGTCCAAAATGCCTCCTTTTCCAGATTTCTCCTCAAAAGTACCTAAAATGACAAAAGGAACGATTTAGGGCAATATTTGATCAAATAAATACGATTTAGGGCTTAAATGACCCCTTAAAAGCGGTACACTTTTCGCTTCATCATAGGCCCCGGGTTTATTTTTAGATATGATTATTAAATGTTCGGTATTGACTATTCGTCAATAATGTCGTTGCAAGGTTAATAAATGCAATAAAATAAAAGTATGTTTAAATTAGTGAGCTTATATGTATAAAAAGAAATTTGAACTGGCTATGTTACGTGATTATCATTTAAATTATGGAGAATTAACAAAAAACGTGATATGTTTGACATACAAGATTGTTGAGAGATTATGCTTATTAAAAGAAAAAATAAGTTACTTAAAAAACAACCTTATTTGTAAAAGGATCCCCTATCGTATATCTAAAAAAGACCAATTGTGATAACAAGTGACACTTGTTTTAGCATTTGACTATGAAAAATAACAATGTTTTGTCATAGGACATAGACTCAGAAAAAACGCACGCCAAAGCATAAATCATATAGCACCAGTATAAATGGATATAAACACGTATAAAAGAAGAATAAACTGGTAAGAATCAGATAAGCAGATAAGTGAGTGAGATATGAAGATGGTTAAGCTTTGGTAATAACCCGGTTGTTTATATGACTTTGACATTGTATCTAACTGTGATTCGAGTTATCAATATAATTTGTGATCATTAATACTTGTTTACTAGTTTATATTACCAAGTCCAATAATAATAGTTCGATAGTCCAATATGTGTTCAAGTGGTCTAGTCCGTTGCAAGTCCGACAATAAAGGTCCGTCAAGTACATTTATTGTCCAATGCCAAGTCCCAAAGTCCAGTAACCGACAAATATTAATTACAAGTTAAATTATCCTTTAACAAGATATAAAATTAATTTATTTTAGTCTTGTGGGCTTACTAGCCCATGAATACACAATTAGACTAAGCACACCATAAGGTGCAGCAATTAAACCAACAAAACACACCCTATGAATTTGGAAACAAAATAACCAACATCTCTTTTGGGGTTTTTCCCTGGTTCGGACAAAATAAACCAACACCCTTTTTGTTATATAAGCAACACATGAATCCCATCTACAAACAACAACGACAACAACCAACAGCCTTTCGGCTGTGGTCTTTAGCCGAGACCACATCAAAAACCAAGTAAGCCATAATATGCTAAACGCTTAATAAGTAGGATAGAAAGGAAAAGAGCTCATAAATAAACCAAACGACCCCTTAGTGGGTTTCGAACCCTTGACCTCTCGGTCGGGTTCTTCCCTTGTCGAGACTAAACAGCCATAGTACACCTTTTTGGTAACCTCATTAAATTGACCAAAAACAAGGCAAACGCAGCCTACGTGGGTGTGGCCGTTAGCCAAAATAAACCAAACGCAACCCTCTCGGGGGTGTGATGGACCGAAACATACAACCCCAAAGTGGCTTCAAAACAAGTAAGCTCACACAATAATCTAAGAGCTTATTCAAATAAGCCAAAGAGGAAAGGAGGAAAAATTAAGATAAGCCAAACACCCTTTGGGTGTGGCTATGAACCGAGCAACAAAACACCCTCTTGGGTGATTCTTAGCCGTGAACCATGATCAAACGAACACCCTTCGGCTGTGGTTTGCGACCCAAACAGAAACAAACAACCTCTTATAACACCATATGCTAAGTGCTTATTTGAGGAATAAGGAGAAACTTAAAATAAGCCAATCACCCTCCCTCGGTGTGGCTGTGGTGGATCGAACAAATAACCAGAACACATAACCACAATAAAAGCTTAATCTTAATGAAAATCAATCAAACTACAAAGAATATAGGCATATCAAGATGCATCACAAGACCCATAAGGGTCTCGACTTGAAACCCACTCGGGTTTAAACCCGATTCGATAATAAAACAAATCAAACAAACTCCTCTTAAATAATTATACCACACAAATTATATACAACATGTTTTAATCCGATTCTTGATTCACGAAAACTTGATAAATCGTTTTATATACAGATTTATAAACAAGAATTAGTAAGATGTATTGGGGTTTCGACGTACCCATGATGTCGAGGGAAATAAGGAGAGGTGGATGATGATGGTGGCGTGATGGTGACTGTACTCGATGGTGGTGGTGTTGGTGTTGTTGTGGCCACTGGTAATGGAGAGGTGGCGTCGGTGGTGGTGATGGATTGATCCTGGGTTGGTTCGAACAGAGAGAAAAGAAAGATAGATTCGATGTATATGTTTATTTCCTTGGGAGTGAGAGAGATGGAGGGAATATACATATACAGTTTATGAGAGAGAGAAAAATGAGATAAGTTAAGATACATGATTTTGGGATATAAAGAGGATAAGGGGATAAGGATTATTATCCTATCGTGTATTGTGTGTACTCCGTCTCCCGTTGAGCTTAAGTATAAACACGGTACTTTGGTTGAGTAATTGTGAGAAATATATTTTTGGAGTCGTTTTTATAGAAATAGTATATAAACGAAACTATTGATGTCTAATAATAACCATCGAATGTGAACCATTTTTATTGCGGTGTTGGTATGCAAGAAAAACAATATATTCTTTTGTTAAATAGACAAAGGTGAACGTAACGTTCAGAGAGTAATAATTCGAATTAGAGTGAATTATTTAACTTGGGAAGTTACCGGTTAACTACCGATTACCGTATTTGCTTTTACGTTAAGGTAAAAGTCAAATAGTCAAGAAGTAAAAGTCAAAGTCAACTTTAAAAAAAATCAAAGGGTAAAATAATCATTTTGTTGTGTGAAAATTTACGGGTTGTTACAGTATCCGCCCATCAATTTGAATTTCGTCCCGAAGTTCAGCGGGTGTTATCTGTGGACAGTGTGTTTGAGAAAAGATGGAAGTACTTGCGACGCATTAGGTCTTCATGCTCCCACGTGAATTCGAGTTCTTACCGAAAGTTCTAACAAATTTTGGACAATAGGGAAAGGCCAGCGTTTTCCTCGAGTGATTGTTGTGCTAGGGGTTAGAGGTTGTTCTCACAAGGATTTCATAAGTAGTAAATTTAGCAATTTCAAATGCATAGAGAGAGTGGTTGATTTGACTCGTTGGTTTGAGAGAATACAGTTAGCGTTTCCAAATCAGCAACTGTGCTGAAGAATGCAAAGTCAAATATGCCACAAGCATACTTCTGGAGGATGCTTTGTCATGGTGAGATGTTATTGCACAATCTTTTGGTATTGAGAATGCTTACAAGATTGCTTGGACTAAGTTAAGAATTACTTGTCATTTCCCTACAAACCAAACACTACTAACACCTTTTTCCGAACATAGCACAACAAAAGCCATACCGACTGAAACCTTGTCTATCATAACCCAAAAACTGCCTCACCATTTCCACGACAACAAAAACCGGCCACCACAATTTAAAAACCAACTTGACCTGAACCACTTGCCGGAGAAGTGAGAAGGGGAGGTTCAAATTAAGGTTCAGTTCATCAAAACAGGGAGGTTATATTATTTACTAGTTTTCAAAGGCCCAAAACACACAGACAATGATAAAAGTAGCGGGTTCCTTTTGAAATAATAAGTAACTTGAGCTCTACTTGTTTAAATCAAATCTATCTTGAATATTTTACAAAAGATTTGGTAACAACATCTTAATCCTTTTGTTTTTGTTAATCACAATATAAGCATTTATTTATACTGTTGCCCACAACCTATTTGCTAAAATGCCAAGCTGAACATTTTTTGCATCATTGTACAAATATAGCTGCATGCTGTTTAATTCAACACTTTGTTCAAGGGTAATCAATGGGATTGCTTATAAGCTTATTTTAAGCGGATAAGCAGCTTCAACTTTCAAGTGTTTGCCATTAAAAAATAACAAATCATTATTTGCTTAGTTTACACTGAAATAAATACTTGATAAATACGCTGGTTGGTGCCTGATTCATTTTAAGCAGTTCTAATAAAATAAGCAATATTAAACACCCTGATATATCACTTCAATAGTTACTCACTTTACTGAGTTCAAAGTTTACTTTTATTTCGAAATGACTCATGATTAAAATGATAGTCATCTGTCATTTACACTTTTGACTCTTTAACAGTTAACAGTTTTTGGAATTCGTCTTGCATTCAGTTTCAAACGCTCACTACATCTATCAGATTACTCATTCATGTCGTTTTATCACACACGTTCTTATTTGCAGTTAAGCTTCTTATAATTAAGCTGCAAACTTATATGTTTGTTAATTTTTATCACTATCTATCTAATTTAGCTTATGAAATGAGAAGCTTATTGATAACATAATGAAGATACAAAATGGGAAAATGGTGATAAGTATTTATATGCGGACTCGCAGATTCTCTCTTTGGTCAATGAAAAAAGACCCTGATCTTGAAGCAGCCTTAACTAGGAACCGCCGATGGGTTGTAAATAACCAAATTAAAAACATAATTTTGCGGTGTCCTGATCAGGTGGCATCTGTTAGTTTCCTCCAGAAAAAGTTCAAAAGTCTTGATCTTCAAGGGAAAGCTTTAAATTGGCTTAAGAAATACCCGTGTTGCTTTGAAACGTATATTGAAAAGGATGAATACTATTGCCGGTTAACTAAAAAGATGATGTTTTTAGTTGAAGAAGAAGAAGAAGAAAATGTGAAAGACATGCAAGAACCAGTAGTTGTTGAGAGATTAGCAAAGTTGTTAATGATGGTTGCCAATCATAGACTAAATGTGTCCAAACTTAATGAAGTCGGTAGAAGTTTAGGATTACTGGATGATTATTTGATAAGAATCATACCTAAGTATCTTGATATGTTTCGAGTGATTAATTATAGTGGAAGAAAAAGTTCAATGGAAATCGACCCGTTAAGTGGGACCAAGACTTGGCAGTTTTTGCCATTGAGAAAGTAGCTCAAAAGACGGATTCCAATCCATCGTTCCCGTGTTCATTACCCTTAACGTGGGTAAAATCCTGGGAGAAATTTCGTGAATTTGATTCGTTTCCTTACATTTCACCTCATTTGGATCCGGGTTGCTTGGTAGACGGGTCACGTGAATTAGAGAAGAGAACAGTTAGTTTATTGCATGAGTTTCTTTCACTTACCTTATGGAAAAAAGCATCAATTATGAAACTTGGTCACTTCAGGAGAGAGTTTCATTTACCCGATAAGTTAAATGTTTTGCTTTTAAAGCATCCGGGAATATTCTATGTTACAAATAAATATAAAATTTATACGGTTTTACTTAGAGAAGGATATGAAGGGTCAGAACTGGTCGATAAAGATCCGCTTGTTGTTGTAAAGGATAAATTTGGGGAACTGATGTAGGAGGGACTGCACGAGTATAATAGGAGGCATCATATGTTAAATTTAGAGAAGAGGAGAAAGAAGGGTATGATTGCAATGAAAGAAGCAAAAAAGGACCCGATACATGAATTTTATGATAATGAAGATAGTCAAGGAGCTGATCTTGGTGGCATATTTGATCCTGAGGAAAGAAAACGATTTTATAAAGTTTTATTTGAAGATAAGGGACCATGATTTTTGTAACAGATGTATATTATCTGATCTTACTGTTGTAATGCTTATATTTGGCCATTCATTATACACACTCACAGTTGTATAGTTTTGATTAATTGTTTGAATGTATGATACATCTTAGTGATGCTTGTTCTCATAGAAAAGTTATACCATATGTTTTGTTATATGTTGATCTGTTTCTAGTTATGTTTTACTTATGAAAGTCTTTTGTGATTTCTCTATCAGTAGCCTTGTGTTTGTTATATAATGTATCTGCGAAAGTCTAAGATTTGGTTAATGAATAACACAATTTTTGGCTTGTTGATGTGGAGCAGATTGATGAACTGGGGGCTCATCTAAGTACGCAAGAAACAAGCCCAACTCCGACTATAACTTCCCACCTGTGAGAAGCTACACGACCCATAAGCATCCCAGAGAGAGATCTTGATTGTCTGGATGTTATGGCAAATACCTATGGCAGTTTGCTGCAACCAGCAGGCCTAAAGTTTATTTAGGGATCTGAATCCAGCATTTCTTTGTTTTTATTGTTGATAAGATGATTAAGTGAACTGTGTAGTATCAGTGATCTGTGTCGGCCACATATATTTTTAGGCAATATTTTCCATCATTTAGAGTTGGTTTCAAGTTTTGCATTACTTTTTGAACCTTATAAAAGTAGACTCGCCATTGAAAAGGCTCTGCATTTAACTCTGCTAATTATTCTGTGATATAATTTAGTTTTTTCTTAAAGTACGTGTTATGCAGTATGTATGTTGGTTCCATTCTACATCACTTGTGGTATCATTTCCTATGAGAAGGGGCAGGTTGTAATGTTCTTGTTCGATCCCACTTGCCAAAAGCTTAAAGTTTGCTTAAGTCATGTGCAGGTGACGCTTTGGATTAAACCAAATCAACAGATTGGACCAAAGGAGTTAGATACAACTGTCGCTACTTATCGGAATCAAGTTCAGTCCCATGATGCCGGTTTTGTCAGCATTTACTAGTGGTTTTGTGTTTACTGAACAATTACTTTTCAAAAGTAAACTGCCTGCTAATTCTTAATTCCATCACTACACTCTTAACATTTCGTACTTGACATTTGGTTTGCAGTTACATTAATTATTGATAGTGATACTACCATTGTCAAACAATGATATAAAGAATCAACTCGTTCTCAATCCCACCCTTCATCCAAACACCACCTTATTCTCACAAATCAGCATTTTGAAGTTTAGACAAGATTTTGGCTTGTGACTTACATCGATCCAAACCATAAGGTTTTACAAATTATAACATTACATAAGCTCAGTTAAAACAATAAGCAGGAACAGTTTTACTTTTTAGATCTCTTATGTCCAAATAATAATGTTTTATATCATGGAAACAAGTATTTGATGAAATAATAATCCCAAAAACTTAATTAAACATGTGCAAAAATTAACAAACCTAAATGCAATCAAACAAACAATTGAACACAAAAGCTAATCTCATTTCATTAAAAGCTTAACTACCAAACACTTGAACTTGAGATCCAACTAAAAAGCCCTAATAATCACTTAACATAAACACTAAACCAACAACCAATTACAAATCCAATAATCCCTAAGCCCTTTCACCCCTAATCCTCCTAGCCAATTGCATATCTTTAGGCATGATGGTAACACGTTTCGCATGAATCGCACACAAATTAGTATCCTCAAAGAGCCCCACCAAATAGGCCTCACTCGCTTCCTGAAGAGTAGCAACAGCCGAACTCTGAAACCTCAAATCCGTCTTAAAATCCTGAGCAATCTCCCTCACCAGCCTCTGAAACGGCAATTTCCTGATCAAAAGCTCGGTGCTCTTCTGGTACTTACGGATTTCTCGTAACGCAACGGTTCCAGGTCTAAATCTGTGAGGCTTCTTAACTCCTCCGGTTGCTGGTGCTGATTTACGAGCGGCTTTTGTTGCGAGTTGTTTCCTTGGTGCCTTTCCTCCTGTTGATTTACGCGCTGTTTGCTTTGTTCGGGCCATTTCTTATTTCTTTTTTGAAAATGAATTTAATTGTTTTGATTGTTGTTTGTGTTTGAATATTTGGGGATGAAATGAGTGTGTGTATTTATAGGGGTTTGAAATTTGGGGAAGAGATGGAGGGGGTGAATGTGAGGCGTTGGATTGATGAAAAGAAAATGGACGGTGAAGATTGTTTGATATGTAAGGGTGTGGATAGTGATCCGTGTGCTTTCTCAATAGAGTGTGTGATTGGCCCCTTTGCTACCAAGTAAAAAGTATTTCTTTTATTTTTTTCATTTTTTTAATACTAGTATCAAATTTTTGGTTATTTTTATAGTGACAAATCATATGTTATATGAACGAGAATGGCGTCAGCCGTCGCGTTGCGGGCGGGCCTGCTCCTTTTTTTCTTTTTTTTTTTCTTTTTTTTTTTGGGCGGGCCGATTTTGTAGAAATAAAGTAGAACAATTTTTATTTTTTTTTTATCTAGAAATAAAGTAGAACAATTAGTTGTTTTTTTTTTTTTTTATCTATTAGTTGTATTTTAAATGGTAATGGCATGTCGTTTTATCGGCTCACGTAGTTTTGTTTTACTGTCGTTTAGACCCTGGCCTGGGATGCTCGAGTTCAGGTTGTAATGTATTTTGAGGTTGCTACATTATATCCGACAACCCATTTTTCACATATGACCAACAACCCATTTTTTTCCCTTCTCTTTAGCCCATTCTAGTAAAACTTTACCAACAACTCATATATAAGCAGCAGGACTGTCGAGAAGGAAAAAAAATCACATAAAACAATCCAAAAAACGAAAGAAATTAACATAGAAACTTACTTGAAAATTTTTTAAAAATCATAACTAATAATCCATCCAAACAACCATATACACCTATAAACGGGTTTGGGTTGAGGATAAACAGGCTTGGGTAAAAAAACAGGTCAACCCGTCTAACCCGTTTAATAAACGGGTCGTGTTTGCGTTGAGTAAGTATTAAACTGGTCAACACGTGAACTCGTTTAAGTATATAATATGAAGATCGTTTAGAGCTAGAGATTGGTTAGATCTCATCTAGGGATAACAATAACAAATACAACAATGTATGCAGCGGAATTAAACAAACAACAATGTTATTGTATAAGGTTTTTCTTCATCATCATCTCAACAATATACACGACAACTAATAGCCCAATACTACTTGATCAAGTGTAGTACAGTTACTCAACAGTAACAGGGATCAAGGAAAACCTTTATTACCTTGAGGCTAAACAACATAACCTAGGCGTTTTCTATAGAATCCACGCCTGGTATACACACACACACTTTTTGGTGTTTACATCTTAACACACCCTAAAACTAATAACCTGTATCTCTTTATATACTAGATAATTAGGTTTACAAAGGACTAATAAGTAAAATCTTCTTTGTCTTCTAAGTCCCCTGTGTTTTGCATTGTCTTCATTCTTCACTTATTGTTTTGTATTTATCAACTCAAATATAAATCCCAACAATCTTCCCCTATTTGATAATTATAAAACCTTCTTCTTGATCTTCCATGAATGAAACAATCTCCCCCTTAAGCTCACCTCGTGAACTTAAAATAACATGTACAACCAAGGATCTTCAAGTTGCAAAACATGTAAATACTTCTTCCCCTTTTTGTCATTATCTACTAGGAGACGCTAAGTAGATGCAACTTTGATCTTGACAACCACGAACCAATATCACACTTCCAATTCAGCCTTCTAATGTCTCGAATTACCCTCCATGAAGTTTTTCGCACTAATAATGAATCCAAGACAATAGAAACTTAAACCATCAGTAGTAATAACGACTTACATTTGTTAAAACATTCCCCTCAAATGGTGCATGTAAATGGTTAAACATTTTAACATTAAGCTTCCCCTGAAACCCAAATGTTAACCATTTCTTGAATCTTCAATTCTGTAAGCTCGATGCAATGATCACTGATGAAGAAAACTAAGTATTATAAACTTGATGCTGAAGTAGAACAACCCAAACTTATGTCTTATGTCTTGCACTATCCATATGACTTGGAACTTATACGAACACCATATAAGTAGACCGCAATCTCTTGACAAAATCCTCATCTTCAATGAGACACTGAGCACTACAATTTAACTCCTTTAAGTGATTGCAAAGACCTATTGCTAGATTTGACAAGTCGTTGTCACAACACTTTAAGCAGGAACAAGTTACCTTTAAACGTTGTAAGCCGTTTAAAAACATGATAAGAACACGCATCCGTGAAACTCCACTTCAACTTCAAATAGGTGATAATCAATCGTCTTTGTAATAAAATATTTCAAGAAATACGAGCCTTGAACCTTTTAAGAACAAATAAACCAAAAACAAAAAATCCATCTTGTTATCCGACATCTCCATACTCAGTCAAAATATCAAATCCTTAACTCTTGAAGCTTCTCCCCCTTAATCAATGAACTTTTGACAACACGAAGCTTTCAAGAAATATTTTAATTCGACACAATCTTTACACCATTCTGCATTCGAGTATCCACACAACTCAAAATTTGTAACAATAATTCCATGAAACCCTAAGAATCGTAATGGATTCAAATCATCCCAATCAGAGATTAACGACCTAGGGTTTACATACACCCATAATTTCCCTTTATCATACGCTCAAACACAACAACTTTAAGTAACGAGCAATATTAAATATAATGAAAGGAGCATTAAATTTACCAGAGAACTAGCAGCACTAATTCAAATGTAGCTTCATTATCGGGCAGCACTAATCGTACAATAATGGGCAGTACAAACTTTTAAGGAGCAGCACAAAGTATCATAAGCATCCCAAACTAACAACCAAACAGCATAAAGTGTTATCGAACATCAGTACCAATTGGGCATCATTAAAAATGAAAGGCAGCATTAACGAGTTGTCGAGCAGTATTAACATTAATGCTGGCAGTAGTAAGTATCTCGTAGCAGTACTAATGAAGTCAATTAGCAGCATTAACAAGAATTGTAGCAGTATTAAGTTTAATACTAGCAGTACCAAAAATTACCAGCAGTACTAATCATTGAATGTAGCAGTACTAAAATTGTCTCAGCAGTATTAACTTTGAATGGCAGCATAAACTCATTGGAACAACACAAACTAGACTTTCAATAGGTTGTATTCACTTCGTTATCCCTTTCTAACCTCAATCAGCAACGAACAAAACAGACAGCAGTAAAAACAAATTCTAAAAGGGTTTAGTCACATCTTCAGCCCTAATTAACTCACATGATGCAGTAATAATTGCACAATCAGTATTTAATGCCCAATGAATTGACACACACAAACCCTAAAAACCATGTGACATCACATAAATATCTGTCCAGCACGCTAGGGTTTGAGAAACCCTAAAAGTAGCATTAAATTCTCTCAATGATTCCAAAAGCACCAGATCAGAATCAAACGTGCAACAGAAAACCAACTTCCATGATGAATTAAATCGACAGAAAGAGAATTCAGGAAGCTTGATATTCAGAAAACCCTAAAAATCGACTTACTACAACCTCTTCTGAAGCAGATTTCAATAGCTTATATCTTTTGATTAAATGCTCAGATTGAAAATCCCTCCGGTGAGAATGTACCTTGATATATAGAGAACCTTCAGTAAAGATTTCGTTAAGATCCAACGATTAACGAATAAGATATTGCCTTTTTAAAACAGCACTGCAGAAAGTTACGAAAATAAAAACAAAGTCGATTTTGTTCTTCATTCTTCGACTAAAAACCTTGTGAATCCCTAGATCACGAGCTCCCTGAGCTCTGATACCAATTGTGAAGATCGTTTAGAGCTCGAGATTGATTAGA
Source organism: Artemisia tridentata subsp. tridentata (assembly GCA_021014915.2). Lineage (NCBI taxonomy): Eukaryota > Viridiplantae > Streptophyta > Magnoliopsida > Asterales > Asteraceae > Artemisia > Artemisia tridentata. Next base: position 476,346,175 of record CP139509.1, read on the forward strand.
TCTCGTCTAGGGATAACAATAACAAAGACAACAATGTATGCAGCGGAATTAAACAAACAACAATGTTATTGTATAAGGTTTCTCTTCATCATCATCTCAACAATATACACGACAACTAATAGCCCCAATACTACTTGATAAATTGTAGTACGGTTACTCAACAGTAACAGGGATGTGAAAAACTATAAGGGGGGGTTGAATAGTTTTTCCGGTTTTTAAGTTCTTTTAAAAACTTCTTTTAAAACTTTGCTATTGGAAACTTTGATTCGATTCTTATGTGCAATCAAACAACACCAATATGAACTACACACTAAACTAACTAATAATAAGTAATAAAAGTAAAGAGTAGAGATGGAAAGATCAAACCGAGACAAAGGGATTTATAGTGGTTCGGCTACGAAGCTCTTCTTCGCCCTACTCCACTCCCCGAGTACCACACTCGAGAGTTTCAAGCACTATGTCAACAACCTCCCTTCAGGCGGAGAAAATCGTACACGTCGCTTATCCTATTTCCGACACTAAGCTAGATGTCGAGTGCTAATCTTAGCTAGCACCAATCTACCACGGTCCACTTGACCAATCACTCAAGCCCAATGGCTTCAAGAGATCTCCAAGATCTCGACATGATCACAATGATCAACACTCACTTGACTAACTCTATCCTATTGACCCTTGATCTTCTTGATCAATCACACAAGCCCAATGGCTTCAAGAGATATTCACTATCTCTATAAGATCACAATGATCTTGACTCACTCTCTCACAAAAGAAAAATAATCTTGATGTATGCTATGATACAACAAGGTTGTAACAAATGTTACAATAAACCTAACAACTATAACTCTTGTATCTTCTTGAATACTTTGAGTTCTTCTCTTGCACTTGAAGAGGAATGACAACACCTTGTATCAACTTGGATACTTTGTGTTATTCTCTTGCTATTGAAGAGGAATGAAGAGGATCTCTAAGTTGGATGATTGGATCACTCTTGAACAAAAGAAAAACTAAACTAAATGATCAAGAAAAGAAAATGGTGTGAGGGATTTAAACTCAGAAGTTTCTGTGTGAAAGAAGGTGAAGAAAATCTGTGAAGTGGGCTGGTATTTATAGGCAGAAAAAATCTGGGACGGCTCCACTAAATCACCGACGGCTCCACTAAATTTAGTGGAACCGTGGAGCCGTGTCAGACAAAGACGCTCCATTTTTTGTATTTTATGGTCAAAACTTATTTGGGGAAGTTTGGAGCTGATTTTGGGGGAGGAAATAGCTGTTGTGCATTTTAAACTTATTTTTCCATTAAAACATTTCTTAATTATTCAAAAATAATTTGTAAAGTATATTTTTGAAGAAAATATTTTGTCACATAAAAATGTGAAGTCTTAAATCCAAATTTACTTCTTTGATCATTAGTGTTAGGAATTAAGCTTAAGCAGTTAAGACTGTTGGAGGTAACAGTTAGAATTGTTGAAGGAAGAAGTTAAGACTGCTGAAGAGTATTGAAGACAAGAGCAGTTAAGACTGCTGAGAGAAGAAGTTCAGACGGTTTATGATTTATTGTAAAGTAGATAATTATGGAAAATATATTGTGTATATTGTATAAGAATAGATTGATAGTTATCTTGTACAGGAATCCTTGGTCTATAAAAGGATTGCCTAGGTTAAGGTTTAAGAGACACATAAACATACACAATACAATATACGATACAGAGAGAGTTATATATGTATTATTAAGATTCAAGGTTGTAAACCCTAGTGATAGGAAGATCACTCGTATTATTTGCTAATAATATTGAATCGTTGAAAGTTATTCATTCTGTGTTCTTTATTTATTCAATTCATACAAAACATATAAGATCTTCTAAGTACTAGCTAGTAAATTCCACGTGCTAGACTATGTATAATTCTTCGTATCACATCTAACACAAGGAGTGTGTGTAGATCCGGTCAAGTGGTATCAGAGCCAGGTTGCTGATACATCGATTTAGAAGATCCGAGAAGAACAAAAATGGACATGGAAACAACATCATCCACAACTAACATTGCTGCTAAGCTTCGTATGCTTAAACCTAATGAGTTCGACATGTGGAGACTTCGAATTGAGCAGTTTTTTCAAGTGCAAGACTATGCACTATGGGAGATCATTGAAGATGGAAACTCGTTTACCCCTGTTGTAACAACAACTGTTGTTGAAGGTAAATCTGAGACTACAGTGCAGACAAAGCCGACTACTAATGAAGAGAAGGCAAGATACAATAATGATATCAAGGCTAGGAGTTTGCTTTTGATGACCATTCCCAATGATCAGTTGCTGAATTTTAGTAAGTTCAAGTGTGCTAATTCTCTTTTTGAAGCTATTGTTGCAAGATATGGTGGGAATGAAGCCACGAAGAAAATTCAGAAGACTCTTCTTAAGCATCAGTTGGAGAACTTTACTGCAACAAGTAATGAGTCGTTGGATCATATGTTCAATAGGCTTTAAAAGTTGGTGAGTCAACTGGCTATTTTAGGGATTGAGATGCCTCAGGAAGATCTCAACTCAAAGTTTCTGAGAAGTCTACCTTCTGAATGGGCTATGCATGTGGTAGTATGGAAAAATAAGCCCGACATAGATTCCATGAGCTTAATGGATCTATATAGCAACTTCAAGATAATTGAACATGAGATTAAGAAGTCTGCTGGATCAAGTTCAAGCTCAAGCTCAAGGAATTTGGCCTTTGTATCAACTCCCAGTTCCTCAAATCCAGATAATGAAGTGCAAGTTGCTGGAGCAGTTGGAACTGCTAGTGCAAATCTTGGTACTGCTAGCACCTCAAGCAGTACTAGTGGACTTTTGAATGATGATATTTATTGTGCATTCCTGACTACTCAGCACAATGGAAGTATGTTGACTCATTCAGATCTTCAAGAGATTGATGAAGATGATATTGAAGAGATGGATATTAAGTGGCAACTCTCTCTTCTCAGTTTGAGAGCTAGAAGATTCTTGAAGAAGACTGGCAAGAAGATTGTCATAAACAGTAATGATGTTGCAGGGTATGACAAATCCAAGATTGAGTGCTACAATTGCCACAAGAAAGGTCATTACTCAAGGGAGTGTAGATTGCCAAGTCAACAAGATGGAAAGAGTAGAGCATATGGAAACAAGTCAAGAGTTGTGGAGGTTACTGATTCAAGCTCAAAAGCCATGGTTGCTATTGATGGCTTAGGATTTGACTAGAGCTATATTGCAGAGGAGGAAGCAGAAGCATCTACAGAGGTTGCTCTCATGGCATTTTCTGATTCTGAGGTACAAGTTTCAAAATATTCTAAATCTTGTGAAGCTTTAAAAGAATTAGAAACACTTAAAACAAAATATGAGAGTCAGTGGAAAGAATTAAGAGAAACTGCTTTTAGCTTAGCAAATCATAAGAGAGCTTTAGCTGTGTTAGAGGAGAAAATTATTCATTATCAAAACAATGAGTCTAAGTTTTCTGATGATATGATTATTGTTAAGAGAGACTTAATGTTTAGAGAAAATGAAATCACTGTTTTAAAACATGAGCTATAACAGGTTAAGAAGGCTAAGGAGAACATACAGATGAGTGTAGACACACTTGAATACACATCACAAGGTGTTAAAAAGATAATTGAGAGTCAGATTCAGAATAAAGCTAAGTCAGGCCTAGGATATAAGTCAGTTCCACCTCCTTATAGAGGAATTCCATCACCTAAAGGTATAGACTTAGAACACACAGGACTGCCTGAATTTTCATTAACTGAACTTAACTATGGTCCTCAACCTAAGAAGGATGTAGTTGATAAACCTGTGTTTGTTAGTGCAAGTGATAAATCACTATCTGAGGACAAGGTGTCTTCTGATAGGTCCTCACCTAAGGACTCAGATGCTCCAACCATTGAGGAATGGACTTCTGATGATGAGGATGATCAGGCTGTGGTTAAGCCTGTTAGTGCTAAAGTGGAGGAACCAAAAGTTCCAAAGATGGTTAAACCTGAGACTGTTAGGCCTAGTTCAAATGCCAAACCTTTTAGACCAACAGTTAGGTATGCAGAGATGTATAGAACCACAAACAAGCCAAGAGGTAACCAGAGGAATTGGAATGATCTCATATCCCACCAATTAGGAAAGGATTTTGTTTGCTATAGGAAAGCTTGTTACTCTTGTGGTAGTTTTGATCATCTTGCAGATTATTGTGATAAATGGGTATCTGGATATACAAATCATAGGTTGAGCATTGCAAAACCTCAATCTTTTCCTAGGAATGATAGGATGATACCTAGATTAGTTCTTTTAAGGTCTGGACCTAGAGCAGTTCCAACTGCTAGACCAGCAGTTCCAACTGCTAGACCAACAGTTCCAACTGTCAGACCTATGAGACCAATTCACCCAAGGCCACTAGTTCAAAATCAAATAAATGTTTTTAAACCATCTTATACAGCTGGTAAAAGAACTTTTTATGAGAAAGCAGTGGTGAAAAACCAAGTTTGGAAACCTAAGGTAACAACTGCCAAGCCAGCAGTTCCAACTACTAGCAGGGTAATTGGTACTGGTGTGAATAAAAACACTGCTAAGAGAAACATGGGAAATGGAGTGAATGCTTCAGCATGTTGGGTATGGAGACCAATTCAACCCAATGGTGCTAAGATTTTTTTGAAAAGAATAAATTATGTTGATGCTAGAGGAAAGCCTAAGTCTGATTTGGCTTGGGTTCCACAAGGAAATTAAATTTTTCTTGTTATATGCATTGTTAGTCATGTGCTTGTATTTGGAATTCTTTGTTTTTGGACTAACAATCGCAGGATTGGAGAGTAAACACCAAGGGATTATGAATGCTTGATGTTTTGGACTAAATGAGGTTTTGGAGATTAGTATGTGATACTTGCATACAACAAATGGTAATTGGTTCACCATGTCTTATCAACATAAGAACCAACTAGTCCAGAGCAAACGGTTTCTAGTAAAGACTAATCAAATCCGTTTATGGTTGACAATTTGCCAAAAATTGTATGGTTATCAGCTCACCATATCTAAATGTGAAGAGTTGGCTAGTCCAAAGCAAACGGCTATTGGTAAAGACATATCAAATCCGTTGATAGCTGATAGTTTGCTAAAAACTATGTATGAGCCATGTTATTTTAAAATTCTTATTTCAAAAAATTGGGACGGCTCAATAAAATTTTCGACAGTTGAGACGGGTAGTACAAAATATTGGTACTGTTCAACTAGCCGTTATGACTGACGCGTCGGTAATTAATTTTGGAGTAAAAACTAGCCGTTGGCGGTTTGTTGCGATTTTTACTGGATGAATTACGGATTTCAAGGGATCCTCTTATAGATATTTTTAACTTTTATTTTATTATATTCTTATACTAAAATAAATAGTTACCATATTTCTTAAGTCGGTCAACTTGTAACCCTAACTCTCTCCATAAACTCTCAATATTACTTTCATCTTCTATCTTTTCACTCACCATTATTACTATTCACGGCTGTTAACTAACATTTTTTACTAAGAATGGCAAGATTGGATTTTGCTAAGCGTCACAACCAGGTTGCGTTTTTAGAGAAAATAGAGCAAGGAGATGGGCCAAAATTTTATGAGGTTGTGGACTTTCTCAACCACTCTCACATAAGGTATGCTCTAACTGTTTCTCCTACTATTTATGTATCGCACATCACACAGTTCTGGCAGAATTCATCTATCTTCACACGTGATGATGGAAACTTAGAAATTCATACTAAAATAGATGGCATTAAATTTGTTGTTACTGAGTCTATACTTAGGAGACATCTTAAATTAAATGACTCAGATGGTATCGACACCATGCTAAATACTGAAATTTGGGAAGAACTTGAAAAAATGGGGTATAATACATCTGAACATAAATTGACTTTTCAAAAGGCATGTTTTTCACCCCAATGGAGATTTTTGATACATACTCTTCTATTATGTTTAAGTAATAAAAAGACTGCTTGGGAACAATTCAGTAGCAATATTGCTATTGCTCTCATTTGCTTGTCTACAAACAGAGTTTTTAACTGGTCAAAATACATTTTTGAGGGTATGGCATCAAATGTTGATAGTAAAACAAAGTTTTTAATGTATCCCAGGTTTGTTCAAACTATTTTGAATAAAAAGAAAAACCTGCTTACAGAACCAACTGAAATTTTTCCTACGCCTAGTCTACAATCAAAGGTTTTTCAAAATATGACTATGGCTAGTAAACATTTTCAAGGGGAACCAGTTCCATTATTTCCTCAAATGATTTAAACTGAGTTGGGTGAAGGTTCAGCAGTTCCAACTGATCCCCATCACACATCCACTCAAGACTTTGAAACAACCCAACAACCACCCATCACTTATAGGAGAAGGTCTAAACCTAGTCTAACTAGGGTTGTGACTGAATCCTTGCCCAAAGATTCACCTCTCATAGCAGGTAACACAACTAGAAGTGATGAGGGTAGTTCTTCACAAACTGAATTGACGGCTTTATGTACCAAGTTAGTAGCTCAGGTTGACAATTTGGAGAAGGAGCTAAAGCAAACCAAGGAGGAATTTAAAGCTCACAAGGAGAAATTTGCCAGAGTTTACACAAAGCTAACAAAAAGGGTAAAGAATCTTGAAGAACAGTTGCAAAAGAAAAGGGCAAGAGTGGTATTGGATGATGATGATGATTATGATGATGATGATTCAAATGGTTTGGACGGGAATGACGAAAATTCTTCCAAACAGGGGAGGAAGTTTGGTAAAGAAAGGAAATTTGAAGATAGATCAGGATCTCAGGGGAGGTATGAAGAAGGTTCTGAACAAGAAAAAGGTTATGATAAATGTTCAGGTTCTGGTAATATTCATGAAGATTCAGCTGAAGCAGTTGCAAATGAAGAAGCAGTTCAAACTGCTGAAACAGAGCAAGTAACAGTTCAAACTGCTGAGTTAGAACAACAAACAGTTCAAACTGAAGACACTTCTGATGAACAAGAATATGAAAGGTGAAGAGCAAATAAAGGAAAGAAACCTATGACATCTGAAGAAGTGGTTGCTGTTCAAGAACTTGAAAGACTTAAAAGGTTGAAGCCAAAAACTAAAGAACAGATTGATCATGATGCAGAGGTTGCAAGGCTAATGTTAGAAGAAGATTTGGCTGATAAGGAAGCTGAAAAGGAAGCTAAACAAGCCCAGATGGATCATGATGAAGAATTTGCAAGGAAATTAGCTGCTGATGATATAAGGAATATAGCTGAATTCATGAGAAGGAAAAGATCAAATGAAGTAGATAAAGAAGAATTCAATGATCAGTTGCAATATTTTCTAGATTCTGATGTGATGGTAAGAGCACAAGCTTCTATGGTTCTTAGAGATCAAGAGTTAAATGAAGATGAGAAGACAGAGGAGCTTAAGGAATTTATACTCAAGAAGAATAGAGTTACAAAGTGGGAAGATCTGATTCATAGAATAAGAGAAAGCCAGAAGTCTGGGTACAAGACTAAGTTACCTACAAAGAGAGAACTTGTTGAGGATATGAAGCATTATTTGAAGAACTCAGCAAATTACTCAATGAAAGATTTCAAGGGAATGTCTTATGCTGTTATTGAAAAAGAATTCTGTGAAACTTATGCTATTTTGAATTCTCCAAAAAAAATGTCAAAACAGGTAAGAAGAGGGAAGCAGAATCTATAGAATCAGAAGTTGCTAAGAAACAAAAGTGTGATGAAGAAGGATTAACTGATGAGAAGATTAAAAGCATGATGGTGATTATTCCAGAGTATTCTTACATTAAACCTTTGCAGGTCAAACATCCAATAATTGACTGGGAAGTGTTTACTGATGGTAGAATGAAGGGTTGGAAGATTATCAGGTTAGGAGATATTTCTGAAAGATATAAGTTGTTTAAAGATTTGCTTAAAGGATTTGACAGAGAAGATCTAAATCAACTTTGGAGTTTAGTAAAAGAGAAGTTCAGAGATATTGATCCAGTTGAAGATAAAGACAAAGAACTATGGGTACAATTGAAAAGATTGTATGAACCAGATGGTGGAGAATCGATTTGGAGATTTCAAGCTCAAGTCAAGGATATCTCTTAGAAGTTATTTGGTACATGTGGAGTACACAGAGTATCTACAAAGGATGGAGTAGAAATATATATGCTGGTTGAAAAGAATTATCCACTCAGACCAGGTGTATTGACTATGCTGGTATTTGCAAAACTGGAAGCTAATGAAGAGTCTGAGATGGCTAATATGCTGGTAACGAAGATATTCAACCTTGCACAAGAAGTAAAAGCTAGATCGAAGAGATTTCCTTGATGAGTATTTGAAAGAATTTTCAGCATTAAGAAGAAGAAGCTTAATTTGAAGAAACTTAATGATTGGGAGGAAATCATAAGTTTAGGGGAGGATTGTTAGGAATTAAGCTTAAGCAGTTAAGACTGTTGGAGGTAACAGTTAGAACTGTTGAAGGAAGAAGTTAAGACTGCTGAAGAGTATTGAAGACAAGAGCAGTTAAGACTGCTGAGAGAAGAAGTTCAGACGGTTTATGATTTATTGTAAAGTAGATAATTATGGAAAATATATTGTGTATATCGTATAAGAATAGATTGATAGTTATCTTGTACAGGAATCTTTGGTCTATAAAAGGATTGCCTAGGTTAAGGTTTAAGAGACACATATACATACACAATACAATATACAATACATAGAGAGTTATATACGTATTATTAAGATTCAAGGTTGTAAACCCTAGTGATAGGAAGATCACTCGTATTATTTGCTAATAATATTGAATCATTGAAAGTTATTCATTCTGTGTTCTTTGTTTATTCAATTCATACAAAACATATAAGATCTTCTAAGTACTAGCTAGTAAATTCCGCGTGCTAGACTAAGTATAATTCTTCGTATCACATCTAACACAAGGAGTGTGTGTAGATCCGGTCAATTAGTAAAGTTGTAAATTTGTTCTAGAGTGATTTGTGTAGAAACGGGATCTTCTGATTAAAAACTTGTTTACGTTAATTTTAACGTAATGTGATTTCACATTTTGTCATCCTCAAAACGTGAAGTTATTGAAAGATAGAAATAACGTTTTTAGAACATTATTTGCATCAACAATCTCCCCCTTTTTGATGACGACAAAACATAAACTCATTTTATGTTAAAATTAATTTTAACCAAGTTTTTAATGAGTTTACTCCCATTTCTCCCCCTTTTTGTCGAAGCAAAAAGGTTGCTAAGGCTCCCCCTTGATGTATACTCCCCCTCATTTGGAGAACACCAAGGAATCGAGCAATGATTCATGCTACAAAGCAAGGTTAGATAACAAGTATACAAAATCTAACATGTAGCACACATGACAAATATCCAACCACAAAAATGACTAAAGAGCCAAGCCCAAAATAAAATAACCACATAAAAGAAAACATTCATTCATAAAAGAAATGTCATACATAAGTATGACTACATGATAGAAGCAAATTAAACAACAAGAAAGCACATAAACATCAATAGTTGTATGAGACTTCAAGATTTGCTTCAAACATCAAAAGGGTTCCTAGACTTTTATTGGAGAAACTAAACATAACCATGTTTAGTTGGTTGGGCTATTTGGTGGTGGAGGGGGTAGGATGATGGGTCCTTGGGGTGGTGTGAGTAGGTGTTCAAGGTATGAGAATTGAAGACTCAACTTATCTCTAAGACTCATGATGAGGAGTTGGTTGTGGTGACAACAAGGACAACTTAGGGTATGTGGTTGTAGGGGATAAAGAATGGGATGACCCATTAAAGGTTGTGGTGATGGTGATAGTGATGAGGATGATGTGTTAGTACCAAGTTCAAATGGTGATGTAGGTGATAGGGTTAGTGTGAGAGCTAAAGGATGTGGTGATGGTGAGAGGGAAGATGATGAAGTATTACTCCCAAGCTCAAAGGGAGTTGATGGTGATGAGGTAAGTGTTAAGGCTAGTGGTTGGATGTGACTTGGTTGAGACAAGGGTGTGGTGACTCTTGTGGTGGAGGTGGATGATGATGTAGGACTTGTTGAGTTGGCCTTTGATGGAGCTTGGGGTGTAGAGATTGAGGAGGTTGATTTGGTTAAGGTTTGTGGTGTGAGGGTTTCTTCATCATCATCCAAGGTTAAATCAATGAAAATTATCTCATTGGAAGGTTTGGTTGAGGTTTGTGGTGTGTTGACATTCTTGATCCATTGATCAATAAGAATTGTCTCATTGGTTGGTTTGAGGTTAAATCTTGGCTTTTTAGCTTTATGTGAAGATATGATAATTGTATGGTGAATGTGAGGTGGTGAGGATGAGCAATGGATGATGTTAGCTTAAATAGCCAAATCAAAACATGCAAGGTTGGATAGGATTGTGAATTTGGGGATTTGGGTGTATTGGAATCAGGTTGTGTTTGCAGATTTCCAGGAAAAGAGAGTCAAAAAGTGGAAGAGAACAGTAAAATTCGTCTTCCCAGGGCACGGTACCACTAAAGGCACCACGGCACCACTAAATTTAATGGAGCCGTCCCCTATTTAGTGGAGCCGTGGCCTCCAGTTGACCCTTTTTCTAGTTCTGCAGGTTCTAGGCTACCTAAAATGGGTAATTTTGGGTGGACTGTATTGCAGCAAATCCCAAAGTCTCAAACTTCTAAAGAGTTATCACATAGATTTCCTAACACTAGTCTTCAACTAGAAACTAACAAAATCATGTGATCATCTAAGTTTAGGCAACTATTGAGCATGCATCAAGCAATTTTATCATCTAGTGCATGCATGAAAGCATATGAACTAGGCAAAGTTCATGAAAAAGATAAAAACATTAATATTGATTAACTACTTAAAGTTACCAATGTCAAGTAAAAATTGTTAAGACAATTTAAACATGTTAATGTTAGATGGACATTGCCATGACCCCATTGATAATAACTTAATAATACTTAAGTTAGTAATACTACTTAAGTAACACTATCTAATCACTTCTCTTCCCCAACTTCTTTATCTTATTCCCCAATCCTTTAATTGCCTTGCCAATGGACTTGAACCCCCCGATTGTTTGCTCATGCATCAACACTTGTCGGTTATACATCATAGTTTGCCTTCTCATTACGGCGGTTAGGTTGGTTTCGCCGAATTGAAGGTCGGTGGTTCGTTGGAACGATGAAGTGTCAAGGTTACGAAAGTAGGTGTTGGGAGAGGGAGTATGAGGACGAGACGTTCCTTCTTCGTTCACCTCATCATCGTCCTCATCCATAGGTTGAGAGGACGAACCATGACTGAAGGAGGAAGAAGAAAGAGGAATATCGGAAGTGGATTTACGACCACGTTTGGACCCTTTGTCCTTACGTTGCTTTGTGCGGCGTTGTGGTCCACCAAGGGGTTTCATGACCGGATTGACTAGGACCACTACGGAGATTTGGAAAAGTTTCCATGACCCAATTGAAGAGACGAGTAAGCAACATACCGTATGGCATGAGCTTATCAGAACGGCTATGAATATTGGCCATCCTCTTGACCATGTAGTATGCGAGGTTATATGGTTCCTCGATACTAAGACAGCAGAGCATGTGAGCGAGACTCGCCGAAACGTGATCCCGGTTGCCCGCAAGGCTCAACACGTTCTCACGTATAAGGAGTTCCCAACTTCTAAGGTCGGGAAGGAGTTCTTTGAGGTAGATTTTGTTTGGGTCAAGAAGGACAATGGAACCATCACGTTTTTTATACGTGTTGGCGACTCGAGGTGTTTGGATGACTTGTTTGATGGCTTCGAGGTCGGGGATTTCGGTACGATAAGTACCTTGATTTTCAAGATTGTAGAAAAGAGACTCTAGGGAATGATCTTCAGTGTATGCACACTGACCATACGAAGGAACACCGAGAATCTCACCAATCTCGGAGACAGACAAGATGATGTTTTGGTTTTGGATCCAAAAATCAAGGAAGACATTACCATCAACATCAGTGAAGGTACGGACTTGACTATAAAACTCGAGGACAAAACGAGGACAAATTTGACTGTTAATTTTGTATAAACAATCAAAGTCAATGGTAGGAAAACAGACTTGGATGTTATCCAATAGAACATAATGAGCATCGACTACACAACCTTCGTGTATATATCGATCTTGGACTTTAGCAAGATGAGCTTTTTGCTCAATGGGGATGTTTAGATCGTCTAGAAGACGGGGAATGTAAGGTTTGGTATCTTGATAATCATTACGAGGCATCGTTACCTACAAAAGTATAATTTTGTACATGTTAACTTGTTGCATTTTAGCGATCATATCTTTAATGTGTATGTGTGCCTAAATGCAAACAATGTGGAGGTGCGGTAATCTCGACTCTAAAAATAAAATTAAACCTAATGAGATTACTGATGCGTGGTTTTGCGACCTTACAACAGGTTTTACCTCTCGAGGGATCTCAAGAGGTTTGCAATCCCCACCAGGCAGTGTACCTGACCGATGTAGTATAGTGTAGTGGCAAGTACCTGGGGATTGATCGTTCTCTAGGGCAATAGTGTCGTTAGGATTAAAAAACTACTCTAATAGGCCTAAGGGTGAGGGAAGATTCTTTTTGTATTTTTTTTATATTTTTTTATAAAAGCAAGTAAAATATCGGGTTTGAAGGAGTGGGCGGAATTAGTTGCTAGTCAACTAACCCAAATAACTACAATTGCAAATAAAATAAAATAACTGAAAATAAAAAGGTTGTGGAACTTATATGGAGAGAAATGTGTTTACTTAGATTTTCTTACTCCCTAACTATCTTTTACCGGTTGATTAGTGTGTATTAATTGCGTGGATGACGGGTGTATTCCTTAATACCAATCGTGGGGTGGCGTACGTACTTCCCCAACTCTATAAGCTCCTACTTCACTCCTATGTCGAGCCGGCTAAGAAGCTCCTAACATGGGATCACTAGAATTCGCTCATGCATTAAATACAACCATAAAAACCTTAGTACGCATTGGTTCATGTTTCTTAAGACGATCAAGCAAGTTACCGTATAGGAGGTTAGCCAGTTTTCTTAAGCCTAATATCGATGAACAATCATCCAATACAATTAATAACACACCAACAACCAATAATCAATAGTTAGGTTTCATTAGATCTAAGCAAACACAAGATAAATCTAGCCTAGCATGTTAAATAAAAGACAAGAACAAGAAATAATCAAACAACACATAGACATATTGAATGATTAATTGATTACTTATCTTCAATTGAACATGGGAGATCCAAGGGTATAAAACCCTTAAAAGTAGCAGAAAAATCATCTTAGGGTTTCTCCTCACAAAGTTGCACACTAATGACTAAAAATTATGAAAATATATATAGGAAAACAGATCTGACGGCGTCACGTTATAGAGCGTGACGCCGTCACCTCGCCGCGGTTAGGGTTTCTTGATGGCCTTCTTGACGCCGTCCCCCTTTAATCTTCCAAAATCCTCTCTGGCTTATCAAGGGTTGACGGCGTCACACTGGGGCTTGACGCCGTCACATGTACTTTTTCAGCCGATTTTGAGACTTTGTCGTTTTCTTCACTTTTATGCTCCAAAAACGTCCAAAATGCTTCATTTTCCAGATTTCTTCTCCAAAGTACCTAAAATGACAAAAGGAACGATTTAGGGCAATATTTGATCAAATAAATACGATTTAGGGATTAAATGACCCCCTAAAAGCGGTACACTTTTCGCTTCATCAAATACCCTTACACTTGACATTTGCTTGTCCTCAAGCAAATGCGCTTTTATTCTAATCAAAATACAAGTTAGGGGTCATTTAACGCTAATATAAAAGTAATTACAACAAATAGTCGTTCCACTTTAATCATAATAAGCACGGAGATTACAGAATAGCACCTCACAAGTAGTGTTTAGATACTCACATCTCTCAGGTGTCATAAAAGTATATCTCATAAATGAAAATGAATAATATCTCTCACTACCTGTCATAGCAAATAGATTACCATAGGCTTGGGAAAGGATCAAAAACCTCCTCCACTAGGCGTAAGCACCTAAGATAAACTATCAAAGAGGGCTTTTAAATGGGTTATAACGTTAGGTGTAGGGATATGATAAACACGGTTTTGTTGGATAAAGGATATTTTACTGGTGGCGAGTTAAACATCTTGATTAATTACATGTACAATATGGCGTTGCTAAGCCAAGACTAGACTCGACTTAAGCTAATGAAAAAAAAAATAACAAAAAGATAAAATAAACATAGAATGAAACGGGATGGTAGTCCGTATGGTTTTTTTTTTTTTTTTTTTTTTTTTTTTTTTTTTTTTTTTTTTTTTTTTTTTTTGCATACACTCTTGCCCTACCATCCAAAATAATACATCGTAGGGGGGTTGTATCCCCCTTACACTTGAACTTTTACATAACTTTACAATTAACTATTCTAATGACTCGAATTAAGATAATCGAAACACTTGGAGTACTTTTAAAATATTTAGCACATATGGGAGTAATAATGTTGTTCTTCCCCATTACTCCATTACACTAGTACTTTACCCATGAGTCCCAATCGTCCCAAAACAATATGTACAAGGATATGACTCGAATTAGCAACCATGTAATCAATTAGATAATTAACTTGGGGTTTAAACAAATGTTGTCACAATAATGCACTAAAAATGAGTGCATACAAGGTAGGCTAAGGCGATTTGGGTGTACATTTAAGTGGGGTGTAAACAAATTCTTACTTTAAGTAAAATGCTTAAAGTTAGAAACGAAAAGATAGGCTCTGAGGGGTGTACTAGGGGTATCGTGTACTAAAAATGAGTACAACGCAAAGGGTGTGAGAGAATTACTTGACCAATCTAGCCAATGTAATTATAACAAAAACACAGGTGTAAAACAATGGGTTAATCCTAATGCCTCTTATCATGTAGTAAATCTAACTACACGAATATAGTCTCACTTGTGGCCTCGGAATGGTCCTAACGCAAGTTCTAGAATCTAAGTGCTACCGGTACACACATCATAGCATAAATGCTTTTCCTACCAATTTCTAGGGGCGAACCTCACATATTTGGGGGTGGAAATTTTTTTAGTGGTACGGTTTTGTGCTAGTCATATAACTCCTATCCGTGAGACGCTCATTAAGACCAAAGTTTCACTCCTATATGTTGTAAAAAATTTTAAATTTGGCACTAAAATTGCCCTAACAAGTATTTATCTCAGTTTTATTACACATCTACCATCAAACAAACAAAAATCAAGCGTAATAGCATTCTTTAAGGTATCGTACTTTACCCCCCCTTACACTTAAGATGAACATTGTCCCCAATGTTCAAATAACAAGATGTAAAAGTAAATAAGGTAAAAGAATGAAATCAAATACTCCCCTGATTCGCTCGGTGGATAGAGAGGTAACATGGTTAGATCTTCTTCCAAGGTAATGTGGAAGCTTCAAGACTAAAGCAGCGCCAAAAGCTAGATTCCACATACATCTCCTTGTCCAAAATAACCTGTTAAACCTGAGAAAACAAACACGAAAACCTGCATAACATCGGCGGGATAAATCTGTATAAGGATATAATGCTTGTGGAATGATTATTTTGCAGATTCCTGGAGTTTATAAGTTAGAGATTTAATAAAGCATTTTATGATTCCAGAAGAAAAACAAACTTTCAAAAAAAAAAAATTCCAGAAAACTGTTCCTGACGCCGTCAGAAGTGATCTGACATATTTTTCATGTTAAGTTTCCGGAAAATTTCTGGAAAAACTCAATCCTTATTTCCTGGAAATCCTGCAAAATATCATTATGACTCGATACAAGCATTTGAATCAAACAATTACTAATATGTATGTTAATTTAATATTGTTATGATTCATGTTCATTTGTTCTAATAAACCGATTTGGATTTCCCTTACACTTATCTTTTGCAAAATACCTTTATATGTAGTTAAGACGAAGTTAAAAACAAGATAAAGCATTTTCACAATTTAGTTTCGAACATGAATCAATAATAATAAAAATTAAACATACATACGGAAGCAAATAAAATCAAACAAACAAAAAATAAACACACAAAGCAAATAAAGCTTGGGTTACTTCCCAAGAAGCGCTTTTCTTTATTAACGAGTCTTGTAGCTAGACTCAAAGTCCTTTTAACCTATGTAAGTGAGATCGTCATCGAGGACATCTTTAGGGTTAAGCTTGGATTGAAGTTTTCTATTGGTCCGCATAGTACGATATATCTTTTCAAACCTCTCTCCATCCGGGTCATACAATGTCATCTTAATATGCCATGACCCATCTCCATCTTTGGGTGGTTTGTCCCAATCCCACTTATGATCATTGTCTTCACATGTCCACCTATTCATCCCTAGGTTAATTGGCAAAACTCCTAGGAAATCAATCATCTTCCTAAAAACTAGAGGGTCTTCAAATGGATCCAATTCGGTGTCCCTAGCCAAGAGTTGTTCTACCGTATGTGTTCGGCTCACAAAGTCCTCTTCTAGGAAAAATGGGCGTTGGGGTCCTATGAAGTCTCCATCGATCCAGGGTCCATATCTAGATGGTCTCCTATTTAATTCTAACCAATGGGGTGTTGGTTCCTCACTAGTATCATAGGCATGTTTCTTCACATCATAGACTGACCAAGTATCACCTTCTCCAACCGCTATCTTAGATTCCTTACAATCAATCATAGCACTAGCGGTCGCCAAAAATCCTCTACCTATCAACAAGGGGCATGTAGGGTCGCTAACCATATCAAGGACGTGGAAATCGGCTAAAATGGTTAGTTTTCCTATGTGTACTAACACGTCCTTGATTATTCCAACCGGGTAAGCAACACTTCCATCCGCTAAGCCTATTATTACCTCAGTTTCTTCAAGTTTCCCTAGTTTTAGAGAGGTGTGGAGAGGTAACGGAAGTAGGTTAAGGCTTGATCCAAGATCGGCTAATGTGTCATAAGCCTCCGAATTACCGATCTTGCAAGGTAGAACAAATAAGCCTGGATCATCTAACTTCTTAGGTAGTTTGTTTTGAACGAAGGCGGTCCCTTTGTCACCTAACTCGAGCTTCTTCTCATATTTTTCTAAGAGGGCATTATAATAGGGGGCTCGTGCTAATACATCAATAACCGGACGTTCAAGGTGGAGTTCCTTAAATTCTTCGTCAAGGTTTTGAGTGGGAGGTGTTTCAACTATGTTGTTGACCAATTTAGTGTTGGATATCATAACTTCTTGGTCATTTTGAACGACTTGGGTTTGTTTGAAACATGAGCTCATGGAATTGACCGAATAATATTGTGGACAAGAACTAGGAGACGAAACCGATGAAATGGCGTTGACGTTTAGTTTCGGGTTCTTGACTATGTTGCTAGGGAGTGCTCCCATTTCTCGGTCATTGAGGGCTTTCAACAAAGTGTCAATCTTATTGGTCATCTCGCTTTGTTTTTGTTTGAAATCGGCTTCAAACTTTGCTAAACGAGCTTCTTGAGATGTCACGAAGTTGGACATCAACCCTTCAAAGTTATTGGTACTACCATAGTTGGAAGGATTGTTGTTGAAAGTACGGTTCGAGGATGAACCGCTTGATTGAAAACGATTAGGTGGGTTGGAAGAATTGGTTTGTTGTGCGTTTTGGTTTTGTTTCCACCTAAGGTTTGGGTGATTTTTCCATGAGGGGTTGTATGAATCACCGTAGGGGTTTGGCTCGGGTTTGAAAGTGTACCACTTGTCTCTCGCTCCGTCGGTACGCGAGGATGCGTAGTCCGCAAAAGCTTGTTCGGGGAGTTCCACGCAATCACGAGTGTCGTGGGGACCACTACATAATTCACACGAAGAAGTGATTTTGTTCACTTGGCTTGAAGGTTTAGGAGCCTCGTAGGATTTCATAAGAAACTTGACTTGGTCTTCAAGTTCTATGATCCTACGGTCGGAAGTGCTTGAATTGTTCGAAGGCAAAGATATTGCCTTGACCGTTTTATTCAAATCACGGGGATCATTCCAACTTTCGTTGTCATAAAGAGCAAGATCTTCCAGGAGAGCCCATGATTGTTCCGCACTTAGGTCACGTAGCTTACCACCGGCCGATTGGTCAATGGTTTGCTTCGTGGAGAGATTGATGTGGTCATAGAAAATTTGGACTTGGAGCCAAAGTTCTATGCCATGGTGAGGGACTTTTTGGAGTAAGTCCTTGAATCGAGTCCATGCCTCGTAGAGGGTTTCGCCTTGACGTTGTTAGTCAACTAACCCAAATAACTACAATTGCAAATAAAATAAAATAACTGAAAATAAAAAAGTTGTGGAACTTATATGGAGAGAAATGTGTTTACTTAGATTTCCTTACTCCCTAACTATCTTTTACCGGTTGATTAGTGTGTATTAATTGCGTGGATGACGGGTGTATTCCTTAATACCAATCGTGGGGTGGCGTACGTACTTCCCCAACTCTATAAGCTCCTACTTCACTCCTATGTCGAGCCGGCTAAGAAGCTCCTAACATGGGATCACTAGAATTCGCTCATGCATTAAATACAACCATAAAAACCTTAGTACGCATTGGTTCATGTTTCTTAAGACGTTCAAGCAAGTTACCGTATAGGAGGTTAGCCAGTTTTCTTAAGCCTAACATCGATGAACAA
Source organism: Artemisia tridentata subsp. tridentata (assembly GCA_021014915.2). Taxonomy (NCBI): domain Eukaryota; kingdom Viridiplantae; phylum Streptophyta; class Magnoliopsida; order Asterales; family Asteraceae; genus Artemisia; species Artemisia tridentata. The sequence goes on from CP139509.1 coordinate 476,364,771, forward strand.
TCATCCAATACAATTAATAACACACCAACAACCAATAATCAATAGTTAGGTTTCATTAGATCTAAGCAAACACAAGATAAATCTAGCCTAGCATGTTAAATAAAAGACAAGAACAAGAAATAATCAAACAACACATAGACATATTGAATGATTAATTGATTACTTATCTTCAATTGAACATGGGAGATCCAAGGGTATAAAACCCTTAAAAGTAGCAGAAAAATCGTCTTAGGGTTTCTCCTCACAAAGTTGCACACTAATGACTAAAAATTATGAAAATATATATAGGAAAACAGATCTGACGGCGTCACGTTATAGAGCGTGACGCCGTCACCTCGTCGCGGTTAGGGTTTCTTGATGGCCTTCTTGACGCCGTCCCCCTTTAATCTTCCAAAATCCTCTCTGGCTTATCAAGGGTTGACGGCGTCACACTGGGGCTTGACGCCGTCACACGTACTTTTCCAGCCGATTTTGAGACTTTGTCGTTTTCTTCACTTTTATGCTCCAAAAACGTCCAAAATGCTTCCTTTTCCAGATTTCTTCTCCAAAGTACCTAAAATGACAAAAGGAACGATTTAGGGCAATATTTGATCAAATAAATACGATTTAGGGATTAAATGACCCCCTAAAAGCGGTACACTTTTCGCTTCATCAATTACCCAAACACTCCTAACTTCACTTTCGCTCAAACAAATATGTCGAAGAATACACATTAATTGTGTAATTCGATCCATACTTGTGAGATCATGTATGCATGCAAAAATGTTTTTGGTTTGCATCAACAATGCATGAAAAGGTTTCATGATCCTAAACACGTGAACCTTTTTGAAAATGATGGAATTGGGGTGTTTGGCAAATGCCTCAACTTGGCGCCAAAATTCTCAAAATTGAAAAGCCTCATTGTTAATGGTTCCTAATCCAATTTTAATCATCCTAGACATGATTCCACTAGAAATAATTAATCTTAATTCAATTTGAATGGGAAAATTCGGACTAGATTATGCCACATTAGTGAGTTAATAATAATCCTAGGTTTAGTGAATCATGTAAGTACTACATTGTCTATTCCCAGTCTTAATTGCATAAAAATCTAACAAAAATTGATAATCCCCAATTCGATTTTATGCATAAGAACAAACCCTAGACTCAAATTGAAAAGAAATTAAAGATGATTGACTTACAATTTGTGTTGTAGTGATAAAGATTTGTTGATTGCAATGCCTCGATCTTGATTAGCAAGTGTGTAATTGAATTTAGGTGTGGGTTCGGTTTTTGACAGCAAGAGGGAGTGAGTTTATCTGTTTGAAATGGTTGTGCAGAGGGAAAGGGAGAAAATGGGCGTTTTCTCAGACATACGGTACCACGGTACCTCTAAACATTAGTGGTGTCGTGCCACTTTAGTGGAGCCGTGTGTCTCTGAGACCCTTTTTTATTCTATTTCGAGTCTTGACTGATTAATCTTACTTATTTAGTAAGACTTTTTGACGCGAAGAAAAAGTTTATACCTAATAAACTCTTTAACAAAAGTGATTAGGCGAGATGACAAGGAACGACCATAGTATTTCCAAGGAAATGCCTAAGTTGTCATTGGAGGAAAATGAGGATTGACTTTTAATATTTCCCGTGAAATATTTAAAAGTCACGTGACGAGTCGTGAGGAGTGAGAGAGATGGCTTGAAAAAGTCACGAGGTGGTGCGTAAGGAATGACTTCAATATTCCCAGTGGAATATTGAGCAAGTGGTGAGATATGACGAAAGGGATGAATTTAATATTTCCAGTGAAATATTGAAATAGTCATGAGCGGGATGAGGAGGATGACTTAAAAAGTCATGAGACGAGACGTAAGAAATGACTTCAATATTTCCAGCGAAATATTTAGAAAGTCATGAGGTGAGTTATGAGAGATGACTTCAATATTTCTGAAGAAATATTCAAATAGTCATGAGAGGGGTGTGAGGAGCGTATTGGTTAGAGTGTTGACGATGTTGTCTTTTAATGAGAACTTTTCAAAGAAAAGATTTCTCTTTTGACATCATTAGGAGATGACGTACTTCGATAAGCTTCGTACATGAGCAATCCATGGGGTTCTAGGTTAAGTCTATTTGCACCTCGGCTATCACTCTTCACAGTAGCGTTGTTGAGATGAACGTCTCATTTGATTAGAGCTTGTCTCATCCATAGTGCTTGTTGTCATGCCTTTCTGGCGCTTACGTATTCGGCTTCGGTAGTGGAGATAGCAAGAGTTGTTTGTTCTTGAAGAATCAAGAAGTTTGGCAACAATCTATGAAGGTGCAAACCTCACTCTTACTTTTTCAATCCACATTCTCTCCCACATTATCATGTTTGATATAGACAACAATTTCTATACCAATCCCCTTGAGATATCATAATCTCAAGTGTATAGTGCCATTAATGCATCGGAAGATACATCAAACACTTTAAGGTAAGAAGTTTTGAGATCCTTCTTACAAGTGGGCACAAAGCCAAACACTAGACATGATAATGGGCCTATATGCCGTTAGGTAAACCAAATTACCTATCATGCCCCTAACCTAGTAATATCCGCGCACTCACCTTCATAGACTCATGTGAGATTCGTTTTTGCGGATATGGGCATTTTAAAATCGATTAAGATTTTTCTAAGTTAGGTATCTTATACATATGTATTATACTTAGGTTTATGAGGATACTTTCTGCAAGTAATATTATATACGTGCTATGGAAGAAACTTGATTCACTCATCATTGCTCATCTCAAACTTGTCACGCATGATCTTTGAGCGATCATTGTACATTTATGGACAAGTTGAGTTTTTCATGATAATCTTTGACAAATATTTGAGTCATGATGAAGTGTGAATTTTGTTTCTTTGTGATAGTGCCTACTAAGTTAGATTCTAACTACACTATATGTCTAGCATTTCTACCAACAAAGGGTGTTTTAAGAAAGCGTACCTGAGCCTGAGGTGTTGCCCTTAAAACTTTGAAGACTAGACTACATTTGTTGAAAGCTAGGCATATGACACACTACTTGACTCTTCATCACTAGATTAGTGTAATTACTAATCACACTCCATTTGTTGGACTTCCCATTTATTTACAACCATGATTATCTAGCAAAACAGAAGTTCAAACATCTGGTCCCCAATATCTCATGGGTCCAAAGTTGTTAGTGGCAAACATCCTTCGCATTTGTTGCATTAGTTTAGGATGTGAGAATGGAGGACACGTTTCCCATGGTAAGTAACTTTGGTGATTGACGGTTATTCTAAGTTACGGGGAAGTTACTTGGATAACTTTGTCTTCTAAAGTTACTTCTCGGTAGAGGAGTTCTTGACCGAGGTTTGGGAGAATTTGTTTTCATAGGTGGATGAGTCTTTGACCTAGTGTCGGGCTTTACGAATCCAAGTCCGGGAGTTGACAAGGGTTTGTAAAAGCTTTTGACTTCCTCTGTGCTAGCAACAGGTACTTCAGTACCATTTAAAACTATGTGACTTGGTTTAGGACTTAAGTTATTTTTTAGAATTGACCCAGTTCTGACTTCAGCACCAGACGGTACCACGGTACCACTAATTTTAGTGGTGCCGTCTGTGCCTTTAGTGGTGCCGTCACCTTCAGACTCAGAAACTTCAGGCTTTACAAATTTTACATGTTTAGTACTACTTGTGGAAGCCTGATTTGGGTCAAATCCTAAACCTGCACGGTCATGTTCATTATATCTAATGTCTTCAAGTATATCATTAAGTACTTTTGTTCCTTTTTCAAACTTAATAATTCTCAAAGCATTTTCTTTGAGTTTTTCGTTTTCTACTTGAAGACTTATGCATGACCCACATCCTAAGTCTACTTCTTTATTTTTCTCAAGTCTTTTGACTTGATCCTTTAGTTCTAAAATTAGCAATTCAAGTTCTTGCAATTTTAATTTTAGTTTTGTGTTTCTACCTAAAATCTTAGAGCAAACCTCGCATAATTTATTGTATTAGTCATGTAACCTATTGTCATCTATTGACGAATTATCATCACTATAATAAGAAGAGTCTGAATGTACCTCATTAGAAGCTTGAACCATTAGGCATGTTTCATCATTGGGCTTCTTCTCTTCTTCTTCACCGCTATCACTCCAAGAGCCTCCTACGAAAGCTCGTTGGTTGTTGGATTTCGGTGGTTTGGGACATTCTCCTATGAGGTGATTAGAATCTCCGCATCTAAAGCATATCCTATCACTCGTCCCTTATTTTCATCTTGATTCTTTTGAAATGACCTCTTTTCATTGCGAGGTTGTCTAGGAAATCTACCTTTCCTCCTCAGGAACTTTCTAAAGTTTCTAACGGCTAGTGCATACTCTTCATCATCACTATCGGAACTTGAACATTCCTCATCACTAGACTCCTTCTTGGCTTTCAATGCTAGAGATCTAACACTCTCGCCTTTGCCTTTAACTATATCGGAGTCCTTCTTGATTATCATCTCGTGAACTTTCAAGTTTCCTATTAGTTCATCGAGTGATAATGTCGCCAAGTCCTTTGACTCTTCTATGGCGGTGACCTTTTCTCTCCATTTAGGATGTAGAGCCCTAAGAAACTTCCTAACATAATTCTTGCTAGAGTAACCTTCATCAAGAGCTTTAAGACTAGTGATAATAGTATTAAATCTAGCAAAAGCACTATCTATTGACTCATCTTCCAAAATGGAAAATTGTTCATATTGTTGAACAAGAAGGTCTATCTTGTTCTCTTTGACTTGGTTATTACCTTGGTGAGTGACTAACAAAGTTTTCCAAATATCTTTTGCCGTATTGCACATGAAAATTCTTTCAAACTCCTTTTTCAGCAAAGCATTGTAAATCATCATTTTAGCCTCATTATTTTTGGCTAGTTTTCTTTTAAGTTCATCACTTTGTTTTTCATAAGGAACTATTTCATCCTTTCTAGTTTCCGGATTCTTTTGAATCGGTTGAAAGTCACCCTCGGTAATAACGTGCCAAATATCAATGTCTTTTGATTTCACATACGTTTCGAATCTTGTTTTCCAATAAATAAAACAATCGGTTTCGAAAAGTGGTGGTCTTTGCATAGATTGCCCTTCTAGATATTTGTCGGAATCCATTGATCGATTCAAGTTTTAAAATACAATATACTTTAAAATCTTGACTGACGTGGCTCCTGATACCAATTGTGAAAAACTAGAAGGGGGGGGGGTTGAATAGTTTTTCCGGTTTTTTAAGTTCTTTTAAAAACTTCTTTTAAAACTTTGCTATTGGAAACTTTGATTCGATTCTTATGTGCAATCAAACAACACCAATATGAACTACACACTAAACTAACTAATAATAAGTAATAAAAGTAAAGAGTATAGATGGAAAGATCATACCGAGACAAAGGGATTTATAGTGGTTCGGCTACGAAGCTCTTCTTCGCCCTACTCCACACCCCGAGTACCACACTCGAGAGTTTCAAACACTATGTCAACAACTTCCCTTCAGGTGGAGAAAACCGTACACGTCGCTTATCCTATTTCCGACACTAAGCTAGATGTCGAGTGCTAATCTTAGCTAGCACCAATCTACCACGGTCCACTTGACCAATCACTCAAGCCCAATGGCTTCAAGAGATCTCCAAGATCTCGACACGATCACAATGATCAACACTCACTTGACTAACTCTATCCTATTGACCCTTGATCTTCTTGATCAATCACACAAGCCCAATGGTTTCAAGAGATATTCACTATCTCTATAAGATCACAATGATCTTGACTCACTCTCTCACAAAAGAAAAATAATCTTGATGTATGCTATGATACAACAAGGTTGTAACAAATGTTACAATAAACCTAACAACTATAACTCTTGTATCTTCTTGAATACTTTGAGTTCTTCTCTTGCACTTGAAGAGGAATGACAACACCTTGTATCAACTTAGATACTTTGTGTTCTTCTCTTGCTATTGAAGAGGAATGAAGAGGATCTCTAAGTTGGATGATTGGATCACTCTTGAACAAAAGAAAAACTAAACTAAATGATCAAGAAAAGAAAATGGTGTGAGGGATTTAAACTCAGAAGTTTCTGTGTGAAAAAGGGTGAAGAAAATCTGTGAAGTGGGCTGGTATTTATAGGCAGAAAAAATCTGGCCGTTACAGAGGGACGGCTCCACTAAATCACCGACGGCTCCACTAAATTTAGTGGAACCGTGTCAGACAAAGACGCTCAATTTTTTGTCTTTTCTGGTGAAAACTTATTTGGGGAAGTTTGGAGCTGATTTTGGGGGGGAAAATAGTTGTTGTGTATTTTAAACTTATTTTTCCATTAAAACATTTCTTAATTATTCAAAAATAATTTGCAAAGTATATTTTTGAAGAAAATGTTTTGTCACATAAAAATGTGAAGTCTTAAATCCAAATTTACTTCTTTGATCATTAGTGAAGTTGTAAATTTGTTCTAGAGTGATTTGTGTAGAAACGGGATCTTCCTATTAAAAACTTGTTTACGTTAATTTTAACGTAACGTGATTTCACATTTTGTCATCCTCAAAATGTGAAGTTATCGAAAGATAGAAATAACATTTTTAGAACATTATTTGCATCAACAAGGGATCAAGGAAAACCTTGATTACCTTAAGGCTAAACAACACAACCTGGGCGTTTTCTATAGAATCCACTCCTGATATACACAAACACACTTTTTGGTGTTTACATTTTAACACACCCTAAAACTAATAACATGTATCTCTTTATATACTAGATAATTAGGTTTACAAAGGACTAATAAGTAAAATCTTCTTTGTCTTCTAAGTCCCTCGTGTTTTGCATTGTCTTCATTCTTCACTTATTGTTTTGTATTTATCAACTCAAATATAAATCCCAACATATAAGGCTCTAAAAATAAAATATATAACTTGGATTTTATGTTAGATTTGGATTAAATGTATTTTTTATGTATTTAATATAAGTGAATTACAATTATAACTCACATGTTATTGAAATTACCGTATAGTTATTTGTATGTTATTTAAATTAGTTAAATCGATAAACTACCAACCTTATTCACCGCTTGACCTATTTACTCAAACAGGTTAAACGGGTCACAAACGGGTTGTACATGTTATGCAAGTCTGGGTTAGGGTTGAGTTTCTTGACACGATTAATAAATGGGTCGTTTTTGGGTTAAGGTTATAGTGACCCGCCAACCCGCGAACCCGAATAGGTCAACCCGAACACGACTCGATTTCCACCCCTAATTAAAGGATAAGAATATTTTACAGTTTGGGAAGATATTGAGATGACTGTCTCATATAGGTGTTGTGCTGGCTTCAAACACCCTATGGAATGTACCATGGCAATACTAGTGTACTAGAATACGCACGTACAAAATGACACTCATCATGTTATTCAAACTTTCACTATTGTGAGTTTTGAAATAAGTACTCTTAAAGTTTACTCAGATGACTACTTAGTTGTAATGTACCATACATGTTGAAAATGTTGAGGAACATTGGATTTCAACTTACTAATAGTCTCATGCAAATCTGTGATTGGTATTTGGATAATAGAACTATAAGCAGTTGTATTATATAAGTAATTGATATACCTAGTATGATCGGTTTCATTGATACTAATGTGTTTTATATTTACATGTTTAATCTATGAATAAATTTATTTATTCTAAATTTGTCCATTGTCGCTTAACGATATGGGACTATTGTTAAATTAAGACAAATGTGAGAGATTGGTTATATTCTTTGAATACTACGGATGTGTCCGCCAAACTCACATGTTATCCACGTGCTATGGATATTGGACTTCCCCAAACCTACGAGTCATCACTTTATGGATCGGTGTCATTAAGTGATATCTCGCAAATGGTTATTTTATTTGTCCTCTGACTTGAGATACAAGCAGGTATTACATGTGTGGATATTTCTTCTTGACTATAGTCAGACGCTATCCAGAACAAGGTGGTTATAAAGGCTATTCTCAGAAGTTGGTTGAAGCATATGAATGACACGTGTAGTCAAAATAAAATTTGTTCCTCCACTTGTCTTTTGGAGTATGACATTACTGGGCCCCTCGCTGAATTAATCAGATGTTTGTATGGCCATACCCAAAGTGTAAATCAAGATGATGCTTGTTTACGTTTGGTAATCTTGATTAATATCTAAAACGAGAAACAAAATATGTTAAACAATATGGAATGACTTTGATCCATAACCATAGTTTAACAAGTATCTGAAACAAAAGGATGAGCATTTATAAACCATTTAACTGAGCTGCTTTTTGAAACCACATACATGTATTTTTGGGAGCAATGTGGTGTTGCTAGACGCTTAACATTAGTATTAGTTATGACGATTATGACATTCGCAAGTGGGAGCTATTGGTTATGCTCAAGTCAAATCGCTAACTATACGGCTAGAAATACATGAGCCTATCGGGGCACACACGTATACACGAAGTACACGTTTATTATATGTTTAATATATATAACGTATATAGTTATTAAATGTATAATATATTCCACGTGATATATTTAACGTCTGTTAGTTTAGCCGTTAGACGTTGTAAACTAACTAATGATCGTTGAATACAAAAGAGATGGACCTAGATGTCGAAAACGAAAACCCTCGTCCTCCTCCCTAAAGTGGCAGGTTATGGAATGGACTAGAAGGGGGTCCAAGTGTCATTTTTCGAAAAGTGTAGGAGCATTTGACAGCAACTTAGAGAGCAAGTTAAGGGGTTATATAAACACCCATACCCCTCTCATTTTATAGTTCGTTCCACACATAAGAAGCCTTAAACGAATTCTTGTGTTAATTCGTTTTTACATCTCCATAGTTCACTGTATCAAAACCTATAAACCAATAAATCCCTGTTAAGTGTTTCGTATAAATATCAATTGATTTGATATTTATTACAAAAAGGATGTCTAGTCCAGTTTGTGGTTTGTTTGATTCTGTATCAACAGACCCGGGTTCAAATCCGGCTTTTGTCAGTTTCTGGGTTTTTTTTTGGGCTGTTTTATTCGATTCAAACGCATACCACTTGGTATTTGGATCGGATCTAAAACAATCATTAAACATAAGATGTTTTGGTAATCGTGGAATAAGCACTAGCATCCTAACGTGTGTCATTGGACGTGTAGTGTGTGCATACGATAGAGTTGATAACTTAATCACTTCGGTCTCAAGAATCATGATCAAGATCCGGTGAAATTAATTATTTATTAATTAATTAAAGGTTAGTAAATTATATGTGTTTAATTTTAATTGTTAATCAATAACAATAAACTAGATCCATCCGCTGCGTACTTGTAGTATTGATGGTTATATCAATATGAAATCCCAATAGTAAGATCACTGTTAAGAAAGGCATTCCACCATATTAGATTTGTAATTTGCA
>CP139509.1:476374186-476418568 GCA_021014915.2 Artemisia tridentata subsp. tridentata
ATTACATGTAGGATATTCACTAACACATAAACACAAGATTGGAGCTTGTATATGGATCGAATGGATGAGAAGTTAGAGAGAGAAAGTGGGAGCCTTTAGTGAGAGAAAGTAACTTGTGATCTATTAGCTTGAAAGGTCCAACCCTTCCCAAGTGTGGGAAGGGGTATTTATACTACATACATATTGTGCCCCTAGCGGGCTGTGGAGCGAGCTGACAGTGGGTAAAGACCCGACCCACTCCACAATACTAATAATAACTAAACTACTAATAATGATACTAATAATCCTATGAGCTATGATGTGCTAATAAGTACTCGGGGTGACCGAGTCTTCAACTGAATATTCATATTCCTAACAATCTCCCCCTAAGGGAGGTCACCCCGGAAGTAATGTTCTGAATTCTAGCACTTCATCCTTGGATCTTGACTTCATAGCTCGTAAACATTGATTCTTCAATATCATAGATCCTTATGCATACAGCAGTGAACTTTAAATGACTTTTCTTCTGTCTTGGATGATCTTTGATGATTCTTTGTAAGGTATCATCCATCATGTGTTTCCTAGTCATCTTTCAGCAGTATGATTCCATGTGATGTGTTATTCATTGAGCCGACATGCTCACACTATTTGGAGTCATGATCTTCAGCATCAGAGTTAGCAGAAGCAGTGTTGAAGGTCTTTTGGTTGATCATGACTTTGTTGAATAACAGTGATGATGTAGTGTGAACATGTGGTAGTGGATTGGCAACTTGTCTGCAACCAGCTACAGCATTCCACAGCTACAATCGCCAGAAGTTCCTGCATACGACAGTTAGCAACAAATCGACCGGTACTCACAAGTATGGACTTCGAAATCGTCAACAGCATAGTGTGAAGACTTTCTCTAATCCATACCAAGACCGTTCCTAATCGAAAACCCACAGAGGGCCTTTTAAGATCGTACCGTAGTACATCAACGATTAGGTGAGTCACAGGAGTTCACTCCACGACTGTAGACCGTTTGAAACCGCCGTGACAACTAAGCGTAATCCACAATGAATTACCGTAGTGACCTGCTTTCAGGGCTGTTTGATGTTGACCCTGGCAGGAATTTCCATTCAATCATTGAGAGTTACATATGTAACTTCTCTCATAAATGTTCTGGCAGATTGCTAAGATCTGCGTAGGACTCATAAAGATATATCTGGTGTCCTTAATGGTGAACAACCAGAGTAGTAATACTTCATGTCCCTAAGAGATCTTATGATGAATCCCGTGGCTCTAGACTCTATAGTGCGTTTTGATTTAGTGAGCGGAGGCTGGAGAGGACTGCCACCTTTTCAATATCATCTAACTCGGAGTGAGAGAGACGATAGGAATGTATTGAACTCCGTGACAATTGAAACAAGAGTCCTTTGAGGGACCTTGAGTGGCTAGGGAGGGTTGTGCAACGTATCACCGGGTCCATGATACTTTGTCTTCAATGCCAACAATCAACTTAAGTGATTCTGACAGCATATGTATTGACCCGGTTTCTGCCTAAAGTGTAAGGAGGGCTTCTTTCTTTTCACCCTTTATCTTTACATTTCTTTTTCATTCTTCAACCCCTTCAGTGCTTACCGAGACTTCATAACTAGCACCTTGTTGGGTTTGTTCCAGTACTAGCTCCATCTCAGTCGGCACTCTTCCCTTATCCACTTTTCTCCTTTTTAATCATACCTAAGGACTTCTACACTAACTAGTGGATTGTCCCTGGGTAGATCCCTCCGGCTCTGGCGGGATCGTGGGAACTTGAGCCTAACCTAACCATCCTTATAACTCCATACATTCATTAAAATGGTCGGTCTTAGGTGTACTTCCACAATTGCCATAAACCAATTCCTTGAAAAATCTCTCAAAGTGTTCATGATTAAGAAACACATTTTACTGACACTTTGAGAGTTTTGAATTTTTCAAATGCTCCCCCTCAACATGTGCTCGAGTGATTGTTTTATAAATTTGCACATGTTAGGTAGAGCTCGCACTTTTTGAATTGATCAACTTTCAGTGAACATGACCGATTCGAGACACGTTTACATCACTGGTTAGGCCAGCTTGAAATTATTACCCGGCCTGGTCAAGTCCACAGAAAGTTTCTCGACACGGTACACTCTACTCAGATACGTCTTTTTCGAGACACGCTTACATCACTGGTTAGACCAGCTTGAAATTATTACCCGGCCAAGACGCATCCTTTCGATTGATGACAGTTCAAGTTTCATCAATTCATTTGTTATGTCTGAGCCACACTCGCATGAGATGCCCAATCCTTTATGTTTTGTTAAAAACCATTTGCTCCCCCTCAATATGTGCATCGATATACGAAAGAGTTTAGCGCATATGGGAGAGCTTGCTTTTACGTCCAAAACATTTTGCTCCCCCTCAATATGTGCATTGATATACAAAGTAGTTTAGCACATACGGGAGAGCTTACTTTAATTTCCAAATCATCACATTTTATCAGATTTGATATTTAAATCACATTCTCTCCCCCGATCAAAAATTTCAAACCATTTGAGATTTGTGATCCCAATTGATTTAAATAAGTTTAGAAATTTTGGGAGAAAATGTGGTCTGGTTTAAATGTATTCTGATTTCGGAGCATACTATGCTCCCCCTTAAGCTAAGAGGGAGATTCACTTGTTAATATACACAGATCACATATAGAGTATTACAAGATCAGTGGAAAGTACATCACATAATTACATGTGTCCAAAAAGATAACAACACTACAAAGAACACTTATGGAGAGAATTAGCTCATGTTGTTCTTTCCAACAGTCTGTAATCTCCTTCACGAACTTTACCACCAACGAAGCTTTCCAGGTTGCGAAAGATCCTTCTTGTTTTTAGCCTTCGCTCTATGGCTTTCATAAACTCTTCACTTCTCTGTACATCCAGATCAGTCCAGAATTGAGTGTTCAATTGTGGGTTGTGAGGATTGATCTTGACTTCTTTAACCCTGAAATCCAGTGCTTCATCGATCATTCTCAGAGTTCCATCGCTGAACTTATGAATCTCACTGAGTTGCATCATCATAGGAGTTCCATGCTAGTCAGTGAACTTGACGGCTCTTGGAGATTCGATCACTTTGAAGTCGCGAATGAACTCGAGGCCCTTACGTTCCCAATTCGGCTTGGTGAGATTGAGTTTGGTCTGGTAGCTCTCAATCCCTAGTTGAAAGTCACTCACCCTTTTCCTGATGACAAGACCCCGGATCCATAAGTTGACAGCAGCAGAAAGAGCCTTCTTGTCACGAGGAGGAAGATGATCCAGGTGCCCTTGAAGATTCAGAAGGAAGAGATCCTCGAAGTAACTTGGAGGTAGATATTTGAAGTCGCTTTCAGCCATAACATACTCCTTCTGATCAGCACGACAAAGCACTATCCTGTAGGGTATTCACTAACAAAGAAACACACGTTTGGAGCACTAGAATGGATCGAATAGAAGGAGAAGAAGATGTTAGAGAGAGAAAGTGGAACCTAGTGAGAGAAATGTATGTGTATTAGATTAATACTCAAATGAGGTCCAACCCTCTCCATGTGAGGAGAGGGGTTTATATAGTAAACGACTTGACTAAATAATATGCCCCTAGTGGGCTGTGGAGCAAGCTGACAGTGGGTAAAGACCCGACCCACTCCACAATATTAATAATAACTAAACTACTAATAATATTACTAATGATCCTACGAGCTATGATTTGCTACTAAGTACTCGGGGTGACCGAGTCTTCAACTGAATATTTATATTCCTAACAATCTCCCCCTAAGGGAGGTCACCCCGGAAGTAATGTTCTGAATTCTAGCACTTCATCCTTGAATCTTGACTTCATAGCTCGTAGACCTTGATTCTTCAACGTCTAGAATCTTTGTGCCTTTAGCAGTGAACTTGCGATGACTGTTCTTTGTTTTGGATGATCTTTGAGTATTCTTTGAAGTTATCATCCAACATGCGTCTTCAAGTCATCTTGTGGCTTCGTCATCATGAGAAGTTGTGATCTTGGAGCCTTCTTTGAGATCATCAGCCACCGAAAATCTCTGAGCTCATACATTGTAGTAATGCCTCCATGTGATTTGTTGTGACCGTTTGGCCCGCATGCTCACACTTTTCTGGATCATGATAGCTATCATCAGAGTTGCGGAAGCTGTGTTGAAGGTCTTTTAGCTATCATGATGTCTTTAATAATGAGTTGGAAGTGTGAGCATGGAGTGTGGATTGACATGTCTCATACTGGAATCAGGAACCACCATCACCATCTTTATATGTACCTGAAATAAAACAGTTAGCAATAAAGTTGGAGAACGAATATGGCTTTGTCATTCGTTCGGTGTGGTTGGATTAACCTTCGGATCCGTGAGGACCGACCTGTGATCAGGTAGAATTCCCTTTAAAGAGAATTCTCCTTGACAGGAATTTCCAGCTTGTTGTAAAGACTCATTCAATGAACTAACATTGGACTCGTCTTACAAGCATGTTCTCATACCGGAACGTCTCAAAGCAGACAACACGGTTGAGTGAATCAGTGAATTGAATACCCACTGATTGATGAGAAATTGATTAGAAAAATCACTCGCGTGTTACTAGATAAACAATTTTTATGTAACACGACGAGGGTTTTACACATTAAATCACATTTCTGTCATAAATACTTTTGTTTGAAAATTTTCACAATCAATGCGCTCAAAATTCATTTGATGAGCACATTGAAGGGTTTTCCAAAAGAATCCGTCAATCCATTTCCTGGAACAAGTTTGATTCAAATGTGAATCGCCCCATTGTTTCATTCCAGTTGTCACAGGTTTGATCCATGAAGGATCTCACATGTCACCCACCAAGAGATCGTTTGATGTTGGCTCTAGAAGGATTTCCATCTTCATTGTGATTACTTTAAGTATCACTCGGATGTTCTGGCAATACCACAAGGATAATGCGTAGGACTCTTCATATATATTTTCTTGCTTTTCACGGTGTATGAAACAGCAAGCATATTGGAAATGTGTCCTAATGAGATTAATTGATGATCTCTTGGCTCTAGACTTGATGAACTCAAATAAGTACATTTTATTACCATCATTTATCCTATTTATTTGACTTGTTTTATTATATTATCTGTGAGAATTGATACGTTAATGTTTACTTTTGTAATTCTCAGGTAAAAACAAGTACTATGTGAAACTTGGCGATTTTGGACTAATTATGGAGCAAAAAAAGCAAGAAGTTAAGAGTCTACTGAAATGTACAAGATCAAGACCATTCTGCTCCAGATACGCCGCATCCTACTTATTATATACGTCGCATCACTATCAAGATTTCACAAGTTATAATCCAAGACGGCAAAGGACATGCGCCGCATACAAGAATGGAGTTACGCCGCATCTTCTGGCGGTGTATGAATATTCCTGAATATATTAATCTTGGACCCCACGCGAAGTTAAGTCAATGCGCCGCATCTACTTATTCAATGCGCCGCATCTAGCCCTCAGACAGAAACTATAAATACCCCAAAGTCAGACGAATTTCGGGGTTCGATTCTACACAACAAGACCGAAGACAGAAGAAACCTAAGGCCGAATTCAGACGAAGTTGCAGCACAAGACACACCCTAAACGAAGATACAAGAGCTGTAAGAAGGTCCTGCATGTATTCAATTCATTAATTAGTTTTGTTTTATTGTATTAGTACACTTTAATTCATCAGGATTGATGGGCCGATTCCATGTGACTACGGAAAACCATGGGCACCCCTTAAAATTGCTTTCCCATTAATTAAAGTTTATATGTTGATGTCTTTGGTGACTTTTATTAGTGCATTGATAACCTCTGTGTCTAGCTGAGCATTGATCGGGTCACCATGCCTCTGTCCTCGCCTATTTATTCTATCGCCTATGTATTCTATCGTCTGTAGAAAAGTAGGAAGAAAGGGTAAGTAGGATAGACATAAGTAATCATTAAGGGTTTACTCGCCGATAAGATTAGAGCCAACGAGAAAGGGTTAATTATATACACTTCATATAAAACTAGCAATAAAACAAGTGACAAGCTACTTAACTATCAGGACAGGTCTTCTTATTGTCTCAAGTATCTATCTGTGTACGTGTGTGCTAATCGCTGATTCGTGCCTATTAGTTTAGTTTATATTTAATCATAACCAAACCGTGCCAGTCTCTCAGGCTGAAACCCCCTTGCGTTAGATTAGGTTTTATAGCTAACTTAACATATTAAAATACTGATTAGAATAACTAGATAATACGTTCCACTCTTAGTGATCGACACTCTACTTACCATTATATTCATACTGACCGGGTACACTGCTCGTTAAAGTGTGTGTTTTATTGATAAGTCGGCTAAATATAAATTTAAAACTTGAATACTGCTAAAACCACAACGACACACCGTGGATATAAATTAGAGCATAACAAGCACACGCATCAAGTTTTTGGCGCCGCTGCCGGGGAGTGAATTGTTATTATCTGTTAATTTGATTAGTATTTTAATTAGGTTTTAATTTTTTTTTTAATTCTAACCACTAACTCCGTTGTATATTAGTTAATTTGCATTCATTGTATTATTTGCATATTTTCTGTTTTTGTGTGTTTAATTTTTGTTTCTTTTTGCTTGTTTTTATTTTTGTTTTTATTTTTTTCTGTTTTTCTGCATACTGCTATCGCTGTACTGTGCTAATTCAAACGATACGGCGCATCTATTTTCACAGATACGGCGTATTGCGTTTAATTTTTATAAAATACAACGCGTTTAATAAATTCGAGTACGGCGCATCTTTTCCCCAAGATACGGCGTATTCTGTTTTTCTAAACGATAACGCCATACGGCGCATCTGTTTTTACAGATACGGCGTATTTATTATTTAAATTAAAAACAGGTTTTCGAATTATTAAATAGATACGACGCATCTATTTTTATCGATACGGCGCATCTTCTGAATCAAAAATCTTGTATTTTGAAACGTAACGAAAATACGGCGCATTAACTTTTGTTAATACGACGCATTTAATTTTAATAAGTATAATAGATTTTTGATAAATTAAACTGATACGGCGCATTCTAAAATTCTAAGCGGCGTATCTATTTTCTGAATAAAAGTCTGATTAAATTTTAACGATTATAAGATACGGCGTATCCAACTTTTTGGATACGGCGCATCGTCTGCTGATATCAGTAACTTTTATTTTTCGTATTCCGTTTTCGTTGTTGATTTTCTGATATACTACTTTCTTGAACATACCCTACTGATGCTTTTGTGATAGTTTCAGGAAGTGCATGACCAGGAGTTCAACTAAGAACTTGATTACACCTTTCGAAGATCCTGAACGAGCCTTTCATTCGCTTAAAAGGTTTTTCAACACAAAAAGCTTTGATATCTCAAGTTCATGCGAGCTTGATTACTTTTCTGAAGAGAAAGAGGAAGTAGAAACAGAAACAATGGCGGAAAACACTACTATGGAGGAATACATGAACAAAACCCATGCTGATTACACTTCAGGAGTTGCTAGACCAAAGTTTGATGAAAATTCAAAGTTTGAGTTGAAGGGTCAGTTTCTCAAGGAGCTAAGAGAAAATGCTTTCAGTGGATCAGAACATGAAGATGCTAATGAACATGTTGAAAAGGTCCTCGAGATTGCAGATTTGTTTACTACAGAAGGAGTCTCTGACGATCAACTTATGCTAAGAATCTTTCCAATTTCACTTAAAGGAGCTGCTAATAAGTGGCTAAAAAATGAACCTGCTAGTTCAATCACTACATGGGAAGATTTGAAGAGCAAATTCCTGAAAAGATATTGTCCACCTGCTAAAACCGCTAAAAAGATGGAGGCTATCAACAGTTTCAAGCAAGAGCCTGATGAAACTCTTTATCAAGCTTGGGAGCGATTTAAAGACTTATTGATGAAATGCCCTCAACATTATCTAAGTGAAATGCAGGAGATAATATTGTTCTATCAAGGATTGGACGTGCCTACTAGACAAATCTTGGATGCTAAGGGAGCTGTGCCTCAAATGAGTGCAGCCAATGCTAGGAAAGCTATCCAAGAAGCTGCTGATCATTCTCAAAAATGGCACGATGGGACCTCTACTAGATCTAAGAGCAGCACTAATTTTGACGGGTTTGCTGCTATTCAAGCTCAATTGGATAAAATTAGTAGAGAGATGAAGAAGCGTGATGAGAAAGTGTATGCTGCCCAAGTTGGATGTGAAAAATGCGAAGGACCTCACTACACTAAAGATTTCCCTAATAAGAATGAAAGTGAGACTTTTGAAGAAGCATATTACACACAATTTGGACAACCATTCCGACCTTCAGGAAGATTTAGGGAAGCTACTCCGGGATTCTATCAAAAGAACAACTTTAATCCCACTTATCAAGAAAGGAGGCAGACTTTGGATGACACTCTAAAGCAAATTATGGCCGATGCTGCTAAAAGACATGAAGAGAACACTGCTATGATCAAAGAAATCCGAGCCTCAACGGACACTATTACAAGAAATCAAGGAGCTTCGATCAAAGCATTGGAACAACAAATTGGACAAATGAGCAAAGTTCTTCAAGAAAGGGGATACGGAAGTTTACCTAGCTCAACTGAAACCAACCCAAGAGATCATGTCAAGGCCATAAGCACCACTGAGGAAGTCACGCCTAACATACCTAGAAGATTGATGAATGGTAATGATGCTGCAAAGCCCGAATTTTTCTTTAATTCTTCAATCAGTTTAAGGAGGCTACTCAAAGAGAAGACGAAGATTGAAGAAGAGATCAAGGCTACAATGAAAGAAGAGAGCTCTGCAACCGACTTACATGCCTTGCCTCATAAAGAAAAGGACCCAGGAAGTTTTACTTTACCTTGTTCAATTAATGATATATCTTTCAATAATGTGTCAGCTGACTTAGGAGCTAGTGTAAGTGTTATGCCCCTTAAGACATTCACTACCCTAGGACTAGGAAAATTAGCACCAACTAAGTTGCTTATTGAATTGGCTGATAAAACGGTAAAACGACCTGAAGGGATTGCTAATAATGTGCTAGTTAAGATTGAGAAGTTTGTTTTCCCTGTAGACTTTGTTATATTAGATATGCCCGAGGATGTTAAGATTCCTTTAATCCTTGGAAGACCTTTCTTGTCTACCACCCATGCTAAGATTGATGTATTTAAAAGAAAAATCTCATTAAGGGTAGGGAAAAATAAACTAGTCTATAAGTGCCAAGATCCTGCTAAAAGCATAATTAGAGGCGTCTATGTGCTAGGATTAAGAGAACGTATGGACCTCGATCTAGAAGCTAGGTTTATGGGAGAAACCTTGATAAATAATGAATCACTTGAGACCTATAGTGGAGACTACATTGAATTAAATGATCTTAATTTACCATTAGGAATCAATGATCAATTTATGGAGGATTTAGAACCCGAAATTGAAGAAGGAGAAATTATGGATATACCTAGAATCAATATGATCAACACTAAGAATTATGATGAATTTGAAGGATATCCTAGTTTCTGTGATTATGGTAGAAAGATCCATGTAGATTGTTGATACGTGGTTTTGCGACCTTACAACAGGTTTTACCTCTCGAGGGATCTCAAGAGGCTTACAACCCCACCAGGCAGTGTACCTGACCGATGTAGTATAGTGTAGTGGTAAGTACGGGGGATTGATCGTTCTCCACAGGGAATAGTGTCGTTAGGATTGAAAAACTACTCTAATAGGTCTAAGGGTGAGGGAAGATTCTTTTTGTATTTTTATATTATTTTTATAAAAGCAAGTAAAATCTCGGTTTTGAATGAGTGGGCGGAATTAGTTGCTAGTCAACTAACCCAAATAACTACAAATGCAAATAAAATAAAATAACTGAAAATGAAAAGAGTTGTGAAACTTATATGGAGAGAAATGTGTTTACTTAGATTTCCTTACTCCCTAACTATCTTTTACCGGTTGATTAGTGTGTATTAATTGCGTGGATGACGGGTGTATTCCTTAATACCAATCGTGGGGTGGCGTACGTACTTCCCCAACTCTACAAGCTCCTACTTCACTCCTATGTCGAGCCGGCTAAGAAGCTCCTAACATGGGATCACTAGAATTCGCTCATGCATTAAATACAACCATAAAAACCTTAGTACGCATTGGTTCATGTTTCTTAAGACGTTCAAGCAAGTTACCGAATAGGAGGTTAGCCAGTTTTCTTAAGCCTAACATCGATAAACAATCATCCAATACAATTAATAACACACTAATAACCAATAATCAATAGTTAGGTTTCATTAGATCTAAGCAAACACAAGATAAATCTAGCCTAGCATGTTAATCAAAAGACAAGAACAAGATATAATCAAACAACACATAGACATATTGATTGATTAAATGATAACTTATCTTCAATTAAACATGGGAGATCCAAGGGTATGAAAACCCTTAAAAATGGCAGAAATTCGTCTTAGGGTTTCTCCTCACAAAGTTGCACACTAATAACAAAAAATTGCAAAACTATATATAGAACTTAGTATCTGACGGCGTCACATTATAGATCTTGACGCCGTCACCTTGCCGTGTCTAGGGTTCCCGGATGGTCTTCCTGACGCCGTCCCTCTTTAGTGCTCCAAAATCTGCTCTGGCTTATCAAGGCTTGACGCCGTCAGAAAAGAGCTTGACGCCGTCTCTCTTTAGCTTAAATCGTGATGGCCTTGATCACTTTAAAGGGTGACGCCGTCAGACTTCCCATTGTAAAATTCCCTGGCTTATCATGTGTATTTTTCATATCCACCTCTTTTGCCAAGCCATGACGCCGTCAAGAGCAATACTTGACGCCGTCAAAGGTACTTTTTCAGCCGATTTTGAGACTTTGTCGTTTTCTTCACTTTTATGCTCCAAAAACGTCCAAAATGCTTCCTTTCCCAGATTTCTTCTCCAAAGTACCTAAAATGACAAAAGGAACGATTTAGGGCAATATTTGATCAAATAAATACGATTTAGGGCTTAAATGACCCCCTAAAAGCGGTACACTTTTCGCTTCATCAATTGTGCTTATAATTTACAATTTCCTTGCATGATATGATTTAAACAGGTTAGTGCCAACTTTTTCCCTATTTTACCAATTAATGTAATGTCAAAAGATTTCTATAATTCTATAATGAAAAACAAAGTTGAGTATAGAGGGAAAAACGTAGTTGGAGTGTTCATGAATGTACCTATTTTTGTTGGGAATTTAACTATTGTTACAGATTTCACCGTGGTGAAAAACATGGATGCTTATCGTGATGTTGAGATGGGTGACGTGATCGTTGGGAAACCATTTTGTCGGGAGGTCGAAATTAACGCTAAAAGATTTGAAGGGAAGATCACCTTTAAAAGTGGAAGCAACGTTATCACTTACATGATGCCTCGTGCTCACCCAAGGTTTAAACATGCCCCTAATAAATTTTGTTACAAATTTACACCATTTCTTTTTGTAGATGAAAATGACGCTGAGAAAGGGATCGAGTATCCGTACCAAAAGATGAAAGGATTCTACAAAGGTGTACTTGAATTGGGGCCGGAATATGTTCGTGACGAAGTAATTCGCAACTACATCGTGCACGGACATGTGGGGATCAATAGATCTAAATAAAGAGCTGAACGTGAGTCTAACTTGAAGACTCTGGAATAAAGACAAGTGCTGACCGGGAGACAACCCGGAAAATTTTTACTTTTATGTTCTGTGTAGAGTCAGTCAGGCCCGCAGAAGATACGGCGCATCTCAATCTTAAGATGCGACGCATCTCCTGCACTGGTCATATCTTATTTAATTTTCTGCATTTTTTTTATTTTTGACCTTAAAACTTTCTGTCAGTATTTTAATGCGGCGCATCCCTGGTTAAGGATGCGACGCATCTACTATCCTGATTCGTACTTATTCCAGGCTCGATACGGCGTATCTTCTTCCATAAGATACGGCGTATCGACTGACCTGATGATTTTAAGTTTAATTTTTTAAGTTTTATTTTTACTAACTACTAATGTATTATGCAAGTTTGAACCTTCTTAACTCAGGTGTGTTAAAGTCTTGATGGTATTATAGATTCCTGCATTTCCTGTGGATACATAAATTATGAAGCTTAAACGTTCTCGTCCACAAGAAAGATGATTTTTGCTCTTATACAAATAATGGAGGATCATACCGAGCAAATCTCAGGGGAGTTTTTCTGTTCTAATTCTTTTATTTTTCCAGTATTTAATCTTTGATACAAACAACGAGGACGTCGTTTAACTTAAGTGGGGGGATTGGAGAATTAGAACACTTACTTGTCCTTAACTTTTTCAAAATATGCTAAATATAAATTTAACTTTTTCAAAATATGCTTAAAATGCGCTTAATATATCAAAATTTAAAATTTTTAGCATGATTTTGTTTAAAGTCTAAATTACATAGCTGCACACATGACGTTATTTTCAAAAATTGTGAACTTTTCAAAAATTCACAAATCTATGAGTGTGCCGGGAAATTGCACAATGCAATTGGAGTGAAAGTAAATATTGTATATCTTTGAGTTTATTTTTCGTGTGTTTACTACTTTCACTATTACCATTATTTCTGAAGTCATGAAAAGTATGGAAAAATTATCCAGAGTTATCGTTATAGTGATGTGGTGAAATTTTACACATCTATGTTTATGTTTAAAGTTTAAAAAAAAAAAAAAAAAAAAAAAAAAAAAAAAAAAAAAAAATCGAAAAAATGAGAAAAGAAAAAGAAAAAGAAGAGTTGGAAGTTTATTTTAACCAACTTATGTAAAGTTTTGTATTAAGTGGTCGATATCACCACTATTTGTTATATATTATATTTATGGATTGAATGGGAGTTGGCCGTTATGGGAACGCCAACTAAGGTTATTCTTTGATTGAGATCTTGTTGAGTATAATTCGTGTCTACCTAAAGCGTGTGTTTCAAGTGTTAAAGCGTGAGTTATTCAATGATATGAGTCTTATTCATGGGATGGTTGGGAAAGCAATTTACCACACTTAGGATTTTTAATTTATCTGTTTTGTTTATTTTTCATTTTACACCAATTTGTATCCCAAATATTATCCATACCCTATATTATTCTTTATCCAAACCTTTGATTTATTGAGATTAGGGATTTGAGCAATCTTAAGTATCGTAGTCGTGGATTCGGCTATGTATTTTTGATTTTGTCGCCCTTTTTGATATAATATTATTGGTAAAGATTACTTGGTCCTATCTTTAGCCTATTCGAGTTAAGGATTTGAGCAATTGCAAGTATCGTGTTCGTGGATTCGATCATGTATTTGTGATTTTGTCGCCTTTTCTGGAATTTGAGATCAATAGAGATTAAGAAGAATGATTAACCCTTAACCTACAAACCCTTTTTACCGCTTTAGACTTGTTATTCCTTGGCTTTAGTGGAGGAGATGCGTATACTTGCCAAGCTTATGATAGAATATTCGTCACGACTGGACAGTTAAACGATTAGATTTGCTTTTATCAAAATATTTTATTTTATTTCTAATTCGTTAAGTATTTGGTTGTGTGATTATGACAAAACGAATACATGCTTAAATATAAAAATAAATCCTTATATCTTTTAGGATACATTTTCATAAGAATTATTCTAAGGTTTACTTGGGGACAAGTAAAGTTCAAGTGGGGGGATATTTGATGAACTCAAATAAGTACATTTTATTACCATCATTTATCCTATTTATTTGACTTGTTTTATTATATTATCTGTGAGAATTGATACGTTAATGTTTACTTTTGAAATTCTCAGGTAAAAACAAGTAGTATGTGAAACTTGGCGATTTTGGACTAATTATGGAGCAAAAAAAGCAAGAAGTTAAGAGTCTACTAAAATGTACAAGATCAAGACCATTCTGCTCCAGATACGCCGCATCCTACTTATTATATACGGCGCATCACTATCAAGATTTCACAAGTTATAATCCAAGACGGCAAAGGACATGCGCCGCATACAAGAATGGAGTTACGCCGCATCTTCTGGCGGTGTACGAATATTCCTGAATATATTAATCTTGGACCCCATGCGAAG
The DNA here is from genome assembly GCA_021014915.2 of Artemisia tridentata subsp. tridentata. Lineage (NCBI taxonomy): Eukaryota > Viridiplantae > Streptophyta > Magnoliopsida > Asterales > Asteraceae > Artemisia > Artemisia tridentata. The sequence goes on from CP139509.1 coordinate 476,388,254, forward strand.
TTAAGTCAATGCGCCGCATCTACTTATTCAATGCGCCGCATCTAGCCCTCAGACAGAAACTATAAATACCCCAAAGTCAGACGAATTCCGGGGTTCGATTCTAGACAACAAGACCGAAGACAGAAGAAACCCTAGGCCGAATTCAGACGACGTAGCAGCACAAGACACACCCTAAACGAAGATACAAGAGCTGTAAGAAGGTCCTGCATGTATTCAATTCATTAAGTAGTTTTGTTTTATTGTATTAGTACACTTTAATTCATCAGGATTGATGGGCCGATTCCATGTGACTACGGAAAACCATGGGCACCCCTTAAAATTGCTTTCCCATTAATTAAAGTTTATATGTTGATGTCTTTGGTGACTTTTATTAGTGCATTGATAACCTCTGTGTCTAGCTGAGCATTGATCGGGTCGCCATGCCTCTGTCCTCGCCTATTTATTCTATCTCCTATGTATTCTATCGTCTTTAGAAAAGTAGGAAGAAAGGGTAAGTAGGATAGACATAAGTAATCATTTAGGGTTTACTCGCCGATAAGATTAGAGCCAACGAGAAAGGGTTAATTATATACACTTCATATAAAACTAGCAATAAAACATGTGACAAGCTACTTAACTATAAGGACAGGTCTTCTTATTGTCTCAAGTATCTATCTGTGTACGTGTGTGCTAATCGCTGATTCGTGCCTATTAGTTTAGTTTATATTTAACCATAACCAAACCGTGCCAGTCTGTCAGGCTGAAACCCCCTTGCGTTAGATTAGGTTGTGTAGCTAACTTAAGATATTAAAATACTGATTAGAATAACTAGATAATATGTTCCACTCTTAGTGATCGACACTCTACTTACCATTATATTCATACTGACCGGGTACACTGCTCGTTAAAGTGTGTGTTTTATTGATAAGTCGGCTAAATATAAATTTAAAACTTGAATACTGCTAAAACCACAACGACACACCGTGGATATAAATTAGAGCATAACAAGCACACACATCAAGACTCAATAGTGCATTTTGATTTAGTGATCGGAGGCTGGAGAGGACTGCCACCTTTTCAATATCATCTAACTCGGAGTGCGAGAGACGATAGCAATGTATTGATCTCCGTGACAAGTGAAACAAGAGTCCTTTGAGGGACCTTGAGTGGCTAGGGAGTGTTGTGCAGCGTATCACTGGGTCCATGATACTTTGTCTTCAATGTCAGCAATCAACTAAGTGATTCTGACAGCATATGTATTGACCCGGTTTCTGCCTAAGATGTAAGGAGGGCTTCTTTCTTTTCACCATTTATCTTTACATTTCTTTTTCATTCTTCAACCCCTTCAGTGCTTACCGAGACTTCATAACTAGCACCTTGTTGGGTTTGTTCCAGTGCTAGCTCTATCTCAGTCGGCACTCTTCCCTTATTCACTTTTCTCCTTTTTAATCATTCCTAAGGACTTCTATTCTAACTAGAGGATTGTCCCTGGGAAGATCCCTCCGGTTCTGGCTGGATCATGGGAACAAATACCTAACCTCACCATCCTTATAACTCCAATGCATTAAAATAAGATTGGTCGGTCTTTGGTATTCTTCCACAGTTGCCATCATAAATCATTCGCTCCCCCTCAATATGTGCATCGATATACGAAAAGGTTTAGCACATATGGGAGAGCCTACACTTAAGTTCCAATAGATCACATTTATATCAAAATTTCATATTTAAATCACATTCTCTCCCCCGATCAAAAATTTCAAACCATTTGAGATTTGTGATCCCAATTGATTTAAATATGTTTAGAAAATTTGGGAGAAAATGTGGTCAGGTTTAATATATTTTGATTACGAAGCATACAATGCTCCCCCTCAAACCAAGAGAGAGTGTCACTGCTGATGTTGCACAATGTTTAAAAAGGTGTCAAAATTTGAACAAATAAACTCCCCCTCAATTAATGACCCGTTTTCTATTTAAAGAGCTATAGTCATTCAATTGAGTGATAAGTATTTGTGAAATTTAAGTCCAGTTACCACCTTGTGAAACACCAAAACTCTCTTGAAGAATCATAGAACTGAAAGAGTTCATGGTGCAAAGAAGACTTCTCTTCTTATATGCGAAATGATGCACTGAACCGTACATCAAATCGGGGAAACATGGATATAAAGTAATCCATGCCCAGGTGAACATCACCCGGTTGGAGGAACAGCTGTCTTTTTGGCGACATGCTTTCCCCATTGTACAGCGCGGGTTGCAGTATGAAGTAACTGCAAGCCATTTAGACATGTTTTAACAATCCATTTTAACTTCTGCTCGAGCTTCATTTAAAGACCCGTGCCATTATTGAATGACATTTCTAAGTCCGTAAATGTTATCGATAAACAGAAGACATGCCTAGGTGAAACTATTTTTGGTATTTTCTATTTTTTTTAATTTTTATGGTTTTTCTTGGTTTTAATATTTTTCTATATACAATTTTCTGGTTCTATAATTTTCTATTTACAGTATGTTTTAAGATATGTACAAACTATATTATTCAGTTTAAGACGATGATGAAATGAATACCGAAATGAGGATACGTTCAGTATGTTGTAGAAATCTGTGGTCAATCATCTCTTAAACTTTCACCACCAAAGCTTTCGAGGCTTCTGAAAAATCGACGGAACTTGAGCCTTCCCAATGTACAGCTTTGATAGCTTCCCCCCAAACCGACAATCTTCTTACTGAGCAGATTCTAAGCTCTCTTTCAAGCTTACATAAGGTAAGAGTACAGCGGAAACCGTAGCAAACCACATCAAGTATTGCTGCTCCTTTTTAAGAATAATCATCGTGATTCTCCGTTCGGGGATCCTCAAATAGATCAGCAACGAATCATCTCACATTTGAATAATTCTTCTCACATTTCTTCCCGCTGAAGACTGAAGAAATGCCTACCAAAAGTATCCAGAGACCACTTCCCCCCAAGTAGTTGAAGAGATTCAAACAGTCTCATTGTATGAAGCCCGAAAACCCGAAGTACATACTCAATCCCATTAATGAAGTCGAAAACATAACATCAAGATCAATTAAGACCTAGAAATCCCCTTTTCTCCCTTCAAGAAATTGCATATGAGAATTGTTACACCAAAGTCAACTAAGTCCTGAGTGTTAGCAATTTATCCCGTGTGCACCTCTTTAATTATCAGAAACTGTTTCATACATATCTTCCCCCACGTAGTTGGAATATTACATCAAGACTCACGAGTTAAAACACTGATTTTCTCTGCGGATATGACATTTGTCTTCCCGGAATAACTTCAACTAAGAAGAAGTATAAAGTTCATCACGTGTACTCGTTGTGCATTCAGATGTATATCTCCTTCCCCCTTGCTGGTTATGATACCTCAGAATCAGCAACACATTTTAAGAACATATTCTTGAAATCTTGTGAGAAGAAAAAATTAGCTCAAATGTATCAAGTGAGAATCAACCGCTACCGAAGCACTTTCTGACTATCTTTACCAACCCTTAAGTAGGCCATCTGAATTGATAACTGATGAAGCAAACCCGATATACCAAACTTGAAACTGAAGTAGAATTCCCCATTCTCGTGACTTGAACTTGCACTAATGTTGGAAGAACGGTGTAGAGAATTAGTGCTCCACGCAAATCTCTAAGTACTCAATACCCAACCAAGGTATGAGACATTAACACCTCTTATGATTATCCACAACGTCAACGGCGTGTGACACTGAATGCTACATCATAACTCCTTTAAGTGATAGTTACCCCGACTGCTGGTAACTAGATAACCTAAGTCTTCAACTTAAATCTTAAGCACGAGCAAGTTATCATAGAAAGCCATGCATCCAACCAACCCCGACTTCAAGATAGGATAAGATCACGCCTTTGAGGAAGTCAACTTCAAACTCGAATAAGTGATACCTGATCAACTCCATGGTCACAATTACATGCCTAGCTCAAGTGAGTGAACCAACAACCAAATGTACAACGAATCACTTGTTCACACTTCTCCCCCTCAAAGATTGCATACGAGGATGCCATCTTTGATTGAACAAGTGCATATGAGGTTGATCCATTGTTCACACTTCTCCCCCTCAAAGATTGCATACGAGGATGCCATCTTTGATTGAACAAGTGCATATGAGGTTGATCCACTGTTCACACTTCTCCCCCTCAAAGATAGCATACGAGGATGCCATTTTTGATTGAGTGAATAAACGTCCAATCGAATGGAAGTAGATCTACTTGATATCTGAATGAGCATGGAGCAAGTATGAAGCCTTTTGATGAGAGTAGTCAGAAACAAGAGTATTCGTCTGACCATTACTCAAATCTCAATCACCATGCAGTTTATTCACCATTCTCCCCCTCAAAACTTGCATGTGACGACCAACTGCCATTTTTGATAGACCGGGTGAATAAGAATATACTTCAATATATGTTTATCCCCTTGATGACTGAATGAGCATTTGAAGACCACGAAGCTTGATGAGAATGGTCATGAATAAGAAGATTCCTCTTCTTCCGAAGATAAAGCGCACTCAAGCGTACGCCTTTCTTTTCTTTGATGAACGGGGCCTGAAGAAATGTCAGCAGACGCCATAATGTTGACATTGAAACCCGAGGCTTGAACTGTTGTATTCAAACGTCGTAATGATGAAGACCGAGGCCTGCACTGATGTGTACAGACGTCATAATGATTCCCCTCATATGTTGTGAGCAGCCTGTGTCCAAATGTCAAAGGACAATCCGTACGACCTGCATTTGAAAACAGACGAAACAAGAGAATTTGGAGAGCCGGATCCCCAATTTAGGTTGGGTTCCAGTTGGTTAGTGCAAACAATCTTTGGGGCTGCTGAAACCATAGGTTCCTTGGTTTTAACAATAGGGGCAACACTAGTAGATGCAATGGATCTAGTTAAGGGACATTGTGTATCTAAAGGGATAACTCTACCAGTAGGCTTCCATTCCTTAACAGGCACTACTCTAGGAATTGTAATCCTTGTTAAAGGGCAATGTTCCCCTAGTGTGAATGTTCGGCCCGTGGGCTTCCACTGAAAGCCCACATTGGTAAACATTTTCCCTATAGGTTTCCAAGATTGCTTAATTTGTCTAGCTCTCCAAACTTTCCTAACTGGGGGTTTGTTGGACGACTTCAGAAATTTCTTAACACATTTATCATGATTACACGAAATTATGCATTCATTACATGTTTTGCAAAGTGAATTTGGATTCGTATTATGATTCCTTTTGTTCAAATCTGACTTGTTGTTTCTAATGTGGTCTTCTACTTTCCTTTTAGGAACACTTTTAGCTGGTGAAATCCTAGAATTCTTTAAGTTTCTCCTAGGTTTTGACTCGCTAGCTTTAGTGTCACTATTAACTCCTGTAGAAGGACTGATGGGAATCTTAGTCTTCTTTACTTCCAGTTACTGAACATGTTTTGATGTGTTGGGATCTGAAGTTTCCAAAGATACCTCAAAGGTTACATGCTTGTTCTTAATTGTGGATGACGATGCAACTATTCTATCTCTTTGGTTGTGAGACTTAGGGCCCGTGCCAATGGCATATTCTAACTGTTCCTGGATCCTTTTTGTGAGGACGCAGGCATAACCTACTGCCTTATCGAGTGGTTTTCCTATTCTGTCCTCTTCCACAACCTCACGAAGAGTGTCAAGTCCATCCCTAAGGTGACAGAGGTACATTTGATGGACAGGTCTGTTGTTTCTCATGGGAAATGGAATAGGCCTCACATCAACATCGAACATTTTACAAGCAGAGACCTTTGATGCAACACAATTACAAGTGGTACATGGCATTTTTCCTTTCACCTGAGTCTTAAGATTCTCAATTTCATTTAACAAAGAAGTTATCTTTTCATTATGACTATTTCGTGTGACTTTAATTGAGTCATATAACTCTTTGTAATGCTGTTTAATCTTAGAATTTTCTTCTCGAAAACACTCATTTTCATAATGTAACTTGTTGATGGTGTCTTGATACTGAAAATTCTGAGAATCTGAAGACGAAGGTTTATTGGTGCCATACACCTCACATTTGTTGGATTTCAATTGGGCAACTTGGGCCCTCAACAGTCGAATCGTGTTTGTGTGAGCTTGAATTTTTTCATCACGTTTTCTTAATTCAAAATATGTATCAAACTCAGGAGCATCCGAGGATGTCTTGACATTTGATATTTTGCATTTTTCTTCTAAGTGTTGATGTTTGAGTTGCAAATTCAGATAATCAACTTCTAGTTTTGAAAAACGTTTAACCATGTTATCATGGTCATCATTTTGAATTTTTTCAAGCAATTTCAAATTCTCCCCCTCAAGCTCAACAACACGATTCTGGGTAACATCTAAAGCAATAGAATACTCATGAAATTGACAAGCAGATAATGCAGAATCAGTAGCAGTATAAAATACATCTTGTGCAATACATCTAGCAATCAAATTCTCATTTGTGATGAGAATGTTCTTTCTTTCAATCTCACGAGTCTTAAGTTCTATCACATTTTGAGTTACCTCATTTTCCATATCTTTAAACACTACTTTCATTTCATTTATTTCGGTTTTAAGGGCAGTTTGCAACCCTTCAAAATGTTCTTTAAGTAGTTTAAAGAATGGCATGACCTCAGTCAAGTAACACCTTTTTGCATGCTCAAAACACCTTTCCCCCTCAGTAATTCCTGTTGGTGTGATTCTCTTCTTACATGTCTTATCAAAATCAGCAAATAGTTGCCAAAGCACGTATAAGCTAATTAAGGTTTTGCATTCAGTGGGAAGAGACAAAGGAACCAAATTCCTAGGTGTATTGGGAGGATACACCGTTATGGACGCAACTTTTATAATGAGGGGGGTGTTGGCCTTAAGTTTTTCTTCCTTAAGTTTTTCATTATCTTGTTTCCAGAATATCTGTTCAGGTGTTAACTTCTTTTGAGGAGCAAACACAGTCAAACGATTTTCCTCACTATAGTCATGGGGTTTGATTATTATTCGTCTGGCTATGCACTCGGGATCCCTCATTTTCTCATTCATTCTTTCCCTTGTTCTCTCACTTATCTCATCCTCCTCTTCGGTGTAGATATGCTCAGGCGGGTCATGATTAGGCATAAACATCACATTAGAATCATTTAATGCAGGTTGGGCTATCTTAGCAATCTCATGAATAGCTAATTTAGATTTACCTACATTGCTTTCACTATGCTTGTCACTTAACTTTCTGTGCTTATACATCATTTGGGCAGTCTGTCTGGTTTGGTCTTGTGTGTACAACTTATCCTCAAGCTTATTCTTTAAGGTTTTGAGTCTAGAAAAATCATTTAAGAGTTCCTTTTCCTTTTCTTTGAATTCTAGCTTAAGTGTAGTCATACACTTTTGTACCTCCTGTTACTCTAGACTCTTTAATAAGTGTACTCATTTGACCTTCTAATTTCTGCTCACGTTCATTAAGCTCAAACTTAGCACGCTGTTCATACATAGCCACTTGTTCTTTATAAATGTTTAGTCTAGTGATCAAGTTATCATCAGGGACAAACACAGTGTTCTCATGCAGCACATAATCATCATTTAGAACAAAAGATGCACAACTAGGTACAACAGACGCTTCGTTGTGATTCACATATTGTTCATATGGGATAACATCGCTATTTCCCATATTAGCAATATCTGACTCAACAACGTTTGTCTGTTGTACTTTGACGGGAATCTTTTGTTCATGCAACACATTATCATTATTAATGACAGAAGATACCCCATTAGGTTCAGCCGACGCTTCGTTGTGTTTCTCATGTTGCACGTTGTTCCTAGCAGTATCTGACTCAACAACGTTTGTCTGTGGCTGATGAAGCTTGTTTTCTTGAGAATTCGGGCACACAAAGTCTCTATTGGCACCAACATAGTCAAACACGTTTATCTGTCGAACATCTTTGGGAATATTTTGTTTGTCAATCATGTTGTACAATCTGAGTATCTCTGATATAGCAGAATCTGAAGTATTTGACATGATATTAACGTGCACGGGATTTTACAATTCTATGATTTAATCCGAGAAATAGATTCTTTCGCGGGGTTTTACAAAATCAAGAATAAACCATGAAATGATGCTTGATATGTGTTATGATGACTGTTGGATTGTTGCACTATTGTTAAGTTGTGATTTGGTTTGGTTGATGCAAGTTGTTACAGCGAAATTTTGGTCTGAAAACTTAGAACCTCAATAACTTCATTCTGGAGCGATTTCAGGCTTCGAAAGTTGGGTTGAATGAATAAATTAATTCAACGTGTCCTTCTCCTCTGTGGATACAAACCGCCTAGACAAACCGCATACACGCCGCAGAGACAAACCGCGTGGACAAACAGCACAGACAAACAGTCTAGACAAACCGCATACACGCCGCAGAGACAAACCGCGTAGACACAAACCGCATACACGCCTCAGAGACAAACCGCGTGGACAAACAGCACAGACAAACAGTCTAGACAAACCGCATACACACCGCAGAGACAAACCGCGTAGACACAAACTGCCAAACACGTCGCTTTCAATGCGTTTTGTCCTTTTGCCAAAACCGGTAATAAGACAAACCGCACCTTCGAGGTAACACAAACCGCACCCAAGAAACTTCACCAGACGGACAAACCGCACCCACGAACACCTTTCCAAAACCTCACGAATCAGCCAAAACTCACCACACAAAGCTTGAAACACAGATTCCAAACACCAAGTAATACTTCTATACTATTCCTAAGCTAGAAAGTACAAGATCAAACAAGATATAACCACTAAACAAGGCGTAAAATGGAATATTTAGAGCCTATCTATTTCGAACCAAAACTACCCCAAATCTAATCAAATCCGTGAATACCAACACACATGGACCTAACCATGGCTCTTGATACCAATTGTAGGGTATTCACTAACAAAGAAACACACGTTTGGAGCACTAGAATGGATCGAATAGAAGGAGAAGAAGATGTTAGAGAGAGAAAGTGGAACCTAGTAAGAGAAATGTATGTGTATTAGATTAATACTCAAATGAGGTCCAACCCTCTCCATGTGTGGAGAGGGGTTTATATAGTACATGACTTGACTAAATAATATGCCCCTAGTGGGCTGTGGAGCAAGCTGACAGTGGGTAAAGACCCGACCCACTCCACAATATTAATAATAACTAAACTACTAATAATATTACTAATGATCCTACGAGCTATGATGTGCTACTAAGTACTCGGGGTGACCGAGTCTTCAACTGAATATTTATATTCCTAACATATCCTTTTTAGATACTCATACCCATACATTGGGTGAATTTCAACTTTGATAACACTCAAGATTCTTAGATGTGAGCGTATACCCTGACGACTACCCTCTCCTGTGTGCCGTTCAATGTAGAATCGTTTCTTGTGGAACCACCAATGTGTGATCCCATAAGATGCAGTTATTTCAAACTTGTGTTCTTCATTTGACCATAACTGATCAGGCACCATTTGTTCTAGTCCAATATCAGGGTAGCGAGCCGCCTTCATCTTGGTAATGGATAATGCCTGTCTGCCACCTTTATTCCCAAAACGAAGATAATCCAGATCGTTGTTGAAGAAGAGATCAGCTTGAATGTTAACCTGACCTGGTGGACCATCAAAGGGAAGAGGTCGGTTGACGTTGTAGGAAAGGATTCGGTCATCAACTTGATCAGTTAAGAGTCTGTGACATTCTTTTATTTGGTATTGAAGATGATGCACATCAGGATGAAACACTTTGACTATTTCATAAGTTGGACCTTCCAGATCGTGAGGAGTGAGATTTGTGATGCCTTTCTTCTTACAGAACCAAGTAATAAATGCCCGCATGTCATTAGTTTTTGCCAGCAATGAGTTCTCAGGAGGTGGGTCGTGTTGCGATGCAATAGCAGCTGCCCAATTGTTTACAGGAATACTTGTGTCTGATGATGGGATAGACCAATCTGGTTCAGGAATTGGTTCTCGATCTTCCTCAGGTACGGGTTTCAACCAAGTTTCCATGTCTTCCCTGGTGGGGCGCTTTCTAGTGGAGTCTGAGTCATCAGGTGAATCTGTGCGTAAGTATTCCAACCACCATTTTTTATTAGGGTCAACTTTTGGGATATTGGTATTAGCTGTGTCTTCTTCTTCATCAGTTTGAGAAGTCAGATCTTCTACAACCGATTCCTCATTCATGACAAAGTCCTCAGGAACTGGTGAGAATGAGGGCTTAAATCGGGTATCAACAGTTGTCCACGCAAGAGATCCAGCCTTTGAAACTCTCTTAGATGTGCTTGGGCCAGACGAGGTAGTAGCTTGGTCTTTTCCACCAGAAGATGCAGTGGGGTGATGATGAGATTGAGCTTGGGTGGACCCTGAAGCTCCTGAAAACCCTGCTGCTCCAGAGCTACCATCTGGTGGAGGAGGTGGAGGAGGATGAGGTGGAGAGCCAGGAGGAGTACGGGGTTTATCTTGTCTCCTTTTCTTCCTCTTCTGTTGTTCTTTCAGTTCAGCCATGAGGTAATCCTGATTATCACGATCCATCGATTTTTCCAAGGCTTCGTATAGCCTTTGATGATCTTCATGGCCTTGAAACTGACCACATTCAAACATTCTGTCGTAGAGAACTGTTTTCATATCAGCTGTAGGAAGATCTCTGAATCGTGTTTTCATAGGAGCTTCCATTGCACATTTGACCGCCTCTTCTACATGAGCATCAACAGCAACTATGACCTTTTGTTCAATATCAAGCTTTTCCAACTTCAGCAATCTCTGCTCATAACTTTTCATCTTTTGTGTCATGTCGACAAGGAGCTGTGAGGCTGTAGTTAGCTGTGATGCTAAATTTGATGGTGGTTCTGGAGGGATGGGTTCAGCTGCGGTTGCTTCTGGTGAGGAATTTACTATGACGGTTGCTGTTGTGGAGATAGGAGCCATCATAGGTCTAATACCAGACATGTCTTGTTCAATTGGCACCGACACCATTGACTCAACTTCCTTGTCATCCTGTGGTTTTTCAGTCTCCGTAGCATTGTCGTTGGCTTTATCCATGAGGAATTGATCACCATAGTTGAAGTCGGTTTCAAGGTTTTTCAGAGAAGACAGGGTGCCCGTAGACTCCGCTGGTTCATTAAGGTGAGACTGCTCATCATTTTTCATTTTCAGATTCTCATGCACACCAGGGTACGCTGAAGCCACAAATTCTTCATGTTGCAGTTCCTGTGGAGGTTCTGTGGTGGTCTTTGTTTCCTGGACTTGAGTTTTATCAACAATGTTTTCAGGCTCAGCTTCTTTATGAACTTGATCTTGTGGGATATCTTTTTGGTCTTGTGGATTCTCTATTTCAGTATTTGTGACCTCCATCTCAGCATCCTTCTCCATGGTCAAATTCTCATCGCTTTCCGTATCACTGGAATCCAGTTCAACTTCTAAACTTGTTGATTCCTCCAGTGCACCCTCAGAAAGGTCAAGTGCTTTGGACGAATCCGGACTACGTTTCCTTAGTATGAACTTGGTTGTTGTCTTGGGTGCAGGAGATGAGATGGTAAGAAGAGTATTAGCAGCTTGTACTGCTGTAGCTATCCCTTTACCCTTGCCCTCAACTGTAGGTAATGGTTCATTACTTCCAGCATCAGGTTCTCTAAGGACTACACCTTTTGTGACATGCCTTGTTGCTTCAGCATGTTCTTTAGCACTGACCTCCAAAGCTTGTTGTAAATCAGAATCTTCTTCATCTCTTAGAGCTAGTTCAGGTACCACCACATCTTCGTTACCAACTTGACCTTTAGTCTTGGTTCTCTTTGATCCCAGCTTCTTGGTTGAAGCCTTCCTTTTGAGTTTCTTAGCTTTCATAAGAACCTCAACTTCAGTGGGTGCATCCTTTCTTTTCTTTGATTTTGATTTTGATTTCTGGGTTACTGGTTCTGGGGTTTCAGCTTCACCACTTAACTTTTTCGAAAGAGACTTTTGATAAGCCTCAACTTTACTCAGATAATCCTCATAGTAGGAAGCTTGTCGAATATCATCAGATAGAAGAGACTCAGGAATAAGCATTCCAAAGACTTCTTGTTTGGTTCCTTTGGCAGTCCACTTGAGATTTCCCAGAATGTGTTCATTGGAAGGGAGATGGAGAGGAGAGTCAGTTCTTGGATGGAACTTGTGGAGAGAGTAAAGATGGTGAATGATCATTTTAGTTGTTGATCCCAGTTGAGCTTCACGATCTTATTGATTACTTTAGATAAATCTAAGATAATCGGTATAGAAACTGATCTTAGGTTGTATATCAAATATTATGCGGAAACTAATACTTGATCTTAAGAAGAACGAATTCTCAAACAACACTTCAATATATTAATACGATTGCTCTGAATAGCAATAGGGTTACAAGAAACCTTGAAGTGTAAAACAATACGTATGCTAAGATAATCGATATCTAACTCTAACCCTAGAACCTCCTTTTATAGCGTAAGGAGTCCTAGTCGGTTTACAAGACTTCCTATACAAGAAAAATATTCATACGTATCTTTTCTATACTTATCTTAACATACTATACATAAACTAATAAGCAGCAGAGTAATTCTTCTAGCAGCAGAGTCCTCGTGAGCTAGCAGCAGAGTTACACTATGCCTATTATCCAAAACAGCAGAGTTATCAAAACAGCAGAGTTAATACACTAATCAGCAGAGTCACATAACTATCCAGCAGAGTTATGTTTCTCGAATCAGCAGCATTTTAGATCCAACAATCCTCCCCTAAACTTGATATTTTTCATCAAAAATCATCAAGTTTCTTTAAATCCAACTATCCACCAGGAGGATGCTTCCAAACACTTTACTGTTCTGAAACCTTTGATACCAGCAACTTTTTTATATTTCTCAATCAGTTCCTTTGCTTGATGATCTGTATCAAATGGTCTTTGTAATGTCAACTTACCAGGCTGCAACATTTGATACAGAATAGATGTACTGTTGTTGATGACATAATCCTTCTCCACAAGCATATATACAGTCACACCTATGCATGATAAGACATGAACTCCACAAGATTGATATAAATACCATTTCTGAACTGTGGAACTCAGTAACTTCCTCCATTCAATACTTCTCTCATCTGGTTCAAACATGTTCTTCAAGTAGTAATAATTTAGTCTCTCATACACTATCTCTGGTCGAGTATCACCATAATTCTTCTTATAAAGGTTCCAGAGTTGAGTAATATCATCCCTATCCATGTAGTGCAGCATCTGAGAAAAACTAATATACCCCACACTTGAACCATTTGATCTCTTGATTATCCAGCATACTTGACTATCAGCTAAAACATCATGTGAATAGGAAATGATTGGATATTTTACTGATAAAGGAACTTCATTAAGTAACTCAGGCTCTTCTTGAGGTTCATGAACTGTGAGATCCATAACCCCTTTCATGTCATCTGCAGTCACTTCTTCATTCTCTGAATCACTATCTTCTTTCTCCTCTTTCTCAGAATCACTCATCACTACTGACTGAGTTCTTCTCTTCTTCCTACTCACCTGCTTTACTCTCCTTCTATATCTCTTTGTACCAGCAGAGGATTCAGTCATAACTTCAGCTTCAACAACAATTTCTTTCTCCTTTTCAACATCAGATACTATGGGCTTTGAAACACTTCCACTCCCAGATTCTTTCATATTATCAGATCCCATAACTTCTGGATTACTCTTCTTTTCAGAAACTTTTCTTGGATTAAGCTTAGCATAAGTTTCATAAAATTCCTTTTCAATTAAGTGATCTGACTTACCTTTGAAATCCTTCATCTGATAACCTCTTGCATTCTTCAAGTAATACTTCATGTCTTTAACCACTGCTTTCCTTGAAGTTGACTTAGGTTTGTAACCATGCTTTTGTGCATCTGTAATCCTCTTAATCAGCTCTTCCCACTTAGCTAATCCATTCTTTTTAAGTATAAAATCAACAAGCTCTTTTGTCTTTTCACTTCCATCTAACTGCTCATCATTTGCTATCATCCTAGCTTCACCTCTCACAATCATATCAGAATCAATGAAATACTGCAATTGTTCATCTAATTCTTCTTGACTAACTTCATTAAATATAGAGCATTCCATAAATTCAAACTGATTTCCTTCTTCTTCAGCTGCAACTCTTCTTGCATATTCTTCATCTTGAGCAATTTGAGCTTGTTCATCAGCCAACTTTTGCATCCTTTCAAACTTTTCACTTGATTCAGCAGCAGGTTGTTGTGATTGTGTAGGTGTTTTAGCTTCTTTGTTCATGTTCAGCAACACTTGAGCTAAAGTCATCTGTTCATCATCTGAATCAGCAGAGTTCTTTACTCCAGCAGAGTACTTTACTCCTTCACTCTGCTCAGTCTCATCAGCAGAAACCTTTAACCCATCAGCAGAGTGTTCTGCACCAGCAGAATTGTCAGCATCAGCAGAGTCAACCTTTCCACCCTCATCACCAACATTTTCAACAAAATCTTTAACAACCTCCCCTGAACCTATCACATCCTCTTGATCCTTATCATTCACCACAGCCTCTTGTTCATTCCTCCCCTGTTTGGAAGCATCCTCTTCCAAACTTGGTTTGGACCTCTTCTTGAGCCTCCCCTCAAGGTGTGTAACCCTTAGCTTAAGCCTCCTTATTTCAGCACCTTGAGTAGCTCTGACTGTTTTTAACTCCTTTCGTAGATCCAGGACCTCCTTTGACAATTTTGTACAATTTTCCGTCAATTCTTTCAATTGTTTCATGATATCCTCACAACTTCGGTCTGTGTAACCTGACCCGAGAGGTTGATCATTGGAATTGACATTTTGTACAGGTGTTTTAGCCGTCAAATCATCAGTTTCAAGTTCAATTCTAGCATCAACACTTCGACCTGTGTAACCTGGTCCGAGAGGTGTATCATTTGCAATGTCAATATGTACATCAGTGTCCATCAATTCAATATGTTCATCTCTGTCCTCATCACTTCGAGATGTGTTACCTTCTCCGAGAGGTGAATCTTTGGACATAAACTCAGTCTCATCCCTAGGATGAACATCTGAGCCCCCCATATTAGCCATTTGGCTGGGGTTTCCATCAGTTGTATCAGGTTCCTGAGAACCTTCCACAAAAGATGTTGCCATGGTTGAGGTCTTAATTATGTTGACACTGTCCTGTTCAACTACTAAGTTGGAAACAGTAGTGCCAGCCTCTTCCATCATGATACCTCCAACACCTGTATCAGCCTCATCTGCTACCATACTGACATTGGCCTGAGGTTGCACAATGCCCTCTTGTGAAGTCCTAGGTGTTTGGGTATTTTGTGGTTCAGTGGAAGATGACTCATTTAAGCTTGTAGATGAGGATGTGTGATGGGAAGCTGTGGGTGTGCCAGCCTCTTCATCCTCATTCACTTCAGCCACTACATTCAAGATATGCTCAGTTAAAGGAGTAATAACAACAGAAAATCCTTTCCCATTCTTCTTTAAAAATGCAAACATCTTGATGGCCATTTTACTACAGGGCTCAATTTGTGAATGCCTCAACGGTTCCCTTAGTTGTCTGTTTATTATAAGTTGTAGAAACCTTGGGTACAAGTAAAACTTCTTCTTGATAAACTTCTTCATCCCCTCAAATATCATAGAAGAAAAATCATAGGGCTGCCCTGTGGCTAAACACACTAAAGCCATTGCTTGAGAAGCATTAAACTCACTCCATCCACCTATTTTGGGAAACAAGCAGTGTTGTAGAGTATGCAGTAAAAACTTCCAATGGGGACACATACGACCTTTCAAAAATGTTCCACTATTCTCAGGTCTCTCATATCCAAAAGTCTCAAGCTCAGTCATAACTACTTCTGGGGTAATAGTAGGTGGTGTTGGGGTGCCTGATAAGCGCAAACTTCTCTTAATTGTTGTTTCACTAACTACAATATCTTCCCCATCTACACTACCTATCAATCGTTCCTCACCATCTAGTACATTCAACCTAACAGTTGACCAAAATTGCTTCATATGTGATTTGTAAATAGTAGGAGCAACTGTTAATGCATACCTTAACTTAGACGAACCCAGAAAATCCATAACTTCATAAAATCCATCCGCTGCAGCAACCTTACTGAGAAATGCTATCTGATTGTGTTCTTCCGGAAACGTTCTTCGAGCCATTTGATTTGGGGGTTTTGGGTGAAATGATATGAATTGATGTTCTTGGTGATAGTCGAATGTAATTCTTGAGCAATTAAAATGGAATTAGATCAAATTGGTGAAAGATACCGTTTCTATCTAATTAGGTTTAAGAGCGCGCCAAAAGTTACAATTTGACCCTTCAACTTTCAAACTCATCAGCAGAGTTATGAAAGTGTTGACCTAAAGTCAACATTCCCAAAATCTTTAAAATCACCTCCTTAAATACCATACCAACCCCACATTTAACTCCATAAATCCTTAATCACTAAATTAAATCCCCAATTCACAACCCTAACTCCAATAACAATCAAATCATGAGTTCTTCAAAAACTCCAATCATCGAAATATATTCAGATTCATCATCCGATGACTCACAAGGTTGGGCTAGTTACTTTCCTAAGAATGCATCAACATCACAACAAAAAGGAAAAGCAGTCATGGAAGATTCATACTCCGATCCACTCCCATCAACACCATCTTCGTTTGAAGATTCAAGCGATGAGGAAACAGCAAATTGGCCTGGGAAACAGCAAGGTTGGCCGAAATCAATGACCTACTACCAAGGGGCCTGGGAAATCATCCCTCCAAAACATCCAATAACCGCTGAACTGCAGAAGCAAATGGAGAAAGCACCAGCCGACTTTGCAAAGAGTGTCCACATGCCTCATCCAAAGCCAAGTTCGGTGGAGCAGAAACCTCCAGTTCCAAAGAAAAAGAAGCAGCAGAAGAAAGCAGCTCCCTCTACCAGTCAGCAGCAGGATCCACCACCACGTCCAGTGGTACTTGCACTCCCCTGTCCAAGGGTGTTTGAAGCAATGGGCACTAGGGGACCTCGTAGCAAGGTCATGCCTGACTTTGCTAAGATTTAGGTTGTGAATCTTTGTAGCTTGATGTCTTTTGATCTTTCCTTTTGAACAGAATGAATGTATGATGTACTTATGCCTTTTGAATCAATGAACTTCCTCTGTTTATGTTTTACTTGATTGTGTATGGATATGTATCTGCAAAAGGTTAGTAGCAAACAACAAACACAAGCAAGAATATTCCAAAATAGCAGCAGAGTAGGCATAATATACAATTAAACAGCAGACTTTGACTAAACACCAGATAATGACTAGCAACAGCACAAATCCTTAGAAAAATGTACAAAAACATACAGAGATAAGATAGTTAAAAGATTTAAAGATTGATCATGCCAATACTAGCAACTAGAAACTGAAATCTACTTATGTCAAAACATTTGGTAAGTAAATCAGCAACATTGTTGTCAGTATGAATTTTAACCACTTGAATTAACTTTTTCTCATAACAATCTCTAATAAAATGATGTCTTATCTCTATGTGTTTTGTTTTAGAATGAAAAACAGGATTCTTGATAATACACATTGTCCTGTTGTTGTCAATGAAAATTTTTGTGTTCATGAAATTGTACCCATAATCCAGCAATTGGTTCTGAATCCAGAGCACTTGTCCACAGCAGCTAGAAGCAGCAACATATTCTGCTTCAGTTGTTGAATTAGCCACCACTGTTTGTTTCTTACATTGCCAAGAGATAAGCCTATGACCAAGATACTGACAGCCTCCTGTAGTTGATTTTCTATCCATAGTAGCTCCAGCATAGTCACTATCTGAGTATGCTATCAAGTCAAACAGTGAATTATTAGGATACCAAAGACCCAATTTTGGTTGACCCTTTAGGTACCTAAAAATTCTTTTGACTACTTCCAAGTGTGACACTTTTGGGGACACTTGGAATCTAGCACAAGCACACACAAAAAACATGATATCTAGCCTTGAAGCAGTCAGATACATCAATGAGCCAATCATTGATCTGTACAGATGTACATCAACCTCTACCCCATCTTCATCCTTGAGCAAAGGTTTATTTTTATCCATTGGTGTCTTGGCTACCTTCACATCTTTGAAACCAAATTTCTTCAACATATCAGCCACATACTTGTCTTGGCTAATAAAAATCCCATCTGACTTCTGCCTAACTTGTAGTCCTAAAAAGAAAGTCAGTTCTCCCATTGAACTCATCTCAAACCTGCTGTGCATTAACTTCTTAAATCCTTCACATAACACCTTATTTGTAGACCCAAAAATGATATCATCTACATAGACCTGAACAAGTAGAATATCCTTTTTGTCTTTCTTAATGAACAATGTTTTATCAATGGTTCCTCTGTGAAAACCATTATTCAACAAATACTGAGATAAGGTGTCATACCAAGCTCTAGGAGCTTGATGTAGTCCATACAGTGCTTTCTTCACCTTGTAGACCCTATCAGGATACTTAGGATCTTCAAACCCAGGTGGTTGCATCACATAAACCTCTTCAGGTATCTTTCCATACAAGAAAGCACTCTTCACATCCATTTGATACACAGGAAAATTCTTGTATGAGGCATATGCCAAGAAAAGTCTGATAGCCTCCAATCTTGCAACTGGAGCAAAGACCTCATCATAGTCTATCCCTTCTTCCTGAGTGTATCCCTGAGCCACCAATCTAGCCTTGTTTCTGATGACAATACCTCTTTCATCTCTTTTACATCTGAACACCCATTTTGTACCAATTGCCCTTTTTCCATTAGGCAAATCAACTAATGTCCAGACCTCCTGAAGCTTGAACTGCAGCAACTCCTCTTGCATAGCTTCAACCCAACTTTCATCTTTCAAAGCCTTGTGTATGGTCTTGGGTTCTTCTTGAGATAAGAAACAGGCAAACATGCAATTTTGTAAATCCTTGTGGCTATTCCTCTTCTTAAGTGTTTGAGCAAACAATCCCTGATCAAGCAAATCACTCAACCCTTTTGATTTACTTCTAGTCTGAACAGCAGAGTGAACATCACCAATTATTTGCTCCTTTGGATGATTCCTGTGGATTCTTGTTGTTGGTGTGGGACTAACAGGTATGTCAGTCTCCAAGTTTGATAAATCAGCTTCAGCACTAAAAACATCAACAACTTCATCATCAGTATCCACATACACTTCTTCTAATTCAGGCATCTCATCAGCAGAATCATCATCAGAATCACCATCTTTAACAGCAGCAGAGTCCTTATCCATAGCAGCAGAGTTACCAAACCTAACAGCAGAGTGCTTTGGCTTATCAGCAGAGTGCTTTGGCTTGGCAGCAGAGTTGAGAGAACTGTTGCTATGTTTATTTCCTTGTTGCCCAGCAACATCTGACTCTGTATTCCATTCCTTATCATCATTCTTGACATCATGAGAAGGTTCATCATCACCTTCTACATTAACCTTTGGAACTTCCTTATGAACAGCAGCATCATCTGAACTTTTTCCCTCTTTATCTGTTGGTGTGAAGTACTGATCAAACTTGCTTCTTTCAATCAAAACAAACTCCTCTGCAGGCTCATCCTTCTTTGCTTGTGTACCTGCATTAGGGTTAGTTTGTGTACCTGCAGACATGTTAGTAGAACCTGCAATGACTGGTTGATAATTCATACTCTTGGTTAAAGAATCAATATCAAACATCCACTCAGGACCTTTTCCATCAACATTAGGTGTGGTTTCTCTAATTCTAACATGCAAATTTTCCACCACATGCCCAGTCCTTTGATTGAAAACCCTAAAAGCCTTACTTTCAGTAGAGCATCCAACAAAGTAACCTATGCCTGCTTTCTCACTAAACTTGCCTAAGTGGTCAATGGTGTTTAAGATAGTGACAGGACACCCAAATGGTCTAAAGAAATCAATCAGTGGTTTCCTACCATGCAATAACTCATAAGGGGTCTTATTGTGAGGTTTAACTATCTTAGTTCTATTTTGCACATAACAAGCAGTGTTGACTGCTTCAGCCCAAAAGATAGTGGGTAACTTAGACTCTGACAACATAGTCCTAGCAGCTTCAATTAATGTTCTATTTCTCCTCTCAGCCACACCATTTTGCTGAGGAGTTCTAGCCACACTAAATTGTCTAGTTATTCCCTTTTCCTCACAGAACTGATTCATTACTTGATTCTTAAACTCAGTTCCATTGTCACATCTGATGATCTTAACCTTGTGATTAAATAGGTTTTCTATCCTTGTAATAAAAGCCTTAAGGATGCCTGATGTCTCATTCTTAGTAGCTAAGAAGAAGACCCATGTAAACCTACTAAAATCATCAATAACCACTAAGCCATACATCTTTTTGTTCAAACTATGCACATAGGTAGGTCCAAATAAGTCCATGTGTAACATAAACAAAGGTTCAGTTATAGAATTCACCAATTTGGACTTACAAGATGCTCTATGCTGTTTTCCCATTTGACAAGAAACACATACTTCAGGATTCTCAAAAATCTTTGAAGGTAATCCTCTGACCAAGTTCCCTTTCACCAACTTGTTGATAGCCTTGTAGTTCAGATGTCCAAGCCTTCTGTGCCATAGTTTGGATTCATCAATAGTGGCTTTGGCAAACAGACAAGTTAAATCTCTTTTGGGAATAATGTTCTTTATGTCCACACTGTATATGTTGTCATTTCTAGGGACTTTAAGAAGTACTAATTTGTCATCAGATATCTTAAAGTCGGGAGATAAGACAAGACATTCAGTGTCTGTAAAAAGAACAAAATTCTTTCTGTCACACATTTGTGAGACACTAAAAAGATTGAACTTTAAACCATTCACCAAATACACTTTCTCAAAATCCAATTTTCCAGTTCTGATTATGCCTTTTCCAACAATTTTTCCTCCTTTGGGGTCATTCCCAAAGGCAACATATCCACCATCCAAAGCTTCAAAATTCTCCAAATTGCTCTGGTCTCCAGTCATGTGTGAAGAGCATCCACTATCAAAAATGCATTTGTCCTTTAGCTCCTTTTGTAGATTGCCCTGCACAAAAAGTAAGAGAATTAGTTTCTCTTGGGGACCCAAGCCATTACTGACTTGGATCTACCTTGTGCATCAAAGTAGTCAAATTTCTTCAACTGCATTGGTGCACTGCTGTGTCTGAGAACATGATCTATAACTTTAACTTTTGGTTTCCAGACCCAGCAAGCTGAGGCTTTAACAGCATAAAAATGATTTCCCACAACAGTGTCAGTAACAACTTTAGGCAAAACAGCAGAGTCTGCCTTAACAGCAGAGTTTGCTCTAACAGCAGAGTTTGCCTTAACAGCAGAGTTGACTATTTCCTTCTTTATGGGCACTGTTGGTACAATAGGAGAGATAACTCTAGAAGTACCATCTCTCATCAAAACTTCCCTGGGAACCATGTTTCTTTTGGGGTGAGGGTGAGTCTTTCTAGCAAAGTTTCTATGGTTCACCCTAGTGTATTGGTTCCAAGCTGGTTTCTTATAGCACTCATCTTGCAGATGTTCAAAACTACCACAACAATAACATGCCTTCTTAAGTAATTGAAAATCAGTACCTAATTTGTGTGAAACTAGGTTGTTCCAATTTCTCTGGTTTCCCCTAGGCAAGTTATTTGATCTCTTAGGATATTCTCTAGGTGTGTTTTCATACTCAGCCATCTTCCTAGAGATACCTTTACCAAATCTAGGCTTAACAAAATCAACCCTTTTAGCCCTAGGTACTTTTGATTTAACAACAGTAGGAATTTCTTCCTTTTTGTTCTTAGAGGTTGAATCAGATTCTACTTCATCATCATCACTGTCAGACACCCAATCTTCAATCAGGGGTGGTTGTTCATACTTCTTTAACTCAACCTTAGGTGACTCTTTTTCTTTTTCACTAGTGTCAACTACAGATTTACTAGTTTCACCTACAGGTTTGGCTCCAGACTCAGATATGAAAGTCAATGTCCTAGTGGGAGGGGCATTGGCACTAAGTTTCTCAGGGTGAGAAACAGCATTATATCCTATACCATTAAAGTGTCTTCCTAATGGTTTACTGAGAATGTCAGTGGCAAATTGTTGTTTTTCCACCCTAACAATGTGTTTTTCAGTCTCACTTTTAGCTAAATCTCTAGCCTGTTCAGCCTCTCCTACTTTTTCCATAAGAACCTTAATCTCATCATCTTTCTTGATAATTTCATTTTTCAGGATAGTGATCTGATCAAGGTATTCAATTTCAACCTTTTTATAAAACTCTAGTTTCTCTTCTAAGTTCTTTAAACCATATTCATAACTAAGATTATCTACCTTAAGTGTTTCATTTTCCATTTTAAGGCTTCCATTGCTAGACTTAAGTATCTCAATTGTATCAGAACATGATTTAAAAGAACAAGATGATTCATTTGATACCTCAGAGTCTGATCCAGAAGAAGAATAGGCCATGAGAGCAAAATACTGTACTTCAGGATTTTCTTCAGCTATCAATGCACAATTTGGACCATCCTCAGCAAGATCACTCCAATCAAAATCACCTAACCCATCACATGATACCATAGCAGTAGTAGAATTTGGCTCTTCATCAGCAGACTTCTTGAAATTTTCATTGCTTCTTTTTGGTGCTTTGCATTCTCTTGCAAAGTGTCCCTTCTTTCTGCAATTAAAACATTCAGCCTTTGACTTGTCAAATCCCACACTCTTATTCCTTCTGAACTTCATCTCTTTCCCAGTACGCTTAAGAAACCTTCTTGCCCTCATAGTAAGCATTGCAAATTGCCATTGCATATCGATCTCCTCAACATCATCAGGATCAAGTTCATCCAGATCTTGAGGCATGACTGAAGTACTTGTAGTAAGTTCAGCCAAATAAGCACAAATTGCAGCATCACTGATGGTGTTGGTGTTAGCAGAGTCAGCAGCAGAGACATGTGAACCAACAGCAGGAGCAAAAGCACCACCAGCAGAGTGCTGTTCTTGATGTCTACCAGTATTCTTGCTGTTTGAGGAAACAAAAGCAAGATTATTTGTGGTAGAAGATAAACTTGACAATCCTTTCACTTCAGATTCATAAACCTTTAAGTTGTTGTACAGATCGTCCAATGTCATAGTATCAAAATCTTCCTTGTGCCTCCAAACCACTGTATGAGTGTTCCATTCAGAAGATAGACTTCTCAGAAACTTTAGATTAACATCTTCTTGAGATGGTTCAATCTTCAAAAGAGCCATCTGACTGGTTAACTTATGAAGTCGATCATAGGTTCCCTCAATGTTCTCAGAACCCAAAGCAGAAAAAGTCTCAAACTGGTGCTTCAGTAGATTCTTTCTTGATTTCTTGGTAGCCTCATTCCCACCAAATCGAAGTTCAATTGCTTCCCACAACTCCTTAGCAGACTCAAGATGATTAAAACTCAATTGATAATCATTAGGTATTCCCATCATGAGAATACTGTGAGCCTTAACCTCCAATTTTCTCTGTGCTTTCTCCTCACTTGTCTTGAGAGTCAAGACTGATCCAGTAGCAGTCTTGGTTTGTACCTTGTCGCCTTCAAGAACAACATCCCAAAGTGAGTAATCAACCATTCGCATGTATTGTTGCATCCTCATCTTCCAGATCTCATACTCTCCAGTCTTGAGCATGGGAACTCTTGATGCAGTAATCATGTGTGTTGAATCGGAATCCATTGCTTACTTTGATGATTAGCAGATCTTGTATTCAGAAATTCTTCTTGGTACCAGTTTCTAGATCACAAGCTCTGATACCACTTGTTGAAACTAACGTACGAGATAATGATAGTTTCTTGGATCGTTTTGAGCCTTAGGGTTCAACAATAACAATTAACAAATATGCAGCGGAATAAGAACAATCAATTGTTATTGACACAAAGTTTTATCAAACACTATCACCTCCAATTATTATTTGATCAGAATAATACGGTTACACTAAACTTGTAACAGGATCAAAGACACCTTTGATCTTGGAGGCTATGAACAACTTGTTTAGGCGTTTATAATCACACGCCTAAACACACACACACACACCTTTATTATCTACATCGTGGAAGACATATATAAAACCTATACCCTTGATCTCTTTATATAGTAGAGAATTAGGGTTTACAAAGAATATTTTCTATAAATATAAAATATCTTTTGCTTGTAGAAGTATTCTTCCATTGTCATCTTTAGCCCTCCAAGTTTCATTCTTATATTTATTTTGTCTCATCAAATCTAAAATCCCAACATTAGTGAATCGGATGCTTGGAATTATCAACTTTCTGACTGATTTCTTGCTTATTTGAGTTGCTTCCAGTTTAACTTTGTCTTCCAGGAAGGTGTGAATGGAGTGGGTAAACTCTTCCCAAATCCTCTCAGCGTAATCAATGTTCGCACGTTTTATAACCCCCTACAGTATTTGAAGCACAGGAGCCCTGATCTTTTCGAACCCTGAAGTCTTCCCGGTAAGACACAAGTTGATGATAGTGATAATCGCTCTCCATGGTTGATACATATCATGGGTGACTACTGATGACAGCTTGTCGACATTTGAGGGATAGCCTAGGTCATTTACGAAGTTGATAAAAGCCGTGGATGAAGGTGGTTGATTAAAGGGCTTATCCTTGATGACCGGTGAGATTTGAAGTGCCTCTCTGAGTGTGTCTTTGGTTAGCTCAAACCATTGTTCATCTAATTGACAACGGTAGTTCCCAGTGTCATTGTTGAGATTAATTGTATTCTAGAACTGCTGAATGTATATTGACGGTATGGTTGCACAGGCTGTGAATGCTCTGAAGAATGTGGTTTCCTTCAGTATATCAACTGCTATCTTGTAAATGGGACTAGGTTGAGGCTTTCCCATATCTACATAACAGTTGCTCTTTCCAATAGGTACCCAGTTGTCAAATGGGAGAATTTGTTCGTCGGAACGAACTGGAGTTGGGACCACCTGGGCTTGTTCAGAGGAACCATTGATCACAGTGTCAGCCATTTAAATCTGCACACATATATACACAAAAGAGCCAACATACATGTGCTTAGTAAGATAGGAGCCAATGCTCGAGGTTATTACACATTATATGATATCATAGATGGCAACTGATTGAGAATGGGCTCGCCTTCTATAAGCATGAAGCATATAGTTGCATACATACGATATGAGCATGGATATGAGTATTAATATGACCTCAATCAATCAAGTTGCAGTTAATTGGCCATATCACACATTGCAGCATATATGAAACACATTATATGGCATTAGATTCAATACGCAAGTATGCACTAACACAAGACGCAAATGTATACACATCGCAACAGTGAACAGGCAGACAAGCACAACAATGATCAGTCAGGCAAATTGCTACAACCATCAGATAGACAAAACGCTACAACCATCAGATGGACAAAACGCCATATTGAGCAGATAGACAAAAATGCCACAATGATCAGTTAGACAAATCGCTACAACCTTCAATCAGACAAAACGCCACATTGAGCAGATAGACAAAACGCCACAATGATCAGTTAGACAAATCGCTTCAACTGTCAATATAGACAAAACGCCAGATTGAGCAGATAGACAAAATGCTATAACTATCAGATAGACAAAATGCTACAGCCATCAGATGGACAAAACGCCACGTAGAGCAGATAGACAAATTGCTACTTAGAACAGACAAAAACGCCACAATGAATGTGCACTCAAAAAAAATCACCCAATCACTCCTCCCATGAAGTAACTACTCCTTGTATGAGACAAACGCTTTCAGCAGGTCAATCCTAGGCATCAAAACTGAACACACTCTTTAGGCGCATTATCGAGGGAAAAATGCCTCAATAATTTACACTCACTAGCGACCTAATAGATCTAGTTCCCAAAAGATCTAGTGAAAATCAATCGCACACCACTAGTAATTCACAAGTTTACCACCAAAATGATCCATACCTAGGCTCGTTAATGACTTTGACTTTTAAAGTCAAACTTCATTCGATAGAATCAGCAATCACAATTATAGACCGAAAAATGATGCCATGAACGCACGCAACAAGCATCATAACACATATAGATACAAAACCCACTAATAAAACAAGACCAAGAACATCACACTTACCTAGGACCGATTGAAGGATCGTACGAATCAACCTAGATAGTGAAATGATATAGGTTAGTGTCTAGTTATGAAACAAGAGTACCTTTCTAATCATAGAGATGCTTGATAATTACCTAGGATGGGGCTCAATTGGATAGATCGATCCACAGTTAGGATTTAGAGAGAAGTGGTGGTGGCGATTTGATTGAGGAGAGAGAAAGGGATTATGGACAAATCACCAGATTTTGGTGATTTTATATATCCTTATCACTTTCAATGAATGACACATTTGGTCCCTGTCCTTATTAGCTATTGAACTTCTTTCAAGATATGTCTCTTTGAGTCCCTAACTTTCAATGTCACTTTGAGTCCCTAACTTTCCTAGCAAGAGAAGTTCTAACATTTTGGGAATCAATACTACACATAGACTTCCAAATGTTTTCAGCTAAGGCACAATGAATCCCTAACTTTCTATGTCACTTTGAGTCCCTAACTTTCCTAGCAAGAGAAGTTCTAACATTTTGGGAATCAATACTACACATAGACTTCCAAATGTTTTCAGCTAAGGCACAATGAATCCCTAAAGTCTTAATGAAAGCCTTGACAGATGCCATAAATTGCTATTGCTCTCCCCCTCAATCAATGACTTAATTTTTTGTATAGAAATGGAGACATTGATTGTGAAGCAATTTATCACTTGGTGAGTCCAACTGTGATAGTTTATAAAGCAACATAGGGGCACCAGTATGAATGAGCATGAATATGAAGTAATCCATGCTCAGGTGAACTTCACCCAGTTGTAGGAACAGCCGTCTTTTTGGCGACGTGCTTTCCCCATTTTGAGATGCGGGTTGCTATATAAAGTAATAGCAAGCCATCAGAGACATGATTTACTTATTAGGATCAACTTCTGTTCGAGCTTCATTTAAAACCCCGTGTCATTATTGAATGACATTTCTAGGGCCGTAAATGTTATCGATATCCAGAAGACATGCCTCACCCTATTCAAAACACATATTACTATATACAGATAAAACATATACCTATAGAATAAGAGAAACTATATACAAAAGGATACTTGAGATTCTCTTCATACTATCAATACGAGTTTTGAACTGATTTGTTCAAAAATCATTGTCACCGTACATCACAGATGGGTTTTCTAAACCTCCACTTTGGGAGTTGACATCCCCTTTGGTAGCCACACTTTGAGTTTCTTCTTGAAGCATTCTGTGAAAGTAGCTGCATTCAGAAACCGTTTCCCTGCACTATCAAAAAGATTCTGTTCGCATATGTATTGGTTAGTGACAATGGGGTCCTGCCTCTGTAGTTTCTTGCAGACATTCTTGGAAGCATTTTCTGTGTCAGTAGGTATCCACTTAAGACCAATTTTCTTAAAGATTCTACCAGTTGGCAACCATCTTAGGCACATTCTAGATAGACTATGTTTCTTAAGCACCTTAGTGTTCTTACAAGAGGGATTTTCTTGTCTTTCAAAACTAGATCTATCAGGCTTCTTAGGGTGCTTCATCAGTTCTACAGGCCTATTGTGGTTCTTGGTCGTAGTGGAGAACACAGTGTCATGATCATTGACTTCCTTTGTATGTGTATAGTGAGACTTATCCTGAAAGTGACGCTTAGCTAATTTTCCCTCATGTCTATGTTGTGAAGTGACTGGTTTTGGCAAACTCTGAGTCTCATCAACTTGGGGAGCACACCTTGGATCAGATGCAGGTGTTCCCAAGACTGGTGGTTTGTCAAACTTAGTGTTCACATTGTTCTTGGTCGACTTCTTCAAGTCCTTCCTACGGGTAGCTATAGTGAAACTCTTCCTTAGGGTTTGTGCTTGGAGGTGAACATTTTCAGCTATCAAGGATTTTGTTGGGTCAATCCCCTTGGATTTGGTAGCCTTGACGGAATCATACAGTTGTTTATATTGCAATTTTAATATTTCATTTTCAGTTTGTAACTCAACTGCTTTAGTGTCATGTGTGGTTTTATCATCATTGAACTTATCTTGCAATTCAATTAGTCTGGTTTTTAATTTGTTAATGGTCAAGTTCTTGGCCACTAGCTGATCTTTCAACTCGTTTATCATAAAAAATTCCCGAATGTCAGGTAATTCTGGATTTTTTGTGGGAAGATTAATTTGAAACTTTTCTTTTATTTGTTGCATTGAAATTTCGAGATCAACACAATGTTTTTCCAGTTGTGAAAATCCTTTTAAAGTTCATCGTAAACCCTTTTTTCAATCATATCATGTGATTTGAAAAACTCAGCCGTAGGTAAAGAACTCGACGAATTATCATGTTCATGTTCAGCACCCTGATCAATTTCTCCCCCCTTATGACTCATATTTGTTGAATCAGAGGTAATATTGCTATCAGTCTTTTCCAACAGATATGTGTCATAAATAGGCTTAAGTTGATCAGTATGTTGTTGTTCATTAGAAAAAGCATTATCTAGATAAGACAGATGTACCACAGCAGACTGTGCTTGGTGAGTTTCAGGTTCGTAGGATGCATTCTCACATCTTGTGCAATCATCTCATGTGCTGTCACCATCATCAATCTTGTCTGATCTTGTTCCATTCCCAACTTGTTCAGCTTTTTCCTCAATGAACCCATTAACATCCCTTATCAGTAGTAGCAATGTCGTTTTGTACATTGCAATCTCTGACCCAGTGTATTTAGTGAAACACTCTTTAGTCATTTGACTATCATAACCATAGTCCAGAGTGTATTGAGAGTCAATAAACACTTGGAGTTGATTGTTGATCACATTGAGAGCGGCTCTGGATTTTTCTTCAGAAAATTCTTCCTTGTCCAGTTCCTGTTCTAGTTGATCCAGATATAGTGTCATTTTGACTGTGAAATCATGTACTTCCTGACCAAAGAGTGTAGCGAAAGCCCGTGTGTACCCCATCACGTATTCAGATTTTTTAAACAGAGCCTTGATATGTGATTGAAGTGTACGGAAGCATGTAACTTGACTTTCCTTTTCATTGGCTAACTGCATAGTCTGAAGACATTCTTTCATGAGTGATTGCGAGCATGACTCGTTTGTTCCAGCCGAATCAGAATCACTTGCTTCTGTTTGAAGTGTGTAATTAGAATTCCCATGATCCTCATTAGCATCGTACAATTTAAGTACCTCCGATATGAAGGAGTCTGAAGTAGTGGTCATTGTTGGGATTTGATTCATTTGCAACATTTACCCTATTCTTGATTGACACAAATCACTACACACAAATCGCTACTTAAGCAAGCTGGACAAATCGCTATTTTGACACAAGTCGCCAGACACAAAACGCCAACTTTTGGAATCAGGACAAAACGCCAGTCACAGGACAAATCGCTATCTTGACAGAGACAAGTCGCTACACACAAAACGCCACTTTCTGAAACTTGGACAAGTCGCTACTTTGACACAAAACGCCAGACACAAATCGCTAAGTTGCTAAAAGACAGAACAGTCACTATCAGGGACAAAACGCCAGTCACAAAATGCCAAACAAGTCGCTATCGTAGCTGTTTGTCGTTTTTGCCAAATCCGGTAAATGGACAAATAGCTAACTCGAGAAAGACACAAATCGCTACTTTTCTTTCCCAGCCAGACACAAATCGCCACGAAGAACTTTTTACCGTGAGACAAACCTCCACGACGAACAACCTTTGAATCGTCCAAAAACCACCACACAACGCCTAGATCTGTGATTCGAAACACCAAACACTACTCCTATGTAATCCCTAAGCTAGAAATTACAAGATTTAACAACTTTTAACCTCTAAACAAAGCGTAAAATGGATTTTTAGGAGCAAACTATTCGAACCAAAAACAACCCCAAACTACACAAATCCGTGAATATCAACACACATGGACCTAACCATGGCTCTTGATACCAATTGTAGGATATTCACTAACACATAAACACAAGATTGGAGCTTGTATATGGATCGAATGGATGAGAAGTTAGAGAGAGAAAGTGGGAGCCTTTAGTGAGAGAAAGTAACTTGCGATCTATTAGCTTGAAAGGTCCAACCCTTCCCAAGTGTGGGAAGGGGTATTTATACTACATACATATTGTGCCCCTAGCGGGCTGTGGAGCGAGCTGACAGTGGGTAAAGACCCGACCCACTCCAAAATACTAATAATAACTAAACTACTAATAATAATACTAATAATCCTATGAGCTATGATGTGCTAATAAGTACTCGGGGTGACCGAGTCTTCAACTGAATATTCATATTCCTAACATTACACATATACAAACTAAAAAA